>CM073594.1:51840508-52363008 GCA_037074705.1 Zhengitettix transpicula
GACGCAAATATCGGCCATTTAAGCCTGATAAAATTTCCACTCACGCCCCTGCGGGGTGGTAGGCGTGTCTTACCCCCATAGTGTGTGATTGCGGTTCTAAAGGAACACGTGGTCAAAATATGCTCCACGGGTGTGGATTTGTATGCGGAATACACACACACACAAACACAAACACATTCCCAAACGCGTCTATTTTATTTATTAGATAAATTGAATTATACCTGCATTTAATGACTGGGAATTGAGGAAGAAGAATGTTTTATAAGGATGACTAGTGTTACTGACTATAGAAAAGTTGAAAAATTATTTATTCAGTTATAACAACAACTAAAATAATTTTTAGGTTTGTACAATTTTTTTTAGTATAAGTATAAAATTTTTGGCCTTTAATTTAAATATTACTTCACAGTTGTTTACGGTTTCTTTTATCTGTTTGGTATTATAGATTTAATATAGCTATTAATTGGAAAACTCTGATGAATAGATAACTAAAAATAAAGTGTATTTTGTGGGACTGAATAAAAGTTTTTTTCAATTTTTCTATCACAGAACTTTATATGGATACTCCCTCATTGACATGGATAATATTTAATAAATGTATCTGAGAATCGGCTGATTGAGTAAACGTTACCGTCATTCTTAACTGATATTAAAACAGTTTGATTTCAAATTATCGAGAAAAAAATTGTTTATAAATTAAATGAAAACCTCGACATAATATTTTCTTAAAATTTTTCTACATTTCTGTAACTTTTAAAAAATTTAAATACTGCCAATCACATTAGAGAAAAATAAAAAAATATATGTGATTCATCGTCCTGTTATTTGGAATAGTTTTCCCGTGAATTTGTGCCTGAACCCACTTCTGAATTTAATGGGTTGAATTTTACATTACAAAGTAAGAATGTTACCGTGACCACTCTTCTGTCTTCTGTCAATGTTCAGCGGCTGTAAGCCTCCATAAAGATAGGCCTAATGGACAATTTAGGCGATATTTACAGAGGACGTTACTACGGCAAACGTGGTCGGAGTTTTATGTTGTTAATACGTGGCTAACGACACAGCCAGCAACCATCTCCTAACTCCAAGGGTTATTGTCACATCGAGGCATTAAGGGATCGCAGGTAAAAACCCAGCCACAATTACTACAGCCTTTAAATTCGGCTTTAATGGCGGCTTCCTTTAATATCCTCGAGGACGATCTTTAAAGAGCCTCGTTGGGAACTGAGAGCGACCACACACACACATTAACACTTGGCGTCAGGAAAGAAAAAGACAATGCAGAAAGCTCCTCGAAGCATTCCACATACGAATGTGTTACGACTAGTCTTTCATAACCGAGTACCATTAGAGAAAAAAGGAATGAAATTACATGAGCGGGAGAACGTAATATAATCAGAACGATGTACGAGCCAGGGGCTTCCCGAATATTAAATTACGATTAAAGATTAAAATTCCTAAACAAAAGTCACTGTTGTGACAGGGAAAATTTTATCCTGATTAATTATATTTAACACTTTTACTTATGTTAATCCTTTAAATGTGAACAAAATAAAATTTTCACGCTTGCAGCCTTAATCAGCTTACTAAAATAGATTTAAAACCTTTTTTTTCTGTATAATTCATTCCCAAAAAAATGCTTAAAAATATTTCAAGTGAAAATAAAATTAGAGAGAAAAATATTGAATAAAAATGTTATCTTTCTACCAATTTTTAGAACAATTACGACACAGAAATTACTTAACAGAAAGAAATCGCTCGTTTCTTCGTTATTTTTAACCAAAAATTACGATATTCATAAAGAAAAAATAATTTTTATTTTCATCAGTGATAATTTTTAATTACTATTGGTTACAACGAATATTTCTGTCCGGACCTAAAATTTGGTCCCCTTAAATTGAATGGGATTGCAGAAGTTCTGAGAAATGACAATCTTTTATAAATCGTACTCTCCTCAAACAATGACGTTTTTATGAATACATAACGTATCAATATTGTCCAATAATTCGTCTAAATGCTTATGCAAAACCTCATTAAACGTTTAATATTCTCGATATTTCCAAAAATGAACAAAAAATAATGATTCAGGAAAAGTCAGTTACATGTTATTAATAAAGAAATATATTAAAAATTTTATTCATGATAATCCTTTAAACGTGAAACAAATATTATTTTCATGTTTGCAGCTTTAATGATGTTAGTAAAATACGTTAATACCTTTTTCCTGTCATTTTATTATGTACCCTTTAATCTGTATGACACCAAAGATTTACATTTATAAGGATTTTTGGTTGACATTTTTAGAAAAAAAATAATAAGAAATTTAATTAGATTTTCTTCGTACGGAAACTAGTATATTATTTAAAATCAGGATTTTTATTTAATAATGTGGTATTTAAATATGAATTGAAAAAAAGAGACTCTAAAAGACTGGAAATATTAGGCAGTTATGAAGTTTAAACGTCTTGAACGCAGATAAAATATCCGCTCCTTCAAACATAAATTCATTTTTACCTCACACAAAGGAATTTCTCGTGAATATATATTTTCCCTGCTTGTGCATAGTGAATATCGATAAAGTAATAAACTCGTAAATATAAATTTTAATCGCTGAGGAATTACAGTAATTATCAAATATACTTCAACCAGAAAATGAAATATAATTATTTCAAATAATTTTTCAGTATGATATTTGCCTCAATAATTTTATATTTTTGCTCTTTATATAGTATATAAGTTTGAAATAGTTAAATGCTTCCCGTTAATTAACGGACGTTAACATACGTAAATAATCCGACTACATCTTTTGCTGCATTTAATTTCAGTAATTTACATTCCACATATGAACAGTATGTTATAATATTTTATTAGTCCTGATAGAAAGTTTAATGAAGATATTTATGCAGGGTATTAATCCATCATTATTTATTTTCGCTTCACAAGATACTAATGCTTCGGCAGCCGCCGCGGTCTTCTCTCGGGGTTATGATAATTTATCGGCGAGGTTTTACAAGTTCTCCGACAAATTATTGCCCGGAGATTTTTATCGGCGATCCAGCTTTCCGCTTTTAAAATACGTTCTCACACGGTCTCCGCGAGTCCGTGCTTCGGGCAAACATTCACATCGAACAACGTTAAAATATGTAGGAATTCGCGAGCGAGGGGAATTTTGGTCGAGAAGACTGTCCGGTTGGGAAACTGTAAGGAAGAGCATCTGATTGGGAGTCAGATAGTCAAATATTTCGAATACTGTTTAGAATTGTGGATAAGGATAGAATAGGACTTGAATTTTTTATATTTACACTAGCTGGGTGTCCGGCGTTGCCCGAGATGTCATTTATCTATAACCCCCGATATGACTCCAATTTCGGCTGCTTGTGCGCAATTTTTATGTAACGCTACTCGAACCCTAATCATTATAATTAACTCTGAAAAATATTTCTTCAACGCATATATATCTGCCGTGTTTGCATGTTCCAAAATTTGCACCCCGCTACCCCTGCATCTGAGGGGTAAATGCCAATTTGAATGTCGTAACTAAACACAGTGACTTCCATAACCTTCGATTTGACTACAATCTCGGTTGTATTCGCGTTATTTTACTGTAAAGCATCTCCACCCCAAACCCGAAGGATGTCCGTTTCACAGGGCGTAGGGGAAGAAAATTGTATTCAGATAACATTGGTAGAAACAATATCAATATCTTTAACCCCTAAAAATATTTATCCGACTCAAATATCGGCTGTTTTAGTATGTTTAAATATTTTCACCCCCACTTCTGGGGGTGGAAGACGCGTCTCACCCCGACAGTGTTTGTTTCCTGGTCGCAAAGAACACGTGTACGAAATTTGGTGAAAATTGCTCGACTGGTGTAGTTTTGTATTTTATTTAGAAAACGTTTGTATGGGAAATCGAAAAGGGCTGTTTTTAGGGTTTTCCCGGAAATTATTTGATTTTTTCTCGCCTTTTAAACCTTCCCTAGACCTCCACGAACATTTCAAGACTACGATAAGATAAATCCGTTCAGCCGTTCTCGAGTTTTAGCGAGACTAACGAACAGGAATTCATTTTTATATATATAGATAATTGATAAAAATACTTGGTTACGTCAGAAAATACTTCAATTTCATATATCTATAGCATTAAATGTAATTTAAAATATTTTCATTTTTCTTCTCATAAAATAATGACAGAAATCTACAAAATAATTGGAGTATAATTTTTTCAATCATCTGCTTGAATCATATATGCAATGAATATATGCAAATATATCTTTTTTATTATACTTTCAGAAAACATAGTTTTTAAATATCTATATCCATACAGCATAATTATAATTAATTATTCAGAATCAGTCTTATAATTTGTAAACTTTATACTCTTGGACAATTTTTTGGAAGCACTACTTTTACTTATAAAATATCCTCTTCAGCAATAATTAAGAAAAATTTTGCAAGCCGAATGGATTTTATGGTAATCGTAATATATTTTGTACAGATAAATTCAGTTCCAAATAAGTCCATCGAGTGCGGATTCTAACATTTCTGGACTGTTAAAGGAGCGCATGCAGTCGTCAGAAAATAATATAAAATGTGTTAAAAGTGTGTCACTAGTTAAAAAAACTTGTGATGTTTATGAGAACTATTTTCTGTTACAGCGGACGTTAGTCGAACAAACAAACGATAGGGGGTTCTATTCTGTATCACGGGTTGCATGTCGTAAGGGATGTATAATTTTTTTTTCTTTCTGAAGCCGTGTTATTCATTTCAGTTCAAGTCAAACAACTCCTTTATAAAAAAATCGGAACAATTATTAATTTTCTGAACAGTTTTGAAGTCACAGATATATACGTAAAATTATTAGGAACGTAATGAACAATTTAATATTTTTGTTGTCCATTAAAAATTAATATAATAGGAAAACTTCTATATTTATACACAAAAATTTATTAATACTGTTCTAGAAATAATTTTCATATATTTTTTATTTATTTTTTTATTTCGTGAAAATAGAATTATTTTAATCAAATTTCACTCATTTGTTTATTATTACCTTAGTTCTTATGAGATGAATTATTTTAATTGTAATACCTAATTATAATAATTTATTTAGCAAAGAAGCTGCTTATTAACACGAGATACAGTTTTAAATTTGATACAAATAAATGCCTCTTTAAATATGTCTAAAATTTACTTACATTATTCACGATTTTTCATATTTTAAATATTACTTCATGATAGTTTATGCTGAATCATTATTCTGATATTCCAAGCGTCTTTTATTAATTCAGTGGTTATTTTTAAAAGATTTTATGCTTTTATTTCAAATTTGATAAATTTTATTATTAGGTGTGAAACCGCCTCATTAATTTCTTTTACTGTTTTGTGAATAATTAAATGTTTTTAATTATTGATTTTAGAGCTATCTGAATCTTAAAATATTATCTGGTCTTACGTTGTGATCGCGTGTATAATTCTGAAAATTGAAGAAAATTCTCATATGAACTCAATTTATTTTGAATTGGAATAGGTCGATAACCTGCTACTGGTTAACATATTCAGGAGTCCTGAAGGAAAATAAATCAGTATCAACCAGAAGCTACATGAAATGTCATAATTAGTGGAATCTCGTATTGTCTGTTCCGTTCCGATCCGCTGAGTTGAGTAACAAGCAGACAGTCTTTGCGCAAGAGATCAGTTCTCGCAACGATTAATCGAAGTCGTTACGTAAGGACTCAGCACACGAGTGTGTGTCTGTGTGACCCATTTCAGTCGTAATTGAATAAAGCTGTAACTGTCGCATATTTTTTCCCCTCCTCCGATATTTGTTCCCGAAGCAGATACGGATCTTGTTCGTTTTCACACCTTCCACTGTGTCGAAAGTTACCTTGGGAGATTCTGTTGTGATGCAAAACACAATTTCTTGAATTGGGAGCAAGAAAAGTGAGCGCTCACCAGGGGACCGAAAAGCAATTTGCGGTACGAAACCTGTCACGGCTTTGGAACCAAGGTTTTCCAAGATCTCTACACATTCCCTTCCCCGTGACCAGATCACAACGCACTGGGGAACAATACGTTACTTCACACTTCAATTTCCATCCCTTATAGACCATCTGACATCTCCAGAACTTGGACATTTGGCGATGGGACACATTTTGAGTCCGTAGCCTGGATTCAATCTCCACATCCATCTTTGATTTCCTTACAAGACTGAAACCACGACTAAACTGATCTTCCCAACCAAGTCGCGCTTTCGATAAGTAGACAGGAAATTCTCAGACGATTAAAATTCCATACTTGAACGTCTGACACATTTATTTGAACTAAATGAAACTGACTTCAGTAACAATTGGTTTCTAGGTCCCAGAAATATTCAATGTGGTTAACAGTCAACGTAATAAACATTAAAAATTATTTAATGATGGTAGCTTCACCCTCTAAAATCGACCGCATCAGTATTATGTAAAAGATTTCTCAAAATAATTTAGAATTTTCCAAGCTAGCATGAAAATCGTCAACATGTAATGGAAACAAGAATTGTATGATTAGAAAAATATTTTTGAAGCTCAGTGTTTTCTTCATATACGTGGAGCACAGTTTTATCGATTGTAATCTATTCAAAAAGGCTGCAAAATAATACACATAATCGGGAGTAATATTATTTTTTTTAAATATTTGGAAATAATACACTGGCGTATTAAAACACAATTCTCAAATTAATCCACTGAAATCATACCAAAATAGACCAGAATAGATTTATTTTTAGATAGTCTTCAAATGAAGGAACAGGATTTCTGTATATACATACAATTAGTAATCTAAATTATATTTTAAAAATTTTACGTATGTTTCTTTGACACAAAATCAAGAATCTTTAGCCCAATCATAGGGATTTATTGATCACAAATTCCATTTAAAATACCAAAGACGTTTTAATACTTTTTTTACCTTCATCAAAAAATTTGGATATTATAAAGTACAAAAAATGGTATATATTTTATAAAATATTGTATCAAAAAAAACAATTTTTTAAAGTTTACTGAGAGATGAAAGGTGCGTGTGTTTTTATCTGTCTTATATTTTCCAAAGTTTTTGTGATAAAATTTCTAATTTAGAAGTACTAAATAAAAATGTTATGAAGGTCCTAAAATTTCGTGGAAACGTCGTTTGACTTTTATTTAATTAATTATTATTATTATTCGGCAAAAAAAATTTTTACATGAAATTGAAATATACTTATTAAAATATAAAATAAAATTTAATTTACATATAGAGTCAGAGAAACAGTTCACCGTAAAATAGATTACTTATAAATGTAAATATTTTACCATGCAGATAATAAAGAGCATTAGCACGAGTTTCCATGTAAGATATTGAGAGAAGTTTTAAAGACTGTTGGCTCTTAGAATGTGAACCAGAAAAACTTAATTATTTCAAATTCGTATTATAAATAAAAATTTTTTTTTTAAAAAAAAAATATGAATATGGTCTTGTTTTGTCAATAATCATCGAAAGATAGCAGCATCATAAATTTATTTTCCACCGTAATTGCATGCAATTTACGACTAATTCATTCAATCCACTAATCATTTTTCAAAACAAAATCTTTAAATATTTCTTACGAGAAACGTTGGGACCAAAAAATTTAGATTGCCGATAAATTCTCTTAGCTAAATCTAACGCAAGATTACTCCAACACTCATTTCATAATCATATTTCTATGACCCGTGACGTTAAAAATTTTATTTTTTAAAGAAGAACTTATTTAACTCTTATGTAAATATACTACTGCCTTTTAACCGGTTCCGGTACGCTTCTTAAACATATTAATGCGAGGATTTATAATATAACACTTTGCATTTTCTCATACTTATTGCGGTGGGTCGCAACACGACGAAATGAGAATAAATGTGCAATTTCACAGATTTAAATTAATATTTAATGAAGAAGCGATTCCACGGGCAAACGATGTTTGACTACTTTTCAATATGAATATTTCTGTTTTCCTCTCGAGACAAGATTAAACCTGAAACTCGATGGCAATTGAATAAATTTATCAATTTTATTAAGAAAATGCACAACAGGCTGAATGTTGAATGTTGCATATTTTAATTATATCATATATAGTCGAAATGATTTATCTTAGTTTTAAAGCCATATAATTTTCTGAGGTGAATTTTAATATATTTTTAATACCAAATATTTATCGAAATGTAATTCAAAAATTTTTCAACAAAGAAAAAGTTAGATGTTTTTATCATTTTGAAATTTCTAAATTAAAAATTAGTACTTTAGTAAAATCATATTTTTAGTGATAGTATAGTTAATTTAAGAGTAATTAATAAGGTTGGTTCAAAAATTAACTGAAACGTCAGTGGTGTTTTAAATTGATTTTTCTTTGAAGACAATGTCTGTTATTGAAAATGCCTGTTTTTATTTAGTAAATGTTAAAAAAACACGTAAAAACAAAAACATTCAACATAATTTCATAGTATTACTTATTGTATGTTTATATAAAAATCCTGTTATTGTAGATTTTAAAGTTTAATTTTGTGTAGATCTTTTTATCTTCACTTCAATACAAGATTTTTTTTAAGAATTTGGAAAAAAATTTAATAAAGGTTTCTTTTTGGATTATTAATGGCGTATATTTTACTGTAGATTGTCATTATTTTCATAATATTTTAAGCGTTTGTTTTCGTACAGCTTGTTTCCATCCTGGCAGATAAAAGATTTCGCGCATTAACAAATTAGTAATAGTAAATTTAATTAATTTCACTGTTCTGTCTTTTAAGAGGCCCGCCTATTTGCATGGTTTAACATCAATAACCCAAACTCCACTTTGAATTAATTAGAAATAGAATTAATTATATTTAGAAATTTTTGGAACACTTCAACTGAGTCGTACTTGAGAAACTCTTTGACGAGATCACAAAGAGCGTAGTAAAGAACTAGAGTCGGCCATCAAGTCATTTTTAGCTAACTAGCTAGAAGACTACTTAACTTATAGAGACGTCTTTCGTAACAAACTTCGTCCCCTATCGCTTTAATTGAGGCCAGAGGTTTCATTTAAGTGAGTCGTCCGTCCACTGCAAATAGCTACAGATGGAAATTAGGACGGCCATACTGATTTACCCGCGAACTATATATTTTTTTTCCTTGTGGAACGGGTTCCGTAAATATTCATTAAGCTCAGCCGTTTCGATTTATTTCGGTCTGGTTGCCAAGGCAACTATTCGCGTACACACTCACAGTGTATACGATTGTTACACGGCACCCTACAACTATCATCCTCGTATCTTCTACATCCAAAACAAACCAATCCAGGGAGAACTGCGTCGTGTGTTAATTACGGTCCAGCTTAACTGCGGACAGCGAACGACAACCGCTCCAAATACAAGTTGTCCGATGGTTTAATTGGAAGAATAAAAAAATAAAGCACCTTGGCAGGTTAACTGAACTGAAAAACGCAAACACTTCTCATCTAATTGTATTTTTAAGTAACATCTGAAGGAAATTTTCATGATTGTGTTGTTAGGCTTCGGATTATCGAGAATAATGTATCGAAACAGAGAGCAAGAATTAATACACACGATATTGAAAGGTCTGCTTCATGGATGAAGACTACACATCACTACATGTTACGAAAGGTTGCTTTGATCACCAAGAATTTAATTATTTAATTTAGTTCATTTTCAAAGATGTGACTATATCAATCAGATTCTAGATCTTTCAGATTGTCAGCCATCTTTAACGAGCTCTGCTGCGGCTACTGTATCCCTAATCTGATCTGTTATGTAATAAACTATTAAAGTGTATAATTATACAAGAAAATGTATAATCAGAAACTCATTTTGAAAGTAAAGAATCGATTAAAAGTTTTTTTTTCTCTTCCAGTAAAGCTGTTTCATCTATATCATGGGAGTTAATCTTTTACTTCTGCGTGTTAATAACAGTGAGATGATTTACTGCTGTTTGGTAAAAACATTTAACTCTTGCAAGCAAGTAAAACGTGCGCAAACAAATATTACCGTCTGGAGACCATATGGTGTTTGCCAAGTTACTGGTATTAAATAACGATGGCTGGCTCGGATTCATTTGTTCTTTAGATAGGCTGTTATGGTAGCTCTGTTCGGCGTAGAGGGTTTCTTATAAAAATTAGTGGATTAGTGGACAAAAGCAACGAATGAATTCAAAGACAGAAGGAGAGAAAGGATACATGAACAGAAACGAAGTGTGAAGGAGAATTGAAAAATTAAAAATCTAAAAACTCAAAGTTTAACCCTAGAAAAGACGTGATAAGTGATTACCGTTTTAGTATACATCCCAAATCAAATTCTGGACTGCATGAAAAAAAATCGAGGTAGCAGCTCGAACTCCTGATATCCCTCCAAATTCACACACAAGCATAGAAAAGTATTTAATTCGTAATTTTATTCTATCTTAAATGATCCACCAATTTTACAATAATTAATTTAATTGCACTGTGCTCATACTCATTTTTACAATTGGTAAGGAACACAAAGTCTAATAAAATCTATATTGTCTGTAACAGGCAAAACTCCTCGTGATGCCTCCACGATTAAAACATTCCACACAATTAATGTGAAATTTCATATATTACTGTTTCACCCCACACGAGGAAAAGTCGCCAATAGAGTAATTAACACTGATTGACTCGCACGGACTGGCGCGCGACCATGTCAACAATACTTGACACTTGAGTCAAAAATATACAGTTGGGTTTCAAAAGAAACGTCCAGCAGTATTCGTCACACCAGATCTCCCAAAATTATTAACATCAAATTAATATAAAAAAATTTACAAGATGAATTCATATATTGCAATCTTCTATGCACAATGAGCATTTTTAAATTCCTATATTTTTTCATAAACCAAAATCTTAGAATAAACAGTTCTCTGTTTTCACTACCTGGGAATTTAACATGAAAACGTTTTGTCCGTAAATTCCACAATGATCAGATATTTAAATTTCAATCCCAAGAAATTTATATTAAATAGTAGCAAATCTTAAGGGATTCTAAAATATATTTTCGAAGATCACTACAATTTGAGCAAAATTTTGTAATTAAATGTAGGAAAATTGGAAAACGATTTTTTCTATTTGTATTTTGGAATTTATAATATCTTGAGTTCACACCATCACACGAGTTCAGTTTGACGAGCCTTCACCAGATGTTTCCTGATCGTGGACTGTCACACGTCCCAGTGGTGTTTATTGGGTGTTCAGCTTCCGATCAGTTCGCTTGCGTCCTCTAGTTGAACGAACAAGCTGATTCCTGTCTGGTTAGTTCTTTTACTTCCGAGAACCTGATGTCCATCTTGACTTGAGCTTCAGATCAAATGAAGCCTAATTTTATTGAACATCTGTCGTTGATTTAAGTGTTTGGAATCAGGTGATTCCGTTACCGACAGCCATTCATTCACTAAGGGGTGAACGGACCCGGCGTTTTCATAACTTTCAGTGATCTTTCAATCCTTATTTGTGCTTCCACGCAAAGTGAATTTTAGACCACAAGTGTGGAAAGCTTCCTTCCTAAGCCAGCATATTTGATTTGGAAGGGTATTACATTTTAAAAATCTGTTTCATGGAATATTAACTAAATTTAATTGGTAAGGTTTCTAGAAATTCTGATGAACTGTGAAATTTGAAGTAGACATTTCCCAAAAATAAAATAAATTATTTAACTTACTAATACGTATCATCTATCGTGAAACTCCACCCAATTAGTAGTATACATTGTAGATATTAAACCTAGTACAGTGACCATTTCTCCCCTTATCCGGAATAGGCCAACTTGGATGAGTCTCAACTTCCTCGAGGATGACAGAAAAGTAGGAAAATGGATATTTCAAATAAGTTGCGGAAAATGACACGCCGATGAAATTCAAGACCACCATATTAACAACGATTGTAGTATGAGAAGTGGCAAGTAATTTGCAGAAGGCAAGATTCGGTGCCTCGAGGGCGAGGCAGCCGAGATAACGTCATGTGGGATTAAAGAAACCAGCTCCACCAGCTTGGCTACCAGCTTACAAAACAAAGGAGTCTCGAAATGCATGATATATAACACAGGCTAAAGTGACGGGACTAAGTCACGATTAAAACGGGTAAATAAAGAACAGGGAGCCAAGTTAGACAGCTGTTTCAAAGATTTCGTTCACCTTGCCCTGATTTTTTGGGGGTGTGGACTTCACATACACTTCTTCAACTATCGTCCCATACTGTCAATTCTTTGCGGAAATTATATCCATATTAATTAATCGCTAAACATTTTTTATCATCATATCTCTTTGGTTTATCATGCCTATTTGATGGCGAACAGATATGTAACGGAGCAGAATAGTTTAGGAGAGGTCAAGACAGTGAGGAATGCAGAGCCTTAGGGAGTCTGTCTCCGTTACAGAAAGCCTTTCCTGGAGAACCCCTTAGTGAGTTAATACAGGTTGTTGGTATTTCCCTCCAGGGCCCACCATGTCCACCAGGAGCTGTCAGTTTTGTAAAATCGAGACCGACAGCTAAGAAAAAGCGCCTCAAGGAACGGAACGAGGGGTTAAACGTACCTCTCACTCATGCGTGATCAAAACTCCTACAAAGCCACTGTAGAGATATTCAACCTTATAAAAACATCCACAACTAAAATATCAATTCCATTCTAGTAATGTAAATTGTGTACTAAAATGGGAGAGTAATGTATAATGATTGATTAATATTTTATTACATTGCTAGCTGGGTGCCTGCCGTTGACTGTGTATTTATTTATATAAACCATACCAAAAAAATATTTAATTCTATATTAATTTTCAGACAAGTGATTTAACCTAAATCTAACTGTTCCTAGTTGCGTCCATACTTTCGACCTATAGTACATTAATTAAACAGCTATAAAATACTGTAATAATTTACTAAATTTATTACAAATTCTTTTATAATAATTCAAGATGTGAATTATGTGGCGTTTTTAAATGAAAAGAACTATTACGTGAAAACTATTAAACAAGATTTATTAACAATTTTAAAACAAATATTCAAATTATAAAATATTTGGGATCTCAGGGTCTTGAACTGGGTTTGATAATGGCAGAATTTAAACAATCAAAGAACACCAAATTTTACATTTACTTCAAAGCAAAATTTGTTCATGAAGAAAATTATGCTAAAAGATTTAGTTTAAACAATTTCATTTTATCAATAATTAAAGAATGATCTGAATAATTAAGGATCTCATTTGATCGATAATTAAAGAATGATCTGAATAATTAAAGAACGATCCTCCGATTATCTTTTAAAAACGGTTTACAATAATTTTAAAGTTTTCTTTCTACTTACGGCAGCCCAGGACTCATTTTAACTTTTCGTGCACAATTTTGGGGATATCACTGATTCTAAGTACTCACAGACTCTAAATGTTCACAGACTCTAATTAGCGTAGTTTGTCGGTTAGTTTAAAATGGATTGGTTGATTCTCGATGATTTACTGCAAACTGGATTCGTAGATCTCGTGAGTCATGTTGAAAATGCAACTCACTGGTTTCGTCTGTTGACTGAGGATTGATTTAGTTCCTGCGATTTGATGTAGCAGAATACTTATTACTTGAACACATTCTCTCGTTCCTTAAATTAGACCTTTTTCATTCTCGCTGCTTACTGACCGACTGTTTAACTTTTGTAAATTAGAATTTTGGTCTGTTCTCCTTGCTGCTTACTACCCGACTGTAAAGCTTTCAAACCGCTTGCTGTCCGCTGCCCGACTGGATTCTTCGTCTCGTAAATTTTGAGCGCGTAAAACCTTCTCAACCGATCAACAATGTTTTCTTTGCCTTGCCGGTTTGTTGCGGCGTCCGCTCTATATCCACTAATAATGAGTCCTCTACAATTCAACTTTTCAATTAGAACAATGCCTTAATTACCAATTACTACAATACATTTAATTTTATCGCATCAATCCCAACAAACATACCTCCGAACTTCTTTATGAATAGAATACTTAAATATACTTCTTGAGTATTGCAGGATATAATTGTTCCTCAGTCTTCAGTTATTACGAAAGATTAAATTAATGAAATTGTTAGGTAGATTCACAATGTAAACAAATAGTCACCATATTGCAGTCACTAATATGGCGCGAAATTTAACTTACATTTTCTGCAAGGATCGTTAAGTATTTCGTATTGTTTTTTATTATCATTCGATGGAGTATTTCTGGATAAAATTATACTCAATGAAAATGTTTCTGCTTTATTTCATTACAGAGAAAGGAACTAATTCCTTTCTTCGTCGCGTTGTAATGTCACTGTCTCTCTCGCGCGCGCGAGCGACGTCATGGTCCCTTGGCGCGGAGTAATTTAACAAAAAATTATCACTTTTTCAATCAAATTTCTTTCCAAATTTATGCTAAGCGTTTCTCCGCCACAGTACCGTTTCTCGTGTGTTGAAGAATATGTGTACCAATTTTTGTTGAAAACTGTCCACGCGTTTAAATCTGTATAGAAATTAGCGTAAATACATACATACAAACATACATCCTTTTTTATTATGAGACTTTAATAATTGAACATAAAACTCCTTCCTGTCAATATTTTACAGAAATTAATTCACAATATTTGTAAAACTATTCGTCTACACTTTGAATAAATTCGTCTTGAGAAAAAAACTTTCATTTTAAGGGAATGGTCTTAATTTAAAATAAATAATACACGTAAGAAAAATTCTAGGTGGTTTTAAAGCATGTGCCATCGTTTAAGTACGATATTTCGTAGGAATATATTGAAGACGTTGAAGGTGGATGTCGACGAAACGTCGTTCGCTCATCCAGTTGTAAACTAAAAAGAACCAATCCCTCAGTTCCATAACTCGAGGGAATCGTTCTAAAATTCAATGCAATTACGGTAATTTGGTCGAAAGTGATATTAATAATTGTTGGAAATTCTACTAGAGTGGTTGTAAATCCGGTTGGTCATTTTTTTTTCCCAGAACAGAAAACTTGAACGATTCCAAAGATATTAACTCAGTCGAACTCGAGCTCGATTAGATATTCAATGTTTTATTAATCTTCATTCAAGTTTCAGGATTCTTATTTCATTTAACGTGAAAAATGATCTACATTTATTTCAAACTTCAGCCTCATTATAAAATATAATTTCTTAAATGGAAGATATTTTTGTTATGACTGATGCGAGGAATAAATGTGGCCTTCTGGCTGTATTTCAATCACAGTTAAACTTCACTATTAATCTCTATTTTGGGACACTTTCCGAGTCAAGGAATTAGAGAGGTTTTGTTTTTGTAAGGATCCCTTCCCCCCCTTCCCTCCAATCACTCACGCGCGTGTAAAGCAGCTATTCTTCCATGCGTGACGAACCACGCACGCACTCACGCACGAAGCCGAAGGGATTATTATTTCGGGATCTCTGCGGATGTGGGAGGAGGTGATGGCCAATTCATTCGAGGTCAGTTTTTACGAGCCTCGAGATATCCGGTGTTCGCAGCTAAAAGGTGCTTGCAACATGTCGGCCCCACGGTGAAGGATGTAATTGCGTGAAAAGAACAGTTGTAACAGGTGTATTTCGAACCCGGAGATGTAAACAGACAGCAATATTAACGACTGGGTTAGTAATTGCTGCTACGTGGAAGAAATCAGATTGTGTGTTTCCGCCAGGGGGAAATCAATCCTAGGCCCGCACGCACATTTAATTTGTTATAGTCACGTGCGTGGTAATGACTTCCTCCTTTTACCACTTCCTGGACGAATTAAATTCCGAAAACCTAATAATTATTACTATTTATGATTACCTAGCATATAATAAAACAGTAAATAAATAAAAATTAATGTTCGAAGATTGAAAAATTCAACTAGCAATAAAGATTGTATTTTTACGTCTGTCTATATAAAATAATTAATGCATAAATAAAACAGTTTGGCTGTGACCGCATTAGTGTGTAGTTTGTGAGTAACTGCCTCGGAATATCTTCTAAAGTTTGTGTTTTTTTAATAGTATGTGAAAATATTTTTTAACATTTAGCATATTTATGAAACACCTGAGGAAGGTAAGAACACGTACCGAAACGTTGTCTTGAATCAATAAAACTATTGTATGGTAATGGTCAGAAAATTTATTTCAATTAACAATATTAACACTACGTTTCGTTCCTAATTTTGGACGTTGTTCGGAGAACAGTAGTTGAAAGAAAATGTGAGTCCTTATTGATTAATATCACGATTTAAAATTTCTCAAATGATGTTGAATATTCTGATAAATAATATTTTCAATTATTAGGTTCCAAACATTATTTAATATTCTGTAGAATAATTTGGAATTAATTTTAAAATGCATGGTATGGGTTCCATACCTTCTTTCGCTCACCTGAAGAAGATGGCGGTATTAGCTATCGAAACGTCGTGGCAAACAACGTCGCTAGCCGTTTGGAATCCAGAGAAAACTTTATCCAAAAGTTAGACCGGGAAAACCTACATTCTCTATCGTAAATTATGTTAGACCTTTTTGTAATTTTAGAATCCAAATATGACATGATATTTTTTTAATTTTGGTATATATATCGCCTGATGTAGTCACAAAGACGGGATGAATCTTTTTGTAATATAAATTATCCTTAAATTTTCTTACATATTCACTATTTTATTACGTATGAATGTATTTTTCTACGAATGGGACGGATCCTTGTGTCTGTCTGAGATAATTTTTTAAACAAATAAATGATATATTTTTTAATTAAAGACTTATAAATTTGTCCTGTAAATTTAACACCTACGTTCACCAAATTGAAAAGATACAAAAAATAATCATTTAAGATGTAAAATAAAAATATTGTTCACATCACTTCACGAAAATATTAAGATCATTTTTAAGCCTATGTTATAATTAAAGACGACTTGAATATCACGCTTTAATGAATGCAAAATACTGATAATTAGGCCAGATATAATTAAATTATTATTTTTATTTGTCTTAGATAATAAATTGAATTATCATGGAACGTATTCATGCCTTGAAAAGAGGTACTGAATACCGTAGAGAGAACACGTGTTCCAGGAAGTAGTTAATTCTTCAAGTAATGTAATACAGGATAGTTACAATGTATTTCTTCCAATAACAAGTTTGCCAGAAGTTTACTTTAACAGAAATTCTGCTTACAGTAAGGCCTCGAAAGAATTTATTCAATAGACAATGGATCATTAAAAGACGTGTGTGGTTTCTCCAGATACGATTGTGCATTATGATAGTCGACAGTCTGGGAACTATAATTGAAGGATTTGTAATGGCTCGATAAGTATTTCTGCAACAAAATATTTACAGTAACCGTGAACAAGTTGACAAGATTCAAACAGGCTGAAAAAATTGCTGAAGGGAATGTACAAGGAATTCAGCTGCTTCTTCTAAAAATTATTTGAATATCTCTATTCGACTAAAAAACGCTCGTTACCACATTCCAATTTTCTGCAGGTTGACGTTTCAATTATACGTATAAATTTAGATGAGAATGTTTGATATTCTGCAGGGAATTTTATTTTTTGTCAAAATTACCGCATTTTTAATAATTTTTTTTCTGTATTTTTAATTGACAATCAGAATTTGAATATTCTATCGGTGAATATGCTGGCTTAGGAACAGAGGTGTCCTTTATTTTTTAATGACGTTGGAACCTCTCCAGTGAAAGTTTCTCTGTTGATGATAGTTGCAACATAAATCCAAGCTCTCGCCGGGATTCGAACCCGGGATCTCTGTGATGTGAGACAATGACGCTGACCACACCACAGGAGGCCAAAATTACGGCACGAGAGGATTTTCTTTCTTATGTGGAAAAAAAAGTTGGTTAATGATGACAGTGCCGGGAGGTTATAAAAGAGTGGACGGAATTTAAACAAAGCTACAGTTGATTTCCGTAATCGAGCTAATTTGTTATTTTTAACTGTATTTTATTATTTTGAGAGATTAAAAGGCCACGCCCTCAGACGAAGATAGCCGATGTTTTCAGAATTTTGCCGAAGTTTTTTTTCTATATTTTGCTAATTTTATACAGTTAATCCACATTTATTAATTGTAGGGAAATATATTCGAAGAATTGCCGAGGTAGGAACGCTGACTAAATTATCGATTAATAGTTACCATTATTTGGGTTGGTAAAAATGAGATAAAACCATGTTATGAAATAATACATACTATAAGAAATTATTTTAATTTCAAAAGCATGAATAATAGTGACCTTAAAATTTTTCTTAACTTTCATAATAAGTATAGAGAAAACTAGTAAATAAATAAACATCAGTTAATTTTAAGTAAGAAAAAGTATTTATTAATTTAAAATTAAACATCGTTTCGTCGCTTATGTAAGTATTTTTAATGTTTAATTTATATATTTTCAAATTATAAATTGTTTCCTTTGTAAACCGCACCCAACAATGTAAATTAATTTTTTTAAATTGTACATTTCGGCCATGGGAGTCAGCAGACCTTGACCAGTCTATAAAAATTTATATTGTTCGTTTGTTACCATAGAAATGTTTCTTAAAAAATGTTGTTATAATCATTGTAATTGTTTTGTTCTTTTTTTAGTTTAAAATATGAAGCTTGTTAAATTTAACATTAATAAAATATTGTTTCTGACTTAAAGTTGGCGGATGTTTATTTATTTACCTTCGTGATGGATCCTGAGGTAAATTTTGAAAATTTCCACCAAAGTTTCGGAAGTCAATCAATATTTACAGGATTTTCAATAAAGATGCCGAACGATATCGGGTAAATTTTATTGAAAATTCGACACGGAATGTGAACAGTAATATTTGGACTTTGTTCGTTGCTCCGGGTTTGTAGTAAGCCTCAGCCATTACGGTAGTACCAGTGCTGACAGCTATCAGCGGCTCCTGAAGATTGCCGAGACTTAATTGAAGATTTAACTCTCCGCTCCTGGGGTTCGGGTTACCGATTACCTGCATGCACTCTTCCTTTTAGCTCCATCTTCATCATCATCATCATCTCATTCTCCGAGCTGCCTCGATTTTCGTTATTGATTACGGCAGAAATATAATTTGGAGGAGCTACCGGGCCAATTAAGTTAGCAAAGTTTCATGTCAGTCTCGAAAGGAGTTTTTCGACCGCGGCAACCACCGACAGACGCGGGACGGCAATACACCGGGTGGAGAATGAGACGTCTCACTTTGGTTGGCGAGAATATTGATAATTGATACGGAGCGTTCCGGATTAATTGGACCAGCCTGTACGGTGGCGAGTATATATCATACACACACATCTGATACTTGTAATTACACCGCCATTGCCCCCGCCTGTGTTGCGTAAAAATGTTAATCGTGACGGTGGCGTAATCTGGTTGAGTTATTACGGTGAGTGGTTCCAGTCTCCCTCCGTGACCGATATTAATTGTCGAACCGCCGAAACTGCGTGTTGTTATTATCGGCAGGATAGCGAATTAATGGCATGTTCTAGCTGATAGCTAGCCAGGGTGAAGAGGAAGATAATTATCAAAGTTCCGAACCGAGACGCCAAAGCCGTACGTGTTAAGTACATAGGAAACAGTTTTGATTAATAAACGCTTGAGATATCTATTGTATTAATGTGAAATACAGTCGCTAGATAAAAGGAGAATGTTGTGATGACAGGAGAGAAGTAAGAACCGAAAGGGTGATCATTATCAATCCAAATCGGCCTTTGACGAGACTTAATTTCAACCTTGTAAGCGGCAACCAACGAAGATAAATGCAATAATTATCGTACAACTTACATTGCAGCAAGTAAGGAAAAAAACTTGAAACTGTGCTGATACACGATAACAGTATCAGGGCCTTCATGATGAGATTTTATCAGTATAAAATGAAAACTAAGGAACATGCGGCAACGCTTTTCGTACTTCCTTGTCACTGGAGACTGTAGACAAAGAAGTATAACCAGTGGTCTCCAAAAACCATAACCATTTCTTCAATAACCACTCACTTCGGTAAAACGATTTTCAAAAAAGACATGATCAAGAAATTTGGAATAGAGAAAATCTATTTCGTTGCAATAATTGTTTTTTTTATCAGCAACTGTGTGCCTGCCATTAAAACTAGTATTTTAAGACTAACCATTAATTTACTTTTAAAATATTAAACTATATACCTAAAGGTCTATCCAATGATGACTTCCAGATTTTTCTGGTTTGCAATTAATAAACCGGAAAATTGGATATATAAAATAGTAAACAGTAATTAAAGACGTCAATGAGGTCATTAGGAGAAGGGAACACAAAGTACTATTTACTTATTGTTTACATAACGCAACAGACTGATAAAATAAGAAGTCTCACAGTTCGAAATACAAAACCGCAATTCCTTATTGAAATTTTAAAAGTGTTATAAATTTAGGATAAAATATTCAAAATTATTTGGCAACGTTATAATGTATAAAACTTTATCAATTTTCTAACAACAATATTTATCTGACAATAGGCAGTCAGAGAGAAATTTAAATCATAAAAACACTACGTTTTGCATCTAAATTTTTGGACTATTTCAGGTAATCAAAAGATAAATTCGAAATTTAATAAACCAAAAAAAACAAAATTTTACAAATATGAAATTAATATTAACCAATTCTCATGTCAGTAATTGTAAGTAATGTTATATAAATTTCTGCTCTACAGAATTCACTATAAATTATCATATTTGAAAAAAAAAATGTTTTCTTCAATTTTTTAAAATATCAATTTATCGTTAGATTAAAATTTTACAAATGAAAACGCCCCAAAATTTAGACAACGTAGTGTTTTAAATTGCTCTTAATAATTTTCCGGCTAATTGGCTGATTCTATTTCGTTAAAATTTTCTAATTATTGCCAATATTTGTTTCTGAAAGTATTAAATTTTACTTCTATAATTCAGTTTAAAATTGTTCAACATAAAATATTTTATTACAATGCTGTTACGTTTAAATCTGTGAAAATTTGACATGTTATACTTTATTTTATTTTAAATAAATTATGATCATTACACTTTTGAAAATCCTATGTTCAGTATACAGTAAAAATTCAATTCCAAAACACTGTGTTTCTTTCCTTTATTGTGAACCTGTCCATGTGTGAAAATAACTTAAGCGAAACTATAATTAAATGATTGAATATTCAAACAAAGTAATAGATTTAGGGTTATAAATTACATTCGTATATAGTAGACTTTCTTCAACATCCGTGACCAAAATGTGACAGGTTTATGATTTTCAAACGTGTAAATAAAAGAATTTATTTAGAGATGAATATATCATAACATGTCAAAAGCTCGTCGTCTTTAAAAATCTGTCGAGTTTGAATGTAACATAATTAAAATACAATTATTTCAAAAACGCCTGTTAATATCGATTATTAACGTTTTTAATATTAAATATTTTTTAAAAAATTGTATAACTTTCTGGGTTAGTTTTATTTTTAGAGAAATTTCGTGCTAAAAGATCTGTTCTTCCGTACTGTATACTTTGTTTGAGTTATAAAATTAAGCTAGTGTTGATAACACGTCGTCAAGTTTACTATCCATAAATTCAATTTCGTCAGTTATTGTCTTTAATTTTCACATTTAATTTAATCTTCATGAGTTTTATCTCTTTAATACTTTTCATGAGGTAATGACGTTGTTTACTTAGTCAATGTTCTAATATAATCTGATCTTTACTGTGTTTGTATTTCGCAGACTGCGGCTGTAACCTCGTCGAGCGTCTAACGTACGTTTAATTACCCGCGTGATCCAATTACGCCGCAGATATCATAATTATGGGACAGTTAGCAACCCTGGCAATGTGTATGTCGTTAGTTCCGCGTTGTATGTGTGTGTGTGTGTGTGTGTGCGAGTCGTGGGTGGAGCAGAGCAAGGCAAGGTCTGTGTAAGTGCCAACACGCGCTCCACGCATGATCTACCGCGGAATCCTAGATCTGCCAAACGCACGACAAAGTGCATGCCTGGACGCATTCTTGCGACCACTTGCGATTCTTGTAGACGATAACACGATTCTCGGAGGAGAGGTGGCAATGAAATATAAGCGTTCTGCGTGCGGATAGGTGGACTCTGTGGAGAGAGGGAATCATTATCTCTTGGAATGGTATTGTCTGCAATCGGTATGAAGTACTAATGCCAAACCGTCAGTAGTCTATCACTAACAGTACAACAATTCTCTTTATAAATTACCTCTTTTCTTCTCTAAATGAAATTATAATTCAAAGTATAAGGAGTACTCACAAAAAATACGAAACTTATGAAAACGAATATTTAATTATTTATTGACAACTGTCTGTCATCCATTAATCTCCGGACTTATCATCCAGACCACATTCATTAATTCAATAATTGATATTCTAGAATATCTCTGTATAATTCCTTCAATTCCCTCAAACTTTAAATTTCTGAACCTCGAAGATAATTCGAAATTGAATTGTCTAAGATCAGCAGAATAAATTTATCAGCTAAATTAATTAATTTAATTAAATTATTAAATATTATTTATCAGAATATTCAATATCATTTGAGAAATTTTTAATCGCGATATTAATCATTAAGGACTCACATTTTCTTTCAACTACTGTTCTCCGAACAACGTCCAAAATTAGGAACGAAACGTAGTGTTAATATTGTTAATTGAAATAAATAATGCAGTTTTCTGACCAGTACCAGACAATAGTTTTATTGATTCAAGACAACGTTTCGGTACGTGTTCTTAGCTTCCTCAGGTGTTTCCTAAATATGCTAAATGTTAAAAAATATTTTCACATCCTATTAAAAAAACACAAACTTTAGAATATATTCCGAGGCAGTTACTCACAAACTACACACTAATGCGGTCACAGCCAAACTGTTTTATTTATGAATTATTTATTTCATATAGACAGACGTAAAAATACAATCTTTATTGCTAGTTGAATTTTTCACTCTTCGAACATTAATTTTTATTTATTTACTGTTTTATTATATGCTTAATTAAATTAATTAAATTTATCTGACTTCTTTACTTTATTGAAAAATCATCAGCCCATTAGTCAGAATTTTTTATGTTAAAATATAAAACATAATAAATAGACACGTTTCATCTGTAATTCCTTGTGGTATCTTCAGGTGCAATAAATTTCAAATAAATTAAAAAATCATAATCAATTATTACATTAATTTTTTTTTAGATGTAGACAGATTATGTATAGGGTAATTATGTATAGTGGCAACTCCCCTCTTATAGCATAGGAAGGGATTTGAAAGGGGGTATGCGGAAGGGTAGAGGAAGGTAGCCAAAGGTTAACTAGGGCCCCGGGTTATGGTTTAAGGATCCTTCCCCGCAATTCGCCTTAAAGTGATACAGGGAAAACCCTAAAAAAACCTGCATCAGGTAGGTCGGGCATTTGGCACTTGTCCCACGCCCTTCCGATGGCGAGAGAGGGGTTAGATGTGGGGTCGCAGCTTTTCCTTCGCCATGCCTTGACCGGTTTAGGAGGCAGATGGCCGACTATTCCAATAGGAATGTACATGAATATAAATTTCTAAGATTTGCACACAAATTCAGCCGCAAGAGGACCAAAATATTTAGGAATGTTTTAATATAATGTTTTATGTTTTACATAATAAGGCAGATGTTTCTTGTATCGTTAAATTATTTAATAGTTACATTATGATATGAAAATTCAAAGAGTAACTAAACATTTATTTCCTATATTTTGGGCCATTTTTAAAAGCAGTGGAATTCCAATTAACTGATTCAATACTCAAACAAAATTGTAACTTACACAAACACACAGACACACACATACACATTTATATATATATATATATATATATATATATAGAGAGAGAGAGAGAGAGAGAGAGATTACCAATGTGTAATGTATATTTTATTCAATAATTTTTCTTAAATACTATTGTCGGCATAACTATGAGGCCATAGCATTGTTTGGCGCAAGAATGCAGAGACTGAAAATGTTTGTACGTGATTATTATCGGAAAAGCGTATGTAATACGCACAGAACTTTGGCGGAAACATGCAGTGTGTTTTTGGAGCCTGACCAGTGTGGTCATGGCGAAAGGTTGTGTTGGTCATGAAGGCCGAGTCTGATTTGGAGTGGAAAAGCCTAATAAAAAAACTTTCCTTTCATATTTTTTTGTCTTTAGAAACCACTGAAAAGTTAAAATCTCAATTTATAATTAAATAAACGTTTATTAACGGTTTAATGCAAACTCCACAACTACGAAAAGGTAGACGGATTTGATTTTCAACATGTTTTTCAGGAAATAATCGATTGATTCTTCGAAGAGAGTTACTTAATGAAGAAGAAAATAAAGGCATTATAAAATGAACATGAAACCATAATAGAGAGAAGTAACAAAAATCTTCCTTTCAAGACATAATGATTGATAAACAAAGCGAATACAGACATCAGTTGTTTAATAATACATAAATCTCTGAAGATAGAAACTAGTCTTTTTGACAGACGCTAATAATGATGTTGGATACGAAGTTGGCTATTACTGAAGAAATTCCGATTTCGAAACCAGTTTCACCTCAATTAAAACAGATAATTCGTCACTGTTGATTGGCAATGAGATTTATTTATTACCCCGTAGTAAAGCTTCAGGCATTTGTCATTTCAGTACTTCTCTGACAATTTAATTAAAAATATTCTATTATGTCGTATTGAGTTGAAAATAATTTGATAATAAAAAGTCATACATGTTACTCATGTTATTTGACAAGTATATTTATACCATTTTTATATAAAAATCTAAGTAATGATTATTGTTACCTCGAAATCACTTATTTTAGTCATAAATTTTTTCACAAAGTAAAATAGTCCTGACGTGACATTTAAATGACATCTTAATTTTTTATTCTATATTTAACAATTAAACAAAATATTTACAAAAATTTAAGTTCTATCGGTATTTATTAATTATACACAAATACCTTCTAACGTTTCTTCCCTTTATCACTTATAATCAGACTCCTTCAAATATAAAATTATTTATTATGCAGAATTTCTATTAAGAATCTATATTTACTGTAAGTATCAATCCACTAGGAAAACAATTTAGCATATTATTTCTCTATTTATAAACTAATAGAATACAATTTTTTAAATTTAAAAACGCACCTACGTCATTTGAACATTTCTCTAAAGATTAAAAGTTTATTTTTTAATTAGTTAATAATGATATTTATTGTGTTTATTAACTTGATTAATTTAATTTTAAAGTTCCTCTAGATTGAAATGTGTTCGTATTATTATTAGTGTTAATAATTATTAGAATAATACAGCAAATTATACTTTAAACAATCCTATAATGAGAATGTTAAATTTGGATAATGCTTTGAATACTGATTATTTTATTTAATTTTTCATAATTATTAATCTTGCTTAAAGAAAATATATTTTACAAATAATAGGATTAAAAATATTAATTTTATATTGGGAAAATAAATTGGTTTCTAAATTATATAAATTTGTAAGGCTATTTTATTAATATAGAATTGGCAATAGTTCGTGACAAATAAAAAAATATTGCTTTATTGCTCAGAAGGCATTTTTCGGTCATAGAGACTGAAAATTCTTAAACTTAGAAGACGTTTATTTCAGGAAAATTTAAAGCTTTTTTAATATACTAAAATATACTATATAATGTACAATATAAACAGAAATAAACAATTAATTGAAAAACAATTTTATTTAATTTCTCTCTGGGTCTATTTATTTATTTAATATTAAATTGTAGCATAAGTGAGAGACGGTTTCATATCAATTAGTTTGAAAATATTGAATGCCGTAAATAAATTCTGAGACCAATGCTTATAAGTTATAACATTTATAATAACGTTTTAATTAAATGTTTTAGTAATCCAGTTACCTTGTTTTAAAATATTATTTTAAAAAAATCCGAGTTAAATACGGGGCTATTTAGAAACAACAGTTGCAAAACATGTACCGTGTGTAGCATAAAGCAAAAACACAATAACCACATGCCACTAGAATTTAATTAGATGCGTACGGGGTGATTCACTGAGGCCCTTTGCGTCTCGTCTATTGCTCTAGATTGAAAGCGTATTGATGAGATTCCCTGAGAGAAAAAAAAATTGTCTATTCCTATAGTAGCCCGTTAATCAGTGTTAAACTGGCATAAAAACTTACGTCAACCTCAGGTTTGCCAACTATTTTAATTGAAACATTGTGGTCTATTAGAAGAATTAATAGGTTGAAATACGTAAAAAAAAATTATTCACATAAATTATGGTCTCTTAATGAACATGTGTGTGTGTGTTTGCGTCTTAACGTGAAAGTTACAGACACGTGCGGCACAAAATGACGAAAAGCCTTCTATACAAGCAGTTTGTTTGTCAGACCTAAGTGAGATCTTAATTTGAGATACCTTTTGCCTATGCAAATCGGTTACGGTAAAAGGGGGACTAGCTTTTACGAGAAATCCTTGAAAGTTTCGTATTGGCTTTCAATCTCTGGACTTCGTTTGTTGTGATGTATTGAAAAGTAACTGTAACTAAGAGATATTCAACTATGAGAATCATTATAAAGAAATTTATGCAATAAATCTCAATTCAGGTTTTGCGAAAGACGCGGAAATGGTAGCACATTGAAATATTTTCTTGCATTGACGAGTGATCACCAAATTGTCAGGGCTTCCTGCAGGAATATAAACCACACACACACACACACACACACTGATTCACATAACCAAACAATACCTCAAATTCAATTTCATATTTCACGTAAATTTCGTTACGTTACACGAGAGCAAGAAAATCTTAATAACTGAAATAATTTTTTTTCTATAGAAGTAGCCGATTAAAAGAAAAAAATATTTCTAAATTAAATATCGAGGCTGATTCTACTAGCAGTAGAGTAACAGCTTCCTAAAAAATAATTATTTTTGTATGGTCGACACTATTGCCCTCTTCCCACAGTATTGCCAGACAATCACACCTGAAAGAACTAAAAAATATTTATTTCGGCCATTAAAGTTGATGGAAGGGTTCTTAATTTTTTCAATTAAATGGTTTATTCAAATTTTAACAATTATAACATATTAAAAATTATTTATTTAATAATATACGTCTGAAGATGTTCCTAATCAATGGGAAGAAACGAAATATTTTAGTTGTAACTTTTAATGTTTATAAATAAATATTCTGACTGTTATTTAAAGCACCAGATTCGTCTCTCTCTAGTTTATGAATGCGGAAAAATATTTATTAGGTCAGTTGGGACGGAATTCCTCTACCCTTCCACATTCCCATTTTCAAATCCCTTCCTATTCTATTAAAGGGGAGTTGCCACCACGTGGATTACCCTCATGTAGCCTGTTACTCTATATAAAAAAAGACGATTGAACATTAATTAAATATCGAAAATTTCTAACCACAGAGATTTTTTTATATAAACGAAATTAAAATAGTTGACTTAGTCAAGGTGAAATTCCTATTTAGGAAAATACGTCTGTTTCATTATATTAAAAAAGGTTGAGTGACTGTGGTTCTATACATAAAAAAATTAAAATAAGAAGCTTTCAGGACTAATATAACATTTAAATTCAATTTAATTCTCGACAATAATGTGCATATTATTGAAACATGAAACATAACGAACGCTTGTGCAAATACCACGTTGGGAATTCATATTCAGCAATTCTCACGAATTTTTAGTCTGATTGAAAATTTACACGTGAAAAACTCCCTGAATTTAGGGACGAAATGTAGTGTTTTTTAATTTTGTAAAATGCCCTTAATAAATCTCTGAATAAATCTCTGATGTTATTTTAATTATCATTATGAATAATCGCTTAATACCATTTAGGTTCCATTGCCACCAGAAGTTCACTAATGAGCTGTTTTAAAATCGTTAATTCATTATTTCATTGTTTGATAGACTTTATCAGACGTGTATTTGTCCAGATCAATATTTTACAGGTACAAAAACGAATTAACGGAGAAAATATATTGACAGTTGGGAGAAAACCACACGTAAAACCTTAAAATATGCAGGAAAATGGACGATAGCCCAGAAGAGCGCCATATATGAAATGAGGTTTCTCTGTTGGAAACTACTTACATTATCTCTTAATAATACAATAAACATTTGTTCAGTTAGAATGGTGGGGAGAGAGAGAGACGTTGCCCGCAGGAAGTTTGCTTCTCCAACCACTTTATCACTTGACAGAACAATAGCAGAAACTACTTCTCTTATTAAATATATTTACTGAAAATTTATTATTTTCAGTAATTAAATATCCTGTAGAATAATCACCAGTAGCACTGTCGTGTCAAGTAAATTCTCTTATTAATTTTCTACCTATTATTGAATATTTCGCTCGGACTATTGACTGGAAGTGATATAATTGTCTCGAGAAAATTTTTATCACGTGGCCATGAATTTATCTCAACCCCCCACAGTGCAGTCAAGTACAAAATATGCGTGTTTTCTACTCATACAGCAGGTAATTATAAAATACGAAGGAGTTCGCACTTAACACTTGATATTTCGTAAACATAACTTTAAGAATGTTTCGTATTTTATAATTAATTTCAGAAAACGTTTTTCGTTGTTGCTGACATGTAGCGTAAGTTTTTCGCTGCATTCTTTTCCCACCGAGTGCACAACTGTGTAAAGAAAAATATTTAATCGAAAAACACCTGCCACGGGGTCATACGGAGGTTTAATTTTTTTTTAAATTGTGTGTGTTACGGAACGCGTGAATTCCCCCTGAATTGGCCGCGAGGCGGGGGCACCTGCCTCCTTAATTAGAGCCCCCCGCGGGGGGTCCGCCTACCGGTCCCCCCAGAGGCCACCCACTCGCCCCTCCAAGGCGATTCGCGACTTCCGCCTGTGTCAACAATACCACGACAATGCCCACCGAGGAGGAGAAGTGGGGACAAGGCGACGCGAAGCCCTTCCCTGCCTTCCGCCACTCGTCACTTCACGCAAAAGGAAAATGGACAGACTCCATACACATTCACTTTAGAAGCGTCATTAACTTCATCGTTGGAGAAATAATGAAGGAAAACAAAGGAATAATTTAGAACAGCCATTTTCATCAGTGACATCATCTAGGAAAATAAAGAAACAAATTGGAAAAGAAGTTAAACGGAATTAAAAGTAAATAAAACAAAAAATTATACATATATACATATATATATATATATATATATATATATATATATATATATACATATTAATGTCGAAATAGGTCAGAATAAAATGATTATTAAGAAATTACTAATTGTTCTTAGACAATTACGACGTTTCGATTTTACATTAGGACTTCTTCAGGTTTTAAGTCCTTAATTCTTATGTTATACGTTTAAAAATTAAAATAAATTTAAAACTAAAAGAAGTTGATTTAGAAAGAGCTTAAATTATTAGCATTATTTTGGTGTGTTTAGATACATTTCTACAGTTATTGAAACGACTAAAATAAAAGAGCACTTCTGGTTTTGTGTAAAAATTATAAAAATAAATTACTATACCGACCGTATATCTTCTTTTAATAATTTCAATAAATCAGAGGTTATATTTCTTTTATCACAATCATTCTCCCAATAAATAATTCAGAATTTAATTATTTCTAAAGAATTTTGAATTGATTTGATTTATTCCATTAGTCCTCGTATGGGGTCATGCCAATGCATAAAATTATAATATAATAATTGAATGCTACAATTATAAATAATTAAATGTTAAGATAAAAATACTAAAATTCTAGAACACAAATTTCCCAGTCCAACATACATAAAATAATTGTTTAACTATACTAAGGGTATAATATAATAATTACAGTTCTAGTAAAAATATTCAATATCTACTAGTAAATAATTAATTATTCGTGAATGAACTATCATATAATATAAAATTTACACATCACACAAAACTTGACACAGGCACACTACGAGGAAACACAAACGACGGACAAGTCACTTCACTAAAGAGAGCGACGAGAAATCTGCATTTCCATTTCCTCGTTGAGGCCATTGATCAATTTTAAAGTAAGGTAGGTTTATCATTTCCCTTTGCTTCCGCGTTTAATAATTGCTTTTCATCTGCTTCACTTATCTTTAATTAATCCGAAAGCTTATCTTCGGTCGCTACATATATCATTTTAGCTTTTCCTCGTCGTATTTAATTCTCTTTATCTTCACAGTCTTCATAATCGTCGTATTCACTTATACTTCTGGCTTCAAAAATGTTGGTTAAGGGTCTATTAAACGTATAGTTCCTTGTTTATTCAGCAGGGAGCCGTTGAATAGTCTTAAACATCTCAAATTTAAAAAATGTAAAACGTCTGTGATAAAAGTATGGGGTTACTAATTACATAAATAATTAGCCAGGTAACTGATAAAATTAAGTGGTAATGACGTGTTTTTTCCTAACTCAAAAAAATACATCAGTGTTGTGATTTCCTAAGATACCGTTTTAACGACTCATACCTGATAATTCATGTTGATTATGTGTTAATCGAAATAAAATTATTATACCGTATAAACGATTCCGGTTCTGAATATTATGGAAGTATAAAGAAAAGCCAGGCTGTGAATTACTTCACACGCCTGCAATATACACATTGTGAGAATCTTTCCACTATAATGAACCACCGCAACTTTACATGGCTTCACACCTACGGGGGCAAGACCTGTTCAATGCATAAATTTGAGCTGCTGCATTGGTTCAAATATTTGCGCAGATTAAAACGTGTACACGCCCAGGTTGCCAGGTACACAGTAAAGTATGTGCTGCAGGAAGACGCAGCAGGTGAGAGAACCACGAACATACAGATAAGTTTTTATACAGCAGGGAATCCATTGATGTTCAACACAAATGTCTGTATTAACTCCCTCTATAAGAAGTATAACCGCAGACTAAAGGAACTGGAAGGTAAATTATCATTGATTCCTAAATTGGTCGAAGCCCAGCTGTTAATTGGAAACACGATAAGAGGTTGAGTAACGTAATTTAAATTGAATACGTAGGTCAGGGACATGAACATTTAGCTTGGATATCAATGTAAAAAATTAATATATTCCTTTTCAAATTAATTACGGTCCAAAGTTTTATTGGAACGATTACAATGAAGAATGTATAAAATAATAAAAGCCACTAAAATCAGAATTTGAGAGAATGACATCATATTACCAATTAATTGGATAACGTTAGATAAAAGGAGAAACGAAAACAGACTCCATCGGTTGTTAGTTATGAATGAAATTCAATCAAACGTTTTAAATTTTCCGTACACTTATTTCATTATAAAGCTCAGAACGGAAAAGAAGATGGCGTCAGGCTTAATTTGATTAATGTGATTGTTAATATTGCCAGAAAAAAATTAAGGTTGAATTAAAGTATAATTCCAATATAGTCTATAGTAGATTAATTTTTCTACATTAAAATATTAATCTCCCTTGCAGCTTCCGCCAAGTGGTGAAACTGTTATTAATACTGATGTCAGATGGACACAAAATGGACAACAAAATGAAAACTCCATAATTATATGTTTACATGAAATACAAAATATATATGAATATATTACAACTGCTATGATTATAAACGAGAAGTTTGGCAATTTTTTTGTTACCAAAACGTGAGTTCTCTTAGCACTGGTCTCGTAAACCAGGGATCTTGAGTTCTAATCTCGCTGTAAGCAACAGGTCTCTTTTATTATACTATTCTGTCGACACAAATGTTTTTTATTTATTTCATTATCAGCTAATTTTTAATTTTTTAGGTTTAAACCTTGGGCATACGGTAAGAATTGTGGGCTCTTTCCATGGAATAGTTGGCCAGCTGCCTCCTAAACTGGTCGAGGCCCGGAGAAGAAAATTCAGCGTCCAAATATCAATTCCCTCTCTGGCCTTCGGAAGGGCGTGGGACAAGTACCAAATGTACGATGTACCTGATGCAAGTTTTCTATGGTTTTTCCTCCATCACTTTTAGGCGAATGCCGGGCAGGTTCCTTAAACCATAGGAATACATCACGAGCAGAGAAAATACATATTATAAGATATTTAAATATTTATGAAGACTTTATTGCTAAACCTGAGTATAGGTAGTTGATTGCTCACGTAAAGAGTTCAAGAAATATAAAACAGTATATTTAATACTCGCAGAAAGTAAACTGACAATTTATGGAACATAATCTTTAGAATAATATTTTTAGATCACAGTAAATTAAATTCTGTTTACTTTACAGTTATAATATATTTAAATTATTTTTTAATAAAAGACCTAATACCATAAGGAACATAACCCAACTGCTGAAATAGAAATAAATTTATGGCGGGATATTTTATTTTTGACATACATTTATTTTCTCCAAAACTACTTGAACACACAAATTTTTAACTGCTTCTAGAAACAGAGAGATGGATATAAAACACTAGAATCATTTTACGTAGAATTCTAATGCAATAACGTCACAAATAATATTAAAAATAATTTTCATATCTACAAAAATTAACTACTGATCCATTATTAATATAGAATCATCTGGAGTCGCTGTAACAGCAACCGAGTACCATAAAAAAAATTTCGATTCGCTACAATTTCCTTTAAGAAGAATTTGATTTCCTCAGCCACTCCCATACAGGGACAATAACCTTGGTGATATTTTTAAACTCGATCATAACGCAATGTAGATTGTATCAGCCCCTGTACTTGTCCGCACACCCGCTGGCCGATGACAACAATGGAACTATCGCAATCAACAAACATATCGGGTCAAGAATCTAGAGGCAGAACCTGTGAAATTACACCGAGCCTCAGGCTGTCTGTAACTGCGGTAATTCTCAGTAATACCTCGTTCATATACTTTCCATATGAGAAGAAGGACTTCAGTCTTCGATGCACGTAACAACGTACGTCATTTGAGTATATTTACTGGGAGTTCCTGACTTCGAAACCCGCTTTCACACGATGAATTATGCTACGCTTAAACAAAATGTAGGATTTAATTTCTAATTAAAAGCGTAGGAGAATTTTTGTAGTATTCTCAATTTAGTAATTTTTAAAGCAATTATTTTTATATATTACGTGCAACAAAATTATTAACATAAATAAAAAATCTGTGTATGTCACTTAAAAAATATTGAATAATTTTAAATAACTTCACGTTAAAACTTATAATGTAAATCGTCAAAACAGTGTTTTATTTATTTATTTTTATGCACAAATATTTTACATTTCATGACTATAAATGGCTCAAGAAAAAAAACATTATGTCTTTGGTTTCAATTTTGTATTAACGACGTCATTACGTCGGTCCTTCTTTAACATCTTTATTCGTATACTTTCCAGAGCTCAATTCATAATTTTTCTTGTTCGCCTTTTCATTGTTTATTTGATCATCTGATTTATTCCTCTCGTTGATCCGTTGAAATAGATTAATTTCAGCTCTTTTCGCTGCAATCGTACTTCTTACTCTTTGTGATCCAAACTCCTTCTATTCTTAATGTTTTATGAGACTAAAATAGTAGGGAATAGTTTTTCTGGACGCAAGTTACATTATTATTTCTTATTGGAATGTATACTTTTTCTCGTTTACTTGCTCTTCGTGTTCTTTGCAAGAGCTCAGTTGAATATTTCCTGCAATTACGTTGCAAAAAATTCCACTAAATATGTTCTCCGTTATTTAATTGCACTGAACATGTTTTCTTTATTAATCAATATAAAATTACTTTCGACAAAAATATCTGTAAATATTATGTCTTATAATTTTTCTTAAATACTCTTGCCTAAAATATAAGTTAATGTGTCATGTCTGTTATGATTGTTGTACCAAAAACAACATTGAAGTATGTCGCAAGGTTTTCAAAATCGATTTCGAGAAATTCTCCGTTTCCTAGAAAACTTTTCGTCCTTGGAAAATTTTTTTTTCCGGTCCGATGTTTCCGGCATGTTTCTATACTTGAGGAATGTGTAGAGTAGTTAGTTGGTGTGAAAGTAGGAGCGCATAATTTGGCCCTTGGACGTGCGGACGACCTTGAGCTGCAGTCTTTTGCGATCTTTCAAGGTCGCGGAAATCGAAAGCGATTGAGGCCGGCGATTTTTTGGCGAACGTGAATGCCTGCTCTAAATGCGCACGTCTCCTTCGTCTTGTTTCAGTTATTACTATAATTAAGCACGAGTATCGGGACTGCATCGCATGACGGATGTCAGCAGTTAGACCGATGTCAGCAAAGAGATATCGCGCTAATGCAACACTTGCTGACCCGATAAACATCGAACGTTTACTGAGTTCAGTTTATTTTTTAATATTTATTACGAGTATCCCATCTAAATAACCTCCCATTATCCTACTCAGCCCGGGAATTTTGCTAATGTATCATACGTACAATCCAGAGTTTTTCTAGATTCCTTTCAAACTGAAACAGTTGGCGCTATGCCTATAAAATATTAACGAAAAAAACCATGCCCATATTATACGTTATAATATTTCAAAACTCCGTCATGAATACTGCGGTTATCAATCATTTAACTCTGACCATTTATCTTCAACCAAAGAATTATGTAACAAGAAAATCTTCAATATATAATTTCACGTATAAGAATGAGAATACTGGACAATATAACAATTTCTCAGCTAGGGTATATAATTAAACAATACAATGTTTAACAGTCAAATTTTTGCAGAAAGAGACATGTAATTTTGTGAGAACAGAATTGACTGACTGATCTGATTTTACTTTGGAAACATCGTTGGCATGGTTACATGAATTCATAATAATTTTTTTAAAACTAGAAAAAAAAAAATCTTCAAGACCTTTAAGACAATATAATTATATGGTCATAAATTAAAAATGTTTCTAGTGTATATTTTTAATAACAGATATCTATGGCTAAGTTCTGAGAGATGCAAAAAAAGTTAATAATATTTTTATACAAACTGGAAACATATTGAAACCGTAACATGGTGTAAGATTTTTATATTTTTTAAATATGTTCTAAATATTCTCCGTTGATAATTTTAAAAACACACAATTAATATTTTCTAAGTCAGAAAAAATAATTGATTAATGTAAAATGAAACAACGTTGCGACGCTTATTTTGCGACCTCATCATGTTTAAGTTTAAAAACTACAAAATGAACAAAACAATTTTTAATAAACTTAATTGTTTTGTTCTTTTTGTAGTTTTTAAATTCTACATGATGAGGTCGCAAAATAAGCTTTGTTTAATTTTACATTAATAAAATATTTTTTCTGAATTAAAATTGGCTGATGTTTATTTTGTTTATTAGTTTTCTCAATAGTCAGAATTATATATATCATTATTAGTATTTTTTTCTACCTCAGAACATTTATTTGAGGCAGGCGATGCAAAATGACGAGGTCATCTTTGATATTACAACTGAAAAGACTTCAGTCTATCTTCATCTATTTTGGGGTCGCGTTACGACTTTCCGTTATTGTCAAAAAATCGGAAAAATAATCGTTTTGTACAATACTAATTTTAGTGGAACCATTAACGTCATTCCCCCTCCAAGCCAAATATACTCATTGTATATACTCATTGATATACTCATTGTGGATGAAATAATATATTGTAATGCCATTAATTAAGCCATTAATTGTTTTTAAATAATTTAAACTGTTGGCGAATATATAAATTGTAGCGGCATGAGCGAGCAGAACGACTTCTGTTTCTTTGTTGAGGAGTCGGAATGGCGATTACGCGCGCAAAAGTATAGTTAGTTTTCGGTCTACGGCGAGGAACGAAAGAGAAAAGTCTACGGTCAGCCACGAGAAGAGAGACATTAAAAACAAATCTTCACCGAGATACTTAGCAGTTCGGTCCAAATAGATAAATGAAACAGTAAAAATCTAAAATCTGCAAATCGTGAGTACTAGTAAGCAAGCAGATAGTTGGACAGAGAGATGTTCTAACAACTAGCCAACGGTGAAGCAAGGGTTGCTTCATTATAAAGAAATTGAACAATTTCGCGTTGGGGGAAAACGACATCCGATAGCTGACCAATTAGGAGAGAATCATCCGAGTTTCTTTGGAGCTGAGTAATTGCATTTCTACTTCGTATGTGTAGAATCTGTGAGGAAATTTAGAATCAGTGTAATAAAATTTGCATTATAGTGTACTTTTGAAGCTACAAAAGAATGCTGGTACCAGTCGGACATTATATGAGTAACCAAAACTTTGATAATAATATTTGTAAACGGTAACTAAAAGGGAAAAGTCAGATTTCGTTCACTTTTCATTTAGCTTTCTTTCATTTATCGACTTATTGTTTTTAGATAAATTTTAAACTGAATTGTTAATCAGATTATTAAATCATTTTCTCTGTTAATTATCAAACCCAGTGAAGGGCCTGAGAGAAGAGATATTAAATTTTGATTGTAATTGTTTTTAATTTTTGGATGCCACAAATAGATAATAAATTATTTTGTTTGTTAAAATATTTATAATATTTTAATTTAATTAACCATTTCATGTTGATTATTACATTAAATGACTACCACAACGTGGGGCAAATTAAACGCATAAATAGTTTATTATTACAATATATTACTTCATTTTTCTCGAATGTGCGGCTGAAATGAAGCGAATTTCAAAATTAGGGGATACATTCTTTTTGTCAATTCACAAATTATATGTAGAGGGGATATGACGTCACAGGTGCTACTAAACTCGTCTTTAGCCTTAAATGTATCCAAATGTATAAATTTAACACTTCAGTGGATTAATTAAATTCAATAGAAAATATGTATATCTGAAAATGTAACAATATTTACAATGAACAACGTTATTTTTATGTGTTTTCAATTCATAATTTCAAAAGTTAGTGAAAAATCATCGAATAAAATTTGAGAATATATGTTTATAATAAGATATTAACTGGCAATTTCTCAGTATATAAAATTCCAATACACTTTATAGTTTCGATTTTCTGTTGTAAATGTCTAATTTATCGTCAGAAGACATTTTCAACGAATCTTTTAAAAGCAGTTTCAATTTTTTTCGTTGTTGTTTATTCAAGAAGAGGGACGTAGAAATTTAAAAATCTGTATACAGAAGAAAATGTTTCGTTGTATTTGCCAGACTCATCTATTTGCATGACACGAGCAGAACACTTGTTTTAAACGAAAATAAATGATAAATCTTTCTCCGAATGAGAACAGACAAGGACAAACGGTGCCCTTGCTCCAGAGGTTCATAAAGCAAAATAGCAGTCACCGGAGAAGAATTGGGCTTCATTTCTCACCGACTAAGTGCGCCAATATATCTAAATAGACAACGTCCGCTCAAGTGCAAACGCTCATACACGTGTGGCCAAAAGATTCAATCAGCTAGGCCATCAATTATACATTCACTGCTTTACGGTAAGAGTTGCGTGTCAGGGTCCAGTACAGTAAACTGGTTTCTGCAATGAGAATCTCCAAAAAATTACAGCGTATCCAACCGTTTTTGTACGAAACGCTAATTGAGGGGATGTTCACATTTTCACAGTCTGTCGTGACTTTGCTTCGTAATAGACTTGTGTTAAAATGTGTAAGCGGTGCTCACAGATTTCAATTTTAACAGTCAATCAGCAACTTTTTACAGTGATTACGGTTGAAGCCGCAGAATAAATGGAATCCAACTGACCAAATTTGTGGTTCATGTTTATCCAATACCTTATTATACGAAAGATTAATACTAAAATTAAAATACGATTGGCTGAACCCTTCTTTGTGAATTTGAAAAGAGAAAATATTGTTAATAACCGGATGTAATGCGGTTAAATTTTTAAACATTATGCCTGGGTTATAAATATAAATAAACAAAAAACTGTTTGTATGTATGTATTTTCTTTATAGAAATTTTAAAACGTGGAATAATTAGAAGAAAACAAGGTAGACGTATCCTAAAAAAATTTGGGGCTGAAGAAGCCCTAGCATGAAGGTAAAATGAATTTTATTCAAAAAATAATAATAATTTGTGCTAAAATCTTCCGGATGCGGAGGAACCGTGACGTCACTGTACACATTTTTTTTTAAGTTCGCGTCACGAAACGAAAACAAATACATTTAGTAATAAGAAAGATAGAAAAATACAGACAAAATAAGTGATAATATAAATACCACAAATAAACGTTGAGTGGTATTTATATTATCACTTATTATGTCTGTATTTGGGTATTTTTCTTATTATTACTTTTCAATCAGACGTGAATTTTTTCATTTCAATAGCATTTAGAATGATTCAAAAGAGGAGTTATATTCGGAAACACTCCAGGTGACATCTAATAATCTGCAGTAGCGTAACCACAGGAGAGTAGATTTAGTCTCAAATCAGAGTTTAACGAGAGTGAGAAACCTGGGAAATTCTGCCCGACAACGCTCGATCCTCCGCGTCGCGATCCAGTGTCGTAATAACCAACACCAAATTAAATACATACAATTCATTGCTCTGCTTCTCTATAGATATCTTAGATATCTTGACGAAAAAGTGTTCATCATAATAATAGACAATATGAACGGTTTTACGGTCCGTCGAGGTAACTTTACGTTTTCTCGAGGTACGCCGTTTGAATAAATAGATGTGAGCCTTATTTTAGATTTATTTGGAAATGGGTTTTAAATGTTTCACGTGACCTATTTCACGGAAACCACGGCTACTAATTATATACTGCAATAAGCAGTCCAAGTAATATCGCTTGAGGATACGAAAGATTATAATATTTTTTTTCTCCGGATACTCAGTTAGTAATGTAATTAAAATTGATTCTTTGCCTCTTACTTTAGTTGATATCGTTGTTCTCTTTTTTTTGTATACGTCAATGTCAATTTCAATGCCCTAATGATTCGTATGTATGAGAAATAATTCAGACTTGTATTTGAACATTACAGGAATAAATCTTTAAACGCTTCGAGATAAATTTCCAACAGGCATGGTTTTCCAGACGTATTTTATCAGCGAGATCACCGTCGTAAGGATTCTCGTCACCATGTACGCGTAGTATATTTACCATACGTGGACGTGTGCCCCAGACAGTGAAAGCCCTCGAGAAGTAGTTAATGATCGCCTGTTGTGCAGTAATTGCGTGCATTTCACAATAGACCTCCCCCCTCTCAAGGTTGTGTGGTATATTTCAAAGAAATTGCCGGACCATTACGAGCTGGAGAAGAGGATTCGGCGGAAGGAATCCAGAAGGCCGACGCCGCTCTCTATTATCGAAAGCGAATTGCATCCAGAACGGTTCTTGCCATCATCCTCCACATTATAAGGTTCCGTCATGCGATTAATGGGGCCGGATAATGTTATTGCATCAACCCAGATAATATCTAAGCTTCGCCGACATGGGAAAATAATGAGTCGGGTGTCCAACAAGGTTCCACGATTGTTCTGATATTGTTTGCTCGTTACAATTACGATAAATCGCAATAAGAATTTTTTTTAATTTATTGTACCAATACTCTGGAAAATTCGGAGTGAACTGAGAACGTTTACAAAACCTGTCAAACGCATTAACTTCTACTACCTACTCAGTTAGAATAATGTCAAAGTGAAGAAGAATAAAATTTAGTTATTTTTATATAGTTTAACTCCGGCTAAAAAATATCTGAAGTAATTACGTATTAGAAAGAAAAGAGTTTTATTCGTCTTGGAATATTTGTGAGAATTAGGTGTCAAATTTATTGAAAAAAACTATTTAAAATACGTTCCAAATTTTTTTTATGAATAATGGTGATGATAAATATATAATTACAACCAATTCCGATTAATTAAAGACAGAAAAACATTTTATATTAATACGTAAAAAGTTCAGTTTTACAGAGTGAAGTTCAATATAACAATATTATCGTACTTAAAATGGTGCCAGATAATATTAAATACATAAAATACAAATAAAAACGATTAAAATAATTAATTTATATTAAATAAGACTTATTTTAATAATATTATGCTACAAATGTCTTAATGTAATACATTCCATACGGTGTAATAAATATCAGTTTAATTTTTATGTAATATTAAGGCTCGTTCTACACCTTCGAAATCTGGTTGTCGTTATAGTACGGATTTTTATATTCCAATATATAATAATAGAAATAATAAAAGTTTGGCCACAAAATTAGTAGTGACTCACAAAATAGTAAAGGATGGACGATTGAGGTTTCACTAATTTTCTGGTATAAATTTTGAGGACAATGCCAACCGACAAGAAACGAATAAACTGTAAAAAAAATATAAAATAAATATCGCAGACGATTTTTGTCATTTTTAATACCAATTACAATATAATAATTATTCACTACTTAATAAATCAATTAAAGAATAAATAAAACATTATAATAATTTTTTGATACTGCTCTTCGTATGAAAGTACTTTCTTAAAACAAGCAATAAAATTTTAAATACTCAGTTCATTTTCATGAGAATTTTTTCACATGTCCATAATTAAAATGTCACAGTAGCTTTCGTTAATCTCAAAGATATTCATCATTAACGTATGATTCTGTGACATTTTATTGATGGACATGTGAAACAAATTTCGTTAAAGATGACGAAATGTTTCAGGGTTTTTTTTTCTTTTAAGAATTTAGTTCCCTGACTGTTATTCAACATGAGTAGATTCTTATTTAAATTCAAACTAAAGCTTACTATAATATTTTCACCCTAATCAGTAAAAGGTTAAGTGTATTAAATACTTTTACGTTCCAACTGAAAAGCTTTTAAAAGACTTTTCAGATGGGGAATTGAGGAATGCGCAAGATGTGTCTATAAAGACAACATATGTATTGCATTATCATCGGGAAGGTTACACATTCTCCGAAGGCGGTCGACAATTGATCGGACTGGTTTCAGTACCCATGATCTATTTACTTGATTGGGGAATGAATTGAAAACCTCGCGCACACGAATCAAGGCTGGTCAAATCGAATTATCGGGCTGGAAGGTCGTCTGGAATAAGTCCAGCGTTGTCTCTCGGTCTCGTGATTACCGTGGACAATGAGCGATTAGTAAAAGATTCGGTCTCCACTTACAGGAAGAAACGGTCGGCGACGCAAGGCTATTGAAAAGTGTATCGATCCGGCCGATGTGATTAATGAGCGGGCCGATTCATTATGGTCAAGGATTGTTTTGTATGGATAAGACATTGTTTTCCCTGGTGGAGGCCGCCACAAAGTCCGGCCCTGGTAGGGAACTGTGCCTTAATCGCTCTGGTCTCTCTAATTGTTGCTTCGCCGCTGAAATGTGACCTCCAAACTGGTTAACCAGTCTTGTGATTTATGAACAACTCCTGAGAGGCGCAGGCGTTCCACACCAACAACGTGAAACACATCCACTATACCATTTTAAGAAAAAAAATCTGGAGAATTTTACGCAACTTTGTGTGAAGGAGAGAGGGGGGGGGAGATTTTTTTTATAAATGAGCCTCGCTTCAATTCAAACATACAAGACAAACGGTTTGTCTGAGACAAACAATGACTGCGCTTGTATAAAAGAAACGTTCCGCCTTTCTGATCGAATCGTCTGTTTCCATTTTATATCTTTGATCAACAGACTGACGAATAGCTTAAAGCTGAAAACACGAGTAACGAAAACACTTCCTTCATGAAAAATAGTGTTTTGACTCCACTGGTAATTTTTGTTAAGATTACAAAGACTAGGAAATCCCGAGAAATATATTTTTATGCAGCCGTATAATTATAAACTGGAGTAATTGTTTATAAATATCTGACAATCTTGAAAAACATAATATAAATACCAATAGTAAAATGGGGCAGAATAAAAAATTTATCAAACTTTATTGGTATTTATTGGCATTTATTTTATGAATTAGAAATAATTCTTAAACAATTTTCCTTACTTCGACTTCTTCAGGTATTTATTAATTACGAATTTCGGCATTAATATCACGGAAATCTCCTGTCTTAATGCAATGACTATACGTCATTTGTATGAATTATATTTTGTTTATGAAACTTGTAAATTATTATTATTAAACTGTCTCAAGCAACCGCAGATTCGAGACAATCCCTAGAAAAATATAAATCATCTAAACCTTTAGACAATAAAGTTTTCAATTAAGTGTCATATTTACAATATTTGTAAGTGAAGCGTGAATGAATGATCATTCACGATTTTACACTAAGGTTTAAAGATGGCATCTTAATAAGTCGTTTGCAATTACATAAACATTTATTCAGTCACTTTAAATTTTTTTGTATAGACTATTAATAAAACAGGCATTTGAAGCTTGACGTATATATCAGTCTCTTCCATTCATACATAAAAAAAAATGTGATACAGGAAACTGTAGATAAGTCACAAATACAATTTTGAAACTTATAGATAAATCGCTGAGAATTTATTCGACGTTACCGCCGAGATAAACGTATTAAAATACGTGATGAGTTTGAAAAAAAAACACAGCAGTAATTGACAGAAATGTAATTCTGATATTTTGTTTTCTGGGATTTCGACTGTTATTTCACTATCAGTTCATCTGAAAACATTGAAAATAGGTGTATATTACGCAACATTAAATTCAGGTGAAATTCAAAAAAATAATATGTAAACTTACTCGAGTATTGCCGCAAGTAAATAATTTATAATACTAGGGAACCAGTAAAAACTAGTCCTTTATGTCCTCAGATATACTTTCCTTCAAAACGGGTATTTTTTTCAAAGCAGAAAGTTATTATTCGTTAGATTTTAAAATTATGAATGTTTAAAATGGTTGAACGATTATAAAAAATATTTTGGATTCCTTTTATGTAAGAAATACCCATTTTTTTTTAAAAAAAAGGAGTACATTATATTATTTAATTTTGTCACATTCATGGCTCGTTTAAGTTGCAAGTTTAATATGATTTTTTTTTAATGGTAAAATTGATGAAGAGTCGATCCTGGAAGTCGACTCCCATCTATAATGCTCTTAAAAAATATTTGTGTGGAACCATTTGAATTTTGTCACTTAAGTAAGTAAACTTCGTTAATACTCAAGTAATTATAAACTTAAAGTAAGAGATGAACTTGTCTATGTTTCTGCCACTGCACTCCACAAGTAGCAACAGGCGCGTGGTACATTAACTCAATTAGCGTACATGTCTCCTTAATTCCTCAACAGTATCCTGTGTATTACGTTAATTAATTTGAGCAAGAAGCCTCTTATGCAAATGCGATTGTCCGTCTCCGTGGGAGCTGACCGCAAGTGGGAGTTATTTTCGCCGAGACCTCGCCCGAGGCGGGTTTCGAACGGCGGACCGCAAGCAATGCGCTCGCTCGTCCTTGGGCCACATACCTACACATCGCTGCAGGAGGTTCGCGCCCTGGTGTCCCGTGGTGCATCTATTCGATCGGATTTCAAAATCTGACCGTTCAATCGCACTGAAACGTAGGTGAAGATCAAGCTAAACGCAACTTTCTGTTTAACTGTCCGAAATTGAATAAGACCCACGAGCGACTGTTAAACGAATGCACCGATTACACACTTGTTCCATATAGGGGAGTACATGTTTAGTACAGAACACTAATTCCTAATTTTAGAACTGTTTCGCCTCGGGTAAAGCAGCTATTGGACACTCAGCGATTTGTTAATCTTCGAGGCTCCGCGATCTGGATATTCTATTAAAATTTTTGGAGGATATTTCTCTAAGTTGTGTTAGAATATTAGTGCCCCAACGTCTGGATTTGTATTTATATATTAAAAATATGGTAGAAATTACAGTATCCAAAAATTAAACACGACGTGCTGACATCCGTTGAGACAATAATTACACCGCTGTACCGCGGGACGAAGCCCATCCCAAATCCGCAGGGTAACATTTGCGATCAAATAACACATTGCAAAACCACACGTGTATTGTATTTTTTATAGTAAATTAGCACATGAAATTAATGTATATATACCAACACGAGATTGCAGATCTAATTAGTATCTACCACAATACTGAGAGATTCTTTAAACCAAACAAAATTAATAACAATACTCCGATTTAGAACCTCTTTATTTACAATAAACAGAAACTTAACGTCTGTTGAAAATAATAATATTAAAACGACATTTTTAACACACAAAATTAAAAAATAAACACTTAAAATAAGTAAAATTTAAAGTTGCTGGAGGTTTCGACGCGTATCAGCGTCTTTTTATAACGAATAATAATTTAAGACTGTAGTTGAACAACAAACTGAAATCACAGATAAAACTAAGAGCCAAAGAACTTCAAACAAAATATAAAATAACTTTCTAAGCCTTACATGTTTAATAGTAAGAGTATTTGTATGCTTTTTAATATACAGCATTTCAGAAATCAATCGTTTCCAATAATATTGTTTTATGAAACGTTGTAAAATTCGAAACTGTGATTAAATTTTATACAAGGTTTGGTGATAAGGTCATGTTTGATTACATCAGAAAATGAAGATTTTGACTTTAAAATTACAGAACATTGCAGATTTTTAAACAACTGAATAATATAAAATGATAATATACCACAGAAAGGTGACACAATAAATTCATTATATATATTTTTCTACATAACGTGGTCCTGGTTGGGTCCTAAATTAATTTTAGATAATCTAATGTTCTTATACTCCGAGAAAAATTCAATAGGATAGAGGTAGGCCAGTAAATTTAAATTTTAAGTTATTATTTTAAATTTGTCTGTTATAAAGATCGTTTTAATATTACCCTTTATTTACAGTGTCATAACGATATTAATAATAAATACTAAATACTAAAATTTTCTCTATTCCTTTTTAATATATTTTGATACTGATTCAAGTATTAGCTATAAATTTTAATAATTCTTGATTTGTTCCGTTAATGATACTTTAAGATATTTTTTCAGAGTTTCTAATGTGAAACTAAATGCATATCTAATTTTTAATCAAGATATTTAAAAAAAATTTAAAACCTTGATAATAATTATGGGAGACGTCCTAAATACATTTTTTACTTATCTAATTAACCGATAAATCATTGTTATATTTCACTATTAATATTACAAATAATAAAATCATTTATTAACAGTCAGATTTAAATTTTATTTTAATGTTATTGACATTAAAATATATTGTCAAGATTAAAGTTCAGCCACTAGCTTTCTGTTCATTTTAAGCATTTTTGGTAATTAGTTGGGCTACGTAAATTTATTAAATAATTTATCAGATGAAAATGGTTAAAATTAATCGAAAGTTAGTGACATAATTTTAATCTTGACAAATTTTAAAGTAAATAACATGAAAATAAAATTTATGTGTGACTTAATAAAGGGTTTTATTATTTATAATATTAATACACTTATTATTTTCTGTAACACACACAAAATTGGAGAATATTATAACTGCAGAAAGTATGAAACATTATACACGATTACTAAAGAAGAGGCGCGTAATGCGATTTATAGAATTTTAATCGGAGACATCACGGCGGAGAAAAAAGTCGGCAAGAAAGTTAGAACGTTAATAATGATAATGATTATTTCCACCTGGTGGAACATACAGATATAAAAGCAATAATGGTACTACAATGAAAACTTGTTTCATTAAATATAAAATGGCAGAGGAAAAAGTCAATCACCGCTTCCTAAGAAAATCGCGTGGGAACGAAAGAGAATCGCGATTAGCGTAGAAAGGTTCTAGGCAAGGACAAGTGTTAGAGGAGAGAATTAAGTATGGAATAGGAAAAAACATTAATTTAGACTGGAGTTAAATGCTTTTCAGAAAGAGTAGAAAAATATCCATTTTTTGATTGCTCAGTTTGTGTTGGAAAGTATCCCTTTTATAAATTTAATATTATATTACGAAAGTCAGCGTGATGTCACAATTCAAGTTAGAATCAATTAACTTCTCAGTTTAATTGAATTTCGACATCTTGAGGCTATACGACTTACCTTTTAAGCTTTATTTGAAACGGTTTTCCATTTACGATATAAATAAAGTGATAGTGCAACAGTAGCCTATATATTAAAAATTAATACCAACGTTCCACGATAATTACATCAACTAATAAATACAATAACATTTTATTAAAATACAGGTGACTTTTTATAAATAATGACATGATTCCGTAAATCCATTAACGATGATAACATTATTAATATTAACATCCGATTATGAATACAATTTTTTTTTGCTAAGAACCAACCGGGTCCAACTTATTACCGTCCTTTCTCTTTTTTCAGCACTAAATTAGACATGGGCTTCTAAATTTCCGAGAGAACGTTCTCCGAATAGAATATTTACAGCGTGGAAATAATGTTTTTTCTTTCCATAAGAAAAAATAGACGGGTATTAGAGCATGTAAAGTCAAATTATCAGCCTTTAAATTACGACATAATGAAAATAAAGTATTTGTATAAAAGGAATCTGAGTAGGGAGATTTCTTAAGAGGAACGAGTTTGAGCAGAAGGGCTATTAAGATAGAACAAGATGAAATACTCTCCTTTTTTTTGTTCACACCCATATTTCAGTTCCGGATGGTAGTCGGCCCGGAGGCCAAAGTGACACGAAGATATACGAACCTCCGTCAAGAAGCAGATATTACGCAGATCCGCTAATATAAGAATAAGACGTAACAGCGACAGATGACTCAACTTTCTGTTGCACGCTAATGCATGCATAAGGAGAAAAAGTATACGACGATACAACACGTACGTCCACCTCGTGAGTGCTCGCAATGCCTTGCTTCTGCGAGCGACGAGTAATAATCGCGGAAGAATGTGGTTCGGAGTTTTTTTAAATTAGAGTTGTCTTCAAATATTTATGAAGCTTAAAAAAATCCTAATGGTATCTAAGAGAAATTCATTTACAGTCCAACTTTAACTAGAATATCAATTAGTTTAAGATATGTACTGAAACTGTAACAAATTAATTAGTGATAAAGAAATTATAAGTATTAATTAAATACCAAATAGTTTTTATGGAATAATCATACGTTATTGAAGAAATAATAACATGAGGATAAATATATATATGGAAATCGAAAGTAGAAGGGAATCCAACTGAAAAAGAGTCAACTTCCTGGTCGTATCGCAGCTCATAGATAACGTTTACCAAATTTATGATCCGGAGATATTATTATTGTATTATATAATTAACTGAAAATTGGATATATCCCGGTGAAGAGAAGTTCCCCATGAATAACATACTCAATTGATTCACAGGTCCACCAAACAGGTGGACATATATATACTGCAAACTAGTTTCCAAGTTTCTGAGGACCAACTGTACTGTGAACCTTAAATTCAACACCCTTCTCGACTTTACTACAGTAAGCTCTGTTGCTCAAAGCCACCTTAGGAAGTGTGATGGATGAATTTTCTCAGGATTTCAGTCTGGAACATACCTAGTCTCCTGAGACCTGTACCAGCTTTTGGATTGTGTGCCCTAACCACTTGTTGGATTTTCTTCACTATAACGCTATATAGACCCTGCAGAAGCGTACAAGCAGGATCGTTGTTGAAGCAAAAAATAACTCAGGATTTTACTCCCTTACCTTCAGAAGTAAGCAAGCGACCAAAAGCCTAGGGATGTACTCCAGTCGCAACGTCCTCATTCGACTGTGGTTTCAAATGCAAACTCCGTGGTCGTAGCTCGCTTGATCACCACTCGAGTCAAACTACCAGTTTACATTATTTTACTTCTGTCTAACTGGCTTTCAATTACAGTTTAACATCCACTTCTTAAATAAATCGAAGCTGTACTTTATTGCTTTCTATTCAAAGCATAAACTGTTCAGTAATCGAATTAAAAATATTTTATTGTCCTGAAATCCTGAGAATTTCTGCTTGTTTTCGTGTTCAATACAGCACTAAAATTTAAAACGTATTATCATTTTCTTCCCACTTCCTTTTTTAAGTCTATTTTACTATGTTAAAAATATTCAACATTATTTGAAGTACGATTTCATTATGATTTCATCTGCTTAATTAATTAAAGAAATACACTCGCAACAGCATTATAATAAAATATTTACTTATCCAAGGAGAATGTGGAAGCTATTATTGAAATCCACTGAACAAACATTTATATACACCAACAGCTGTTCCCACTAGAATACAAATCATCAGTTTATTAACATATTTCCTAGAATAAAGATCGATTACCGTGAGTTTACTTTAATTTAAGGACTTCCCCAAGGTAGAATATTAGGTCTCCTTTGGCTATAATAACCAACTCCCACAGTAAACGCGAACGCCACTTGAAACTTTAGATGCCTAACCGCAGAGTTGCTGACGGGAAAACAAGGCTATTCAGACGTAAACTAAGATTGCTCAATAAAAGTTAACGTCGAAAGAACGTGTTCCCAGAAGAAAATAGCTGCAGGGGGGGAAGACATCTTCATGCATAATTCCGAAACAGTCGAATTACTCCCTACCCGAATTTCAAATGAATCCTTGAGACATAACCTATTACACGTAATGACTTGTAAGTAAACTTGCAGTGTATGATGTAAGGCTGTAAAAGGAACTTGCCAAAATCACTTACGTCTCTTAACCAAATACGTTTCAATTAAACATTAATTAACAAGACATAATTTAATACTGGCTCTTTAATCTACGTATCAACATGCCTTTATCTATACGTAAATGCAATTATAGTGAAATTAAATACAGACAGGTTTATAAAAGTGGATCATAGTTTTATATATACATTTTCAAATAATTTAGAGTATGTACGTTCTTGAAATATGTATTTGCATAATCTGGAACTCAACTGAACTTTACCCTAAATTATTTTGTTAATCTAAACATTATGACTCGTACAGCTCACATAAAAATCCTCGAGAGATTGCTAAAATAATATTTCGTACCTTTATTTATTTTAATCCAGTAAAAATTATTTCTATTCTCCGGAACTAATCTGTATTTTCAGTTTTTTAAGAACAGATTAACTGAAAATAGAATATTAGGTGATATAGAAAATACCATATGACGTTTCTAAAAACCTTGCTGTTTCCTTAAGGTGCTAATATATATATATATATATATATATATATATATATATATATATATATATATATATATATATTTTAACGACACGCCGAAACCCAGGGGACGTACACAAAAGGCTAATTTATTTCAATACCTGAATAAAGCAACAATGTTTAAAGAAAAGTTGTTTGTTAATTTTAAACTGATGCAGACGTAGTTTAATATTTTATAAATTCTCATTCCTGAAATTGACTTTCTATTCTTTGCATTTGGGAAGCTATATATATTTTAATCTGACTTAACAATAATATATGCAGAATAAATTTAATAAACTGTACTTGTATTTATAAATTTATCTTCTGTTCCCTTTTCCAGACGTAAGAAAAGTATATATTAAAATGAAAATAAGAAAGTTTAAAATCTGTGTATATTAAAAAAAAATAACTTCTAAATAAATTCAATTTTTTACAAGTAATATAATGACGAGAATATTTATGAATTTTAATACTTCTGCTTTAGTTTAATTAAGTCTTCAATGGATATGAAATCATATTAATCAATAATAATAATTAAATATGCAAATAAAACGTCAGTATATTACTTTTTACATATTTTTCAATTATATTTGTTAATTTGGCTTCGTATTCCATTATAAAATATAAAATGCCATATAAATAATTTAGATGATAATGGATGAAACATTTTTTTCAGGTAATTAATAATTATAATAATTTGACTTATTTTTAATTTATATATTAAATACAAAATAATTTATTATTCTATGGATTTCGGCCGCAAGGTGTGTGCAATCCACACGTTAGATATTTGTTAATCTATATTTTCTTATAATAAATTATAAATTAATTGTAATTGTACACCTGAAGTGGTCCAAAATCAGGGACGAGTCGCTGTGTCTGAAAAATATTATGTTTTAAGTAGAATAATAAGTTTTTCTAACTAATAGGCTGGTGTTTTTAATATTTAAACTAAAAATAAATAGGATGCGGTGAATTAATAATTAACTTGGAAAAAATAGTTCATATTAATTTGTGAAAGTCGTTTGGGTTGTGTACTGACACATTTTTTTGAGAGAATGTATAATAATTCATTTTTTGAGTCGTATATTCAATCACGCGAACAAGGAGTTCGACTTCATAAGAGAATTGAAATATCTGTACCATAACTACGAAGAATTTAGACACTTCATTAGTTAAAATGCTTCTAGTCTTAAAATATATTACGTTAAGATGTTCCACAATATCCACATTGTTTATTTTCCATTCTGAGGACAAACAGATCTTAATAAACAGTATCGAATTATTTAGCGTTCTGTAGGTTGGTCATCATCAAAATAACTAAAGTCATTTTAGCAAACGATTTTTTATGCATATCGCCGCAGGAAAAGAGGTTGGATTAAAACATGTTTTTTTCTTTCTCCCGAAAGGGTTACTAAATAGGAAATTAGGCAACGTTATTTGTTGAAGAGCCAACGCACCGATGAGGTAATCAACTAAGAGGTCCACTGTTTTCATTTTGCAGCCGAGCGTCGATCGGATCAACCTTGGAGCGTAACTTTGCTTTGTATTGCATTTCATTGTATTGTGCTGTTACCTACATGTGGGAAATAATTGCAAAGTAGCCTATGCGAAACAAAACAGCCTTCAGCGACTTATTCAAGGATCCAAGGCAGCAGCGCTTATGACGTGATCGGTCGACCTGCTCTCTCCAGAGACCAGACACCTCGGGGCACACACAGGGCCATCTCCACCGGTTCCTCTTTTCTGTTTTTATTTGTTATCTCTCTCTCTCTGGGGTATGGGGTTAAAGCAGCCGAAGGCTAAGATCTAGTACAAAACAGAAGTGAGATTTAGGGCGAGTGGAGGTGGAGGGGTAATAATAACTATGATTTGCATTAACAAAACACAAGGAATTCTCTGGTTCCAACGAGGATTAAAATACCCAATCCCTCCCCCTTTCTCGACTCGCTAATTGACGGTTTGTTTAAAAATATAGGTACAGAAACTTTAAGGATTATTTTTAATGCCAGTTATTTACACGTTTTTTTTCCCCTTGCCAGGATGGAGACGTTCCTCCAGGAGCGACCATTGTACCTCATTACGAGCGCTCTTATTACGGCAGGCGCGGCAGGGGGTGCTGTGCGATATTATCGACAAACAAATTACCTCGGAAACCGGTCCTCATTGTTGCGTCAGATTAACAATAGGACGACGTATTCATCGCGCGTCGGCGATAAGCGGCTGGTCCGGTCTAGAGCTCGAGAACTGTCCTAGACCAGTCTGAACGCAGCCAACAAGGATCACAGATATATAGTTTTATCTAGCCAAGCCTTGTAGTCAAAATAAGAAAAAAAATTAAAATTAAATACAATCTTTTCCGTTGGCAATATCTCTGCTGAAGATTTGAACTGCATTCAAAGCACTAAGATGCCAACTTGCCAAATATATAGATAAATAAGTAGCCAATGAAACAGACAAACATTAGGGCAAAATAAATACCACACAACGTTCCCAAATTCCTGTTAGTTCTTACGGCACATGCGTTTCTTGAAACACCACCTGACGGAAGCAACAAGGATTGCAGAAATGTTATTTCATCGCATAATTTTGTCTTTAAGTTGGTTATATATTTATCTAATTAGTATACTTTTAACACGGATGTTTTATATTTTAATTTGAACAGAAATATAGTTATAACTACCTGAAATCAGTTGAATATCAACTAAATAAAACGGCCAACACACCAGAGATATTTTAATACCACGTTTTGTTCCTTTTTTTGGAGCTTCTTCAGATGTATAAGTATGAAATAACGAATTGCAGTCTGATGCAGTTAATTACCAATTTAAAATAGAATAAAACGAGTACTTTTCATACATACACGAGATGACTTCTCTTGATGGCGTCGTGTCTGTCATTTGCTGTTGGCGTCAGAGTGATTTTTCAGCTTCACTTCCTTCAATGATAACTGACTCGAATACTCTCCTTTCTCACCCTACGATATCAACATGAGAAATTTCCTTTGTACTATCCGATTCTGCCATTTTGTACGTACTCTTCCATCAAAATGCTGAAGTCAGTCGCCGCGAACATCCAAAAATTCGCCTTAAGCTTGAATTTAAAGCATTTGTGCCTTATGAATTATTGAGTATGTGTATTGAATACTGCTGTTCCTTTCAGAACATTATTCCGGCTGGCCTGTACAACCTCAAAGTTCTCGTACACCTCATGATGCTCGGGGAAACAATCGTTATTAGCTCTGTCGTCTGTATTACCAAAACAATTTCATTAATTTATTATTTCTACTTCACTTAAAGAGGGTTCGTCAATCATTTTGCCAAAGATAAGAACAACGACAGTGAATTTGGTTAAACATTGCCGTGAACAAAAAAAAACATTTATCAGACTTTGCAGAAAGAGCGTATTATAATGATTCACCAAGTTTTTCGTGCGAGTCTTCGAATTGAAATGGTACGTGGAAGATCTCGACTTTTCGTGCACTTGATGTAGCAAATAGTCTTCCAGAATATGGACCTATTTGCAAAATAAAAAAATTCTGATTCTGGACGGCCGCTAACAACACTTGAGTTCTTTGCCCCTCATAATTCCTCGGAGCCAGACGCCGGAGCGATCGTGACCAAGTGTTTCTTAAGCGGCTATTAATCTGGGCGGCTCTTAACAGGATAGCGGACCTGCGCGCCATCTACCGTGGTCGGGACTCAACCTCAGACCTGCTGACCCACTTGTCTCCATTACGTCAAATGTAACGTTCATCTCAGAATTCCAGGCAACATGGACCGAATTTTCAATTTTTCACTGCTATTAACCCCTACACTTACCTTCTTGCCTACCCCAATTCCAGTTTCTTCCGCACTTTTAACGATTTAGTACAATAACGCTGCGAGTGTTGCCTACCTCTCAAGGGATTTTGGTTGCTTTCATGATCCCTCTTGGATCCACCTATTTCAACTTCCACGGGTGTGTCCCATTGACTCCATTATAAAACGATTTATGTGATCCAGGTCCATTTATCGTGACAGCTGGTCCATTCACATAATTATTAAAAAATCTCTATTTATTACATTTATGTGTAACTGTCGTCGCTTTTAATGTTTACGACATGAATCGACGCCTAAATCACGATTAGTGCGTAATTATTTTATGACACTGTTAATATTGATTTATATATATATTAATATATATTTATTAGTTAAACTAATAACTCCATATTAAATTATCAGTGGTGTAAATTCATTAGGTCATAGAATGAAATCTTAAAATAATCTGTTTGCATTTTACTAACGTAATCTATTTCCTCTTTCGAGAACTAATTTAAAAAATCTCAAATTTATATCATGACGTTACAAAAAACAAATAGGTTTTTTCTTCATATTTAGACTTAAAATTAATATTAAAAATTCTGCAAAATATGGTAGATTTTTCATTTTTTGTACATGTTACAGTCTCTGTATTTATTATCCAGCAGCTATAATTGCTAGGTAAGTTTTGCGGGTCTGGATTTAATTGATATTATACTTCTCTGAAATTTTTATCCGGAAATAATTACATATATATTGAAACAACATATAAATATAAAAAAAGCCAATTAGAAGTCAGAAAAAATATATTTCTTTATGGAAAATTAAACTACGTTTCGTCGCTAAATTTGGGACTTCTTCAGGTTAAAGTTGAACAAAACATTTGATTATTAAATTATAAAATTAAGGAAATTTATTATAAACAATCGCATTAATCTTAAAAACCAGTTTATTGCATTAACTCCACAGACCTTATGCATATTTTTTTTAAAAAAGTTCAATATTATAAATAAACAACGGTCAATTTGAAGTCAAGGGAGAACGACCTGACTATCAAAATTTTGTTAAACTTCAACCTGAAGAGGTCGAAAATTTAGCAACAAAACATATTTAATTTTTCATAAATAAATATATCTTGCTTATAGACTCAATTTGTCTGTTGTTTATTTATAAACATTATCCGTAATGTTTTAATAGAATTATTAACTGGTCTGCAAGTATGTAAACGCTGGTAAGTAACATAATTAGTGAATTTAGAAATACTTACGGTTCTGATAAATTAGATAACCAGTTAATATTGTTAATTCTAATTTAATCAGTCACTTTAAAACTAAATACATTTCGTAATTCATTAAACTAAAACAAAATAATATATAAAAACATAAATTGGTGCAGTGCAATACCCCAAGCGTATTATCACTAAAAACATATATTTTAATTACAGTGAATCATCTTTGATTTAATCATCCTTTGTGAAATTGGCGTAATTGGTAACTGAAGTTTTCTGCGAACCGTCATGTGTTCTGCAAATAGGAGAAAAATCATAATTAAAAAAAACAAAATATTACAGTATGAATAAAACACAAAAAATCCTTAGTATTACGTCAATCCCTCGACTGAGTAAAAAACAATGATTTTAGAAGAAGGAGCATAAATATCTCGCTTATTGTTTTTGCCTGAGAATTGCATGCAAAATTGTTATTCTTTTTTCGAAATTAGAAAAATAAATTATAATCGTATGGCATTGGGTTTAGTTTCAAGAAATGTTAAAGTTTCTATAATACTACATTTACTGTAAAGGAAGAATAAGATATAATTAACGAGCACTAACAGATATTTTTTTAAATTGTGAGAAGTTTTTATTATGTATAATTTTTTCATTTAACAGCAAACGTTTCTGTACGTATTTTTACCCTCTTCATATTGTGTATATACATGTCCAGACTGAGAAAACGTTTATAACTTCAAGAAAGCCTTCATTTCAAGTAAGCCTGAAGAAGTTACAACAAGTTTATGATTAATATTTTTTGGACTTTATCCAATTTTAAAAAGTTAAAACTCACATTAAAATTAACCAATAATCACGTGAATATATAAAATTTTATAGATAAAATATATACACTCGATATAATTATTTATCAGAAGATTTCCTCGTTATTAATCTGCGAATGAATATATTGTATCTATAAAAATTATTTATAGGATTAAAGGTTAATTTTAATATTATAATATATTAATTATATAATTATAAAATATGTCTGTTAATGGTCATTAATAATATTTTCTATTGATAAAACAGACGTTAAAATAAGTATGTAAAGCAAGAGTTTTGAAGTCCATGTTCGTTTCCAATGTTACGTACCGATGCATCATTCACCTTAAATGACTTGTAAATCAATGTATTCGTATTTACACATCTGCTTCCTTCTTCAATATTAAGCAATTCACGACGTTGACTTCGGTAGTAAAAAGACAAGAAATGTGATCACCCATTGGCATTCGTAACGATTGCGATCTAGATTCTGCGATCTCTCCAGCCCCGTGTGCTATTTACAACTAGCGTCTTCGCTGGATTTACGTTTGCGAGATGCGTTGATAGAATGGCTGGACTTCGAGTCCCGACGTTGAGCAATGGTAAGGCACGTGACCTTGAACGCAGTCCCCCCCTATATGGTGATCTGTCACGCCCTGTAAAGCACAGGCCAGCTGAGAAAAAAGGGCCGTATTAAATTAAATATTGAGCAGACAATTATCATATTATAACGGGACGAAGAATATCAAGTAGGAAGCTTGTTACGTCTCACGTGTACAATTTCTTTCTCACGTGACTTAGAATTGAAATTAAATTTCTATATTACCTCTGCAGTAAAACTGAAGCCAATTCTCCAACTTAATTACATCCCCGTATTTTCAGAATTTTCGGTTTTTTTCTTATTATCCTATCGTAATTCCTTCCAACGTCAAAGCTTGGAAGTATATAAGTGATTCACGAACGGATCATCCGGTAAGATGATTTATTAACATCAATTAAAATTTATGTTAATATCTCTGAACCTTACACTTTTTTTACGGTTTATCCAGATAACTTCATTATTTTTTCAGCCTTTATTGATATACTAAGGACGTTTCGTAAAGCGTAAGACGATTAATTAATATGAAATAAAATTACAAATAATTTACGACACCCGTGTAACAGACAATAACAAAAAATTAATATTCAAGTGAGCAGAAGTGTCGATCAACAGTTGTGATCTTTTTCAATTCAAGAACCAGATTAAAATAATGTGACCAAAGGTTATAACATTACCAAGAATACGATATAAACTAACAAAGAGTAATTAATAATCCGTCATAAATACTATTTAAACGTGACAAGTCTTCTTTAACATTAAAATAAAATTTGTTGGACTTGATATGGAGCATTTCTGAGATTAACCTTTTTTTAAAAGAATTTACTTCTTTATCTAGAATATTAGTACTGTCAAAATTGATTCCGTTCCGAACAATGTTTAGTAATGGGAGAACTTTTATAAGATGAAAATTTTACATTAATTTTATGTTCCTTAATTGTAGTAATCAAAGATCGTTTAGTCTGGTCAATGTAACAATACATTCAATTTTTTCAACTAATTTTAATGCATTAATGACGTAACAAGACAGTTGTAGTGAATTCTAGTTCATTTAATTTCGAATGACTTATATGAAGACACATTGTGAGTCATATATAAATTTATAGTATTTCTGTATAGCGTATCACTCATTAAATTTTCAAAACAAAATAATTTGAACCATATTCATGTTTTCACTATATTACAATACTAACATTTCTTTCTTCAAGAAATTTATTGCATAATTTTCTGAAATGGGGACTGATAGAAAATTTTGGAATAATATAAATTACCATTCATGTGCCGTTAACTGATAAAAACTAATACAGAACCGTATAAAATATTTAATTATTACATTTTATAATTTAAAAATTATGAATTTCATTTCGTGTTTTAAATGCTAACCGATAAAATCTATTTTTCTAAAACTTCCTAATGTTATGAATTATCTTCATCTTATAAATAGTGGCTATTGGAATATAATAATATTGTTTAAAACTGTTCATTTTGCTAATCGTCCGTGTTAGACATTTCAAATAACTCCGTTGTGGTAATTGTGGAAAACTATTATTTCCCAGAACGCTACATGCACGAATTCATTTTTGACATCCAAATAAATTAAAATGGCTTGAGAGTTTTGACGTGATCTCTACGTTGTTATGTTGAGAGTTGGCCAGAAGAACAACCAGCGAGATTACGTGGCGTAACGGTGAGTGCGTTGAGGAAGGTCTGTACTCGTAGACAACCTTTCCCACGGCCCTCTTCCCTTGTTATGGAATCTTTACCATTGACGATTGCAGTCACACTTAAGTCCCGGCATATTACATATGCTGATGTTATTAGCGTTTTCATTCAGTACGAGATCGTGATGGGCGTTTCAAACTATATTTCCAGAGGTAAGGAGTTTTCTCATCAATTTCAGCCAAATAAAACAATTTAACATTGGCTCATTAAAATAGCACATTTTGATCCACACAAAAGTAAATCGGAGAATTTAAAATAAATATGAGTTTCTATGGAAAATATTATTCAATATTTAAAATTAGTTGTTTCTATAGGTTAAAATATTAGCGAATCTTGAGTGTTTGGAAATTATTATCCGGCTATATCGCCATAATTATCTGTAATCTGCCCCTTCTGTAGAGGCGTGACCTCCATTACCAACATCTGAATTATTCATTAGTAATTTCTCCAATTCTTGCCAGTTATACGTAATAATCTCTCACGTTTTCCCCGACACATGGATTAATTAGACACTCTGGAAGTTTATATGGCAATTTTCTAACAATTTTGCTACAATATTTCTGTTCGTCTACAATAAAACAATTCTACATCAACGGTATTGGAACTAACAAGGTGTAATTGTTAAAATTTAATTTCCAAGAAATTCAAAACTATTTGGTTCATGCTGTTACGTATTGGATAATGCACGAGGTAAGAGCTGGAAACCGCGTGGTTGCAGGAACGGGTTCAGGAGGAATCTAGCCGTTCAGGCAGGAGAGGTTCCGAAACATTTAATGAAACTAATCCGTAAGTAGTTGCAAAGCAAATAATTTTTGACATGTGAAGAGATATGCTTGTTATTTAAGCTAGAACCTTAGTAAAAAAAAGTTAAGTCTGTATTTCTGGAAATACACCACTCAGATCAGCGATTATTGCCGAAAAAAGTATATAAGACGTTAAGAAGAGAACAGCAGAAAAAGTTGGTTGCTATAGTAGATATTATGAAGAGAGATAATTGAGTATTAAGTACAGTTATCGGCAAGAATATAACCCATAAAAACATAAAATCACCACCCCTACGTCATCAACCAAATACGTAGCAGAAATCATCTCGCCTGGCACTCAAAAATTACATTCGTAATTGTCTAAATACTGTTCCAATTCAGTAGCATATATAAGTATCCTGTGTTGTCTACTTTTCATTTTATTTTAAAAAAAATACTATTAATAGTGTATAGTTACTAATTAAAGTTTCAAGAAATTTGTCAAAAATAAAACATTTTATCGAGAACATATTCCTCCGTTCCTGTCACACCTTTCCATCCACTTCTTCACGAGATTCTTTCCACATTAATACATGGACTGCTTCTAGTATATTGTAGTGAATAACAACCTTAAGTGGCCGCCCCTGTGTCCGCGGGCCTGAGGAGGAATACTTAAACGTGCACGTGTGCTTGCCCGAGAGGCCAAAAGAAATCGTGGGTACAGGTCCCTTTTTTTGCATCGTTAGGGAGGGGGTGGGGGTGGAGTACGAATAAATACTCCGAACCCGAGAGATGGAGGAGAGACGCAGGCAGACCGAGAGAGTCGAGAGGGTGGAAAATTCAGGCGAGCGGGAAGCAACAAATGTTTTGGAGAGAGGGGAGGCCGAAGAAGATGTGCTGAGATTACAAGACCAGTGACCCACTGCAAGTTGGCTGACGCCACAAGTAAAGTATAAGCATCACAATTTCTGTAAAGTGCCTTCAAAAGTACAATTTTTTACACAGTGCGGAAATAGACTCTGTTCTTGAATTTCTACCGAACCGCCCACATTACCCTGTTGAGAAGGAGGACTTTATAACCAAGCCGGAGCTAATGTTAATTTTTTGCAGACCAATGTATATCTGCTGGCGCCCAATAATATTTTTTTAATGTATTTTTGTATTTTCTTGTAATAAAGTTTATTTTTTTATATTTAGTAATAAAGGCTGATCATTACAATATATTATGATATATTTAATACATTATATGTAATCTTCCACCTCTTTAATATAGTTGTTTATTATCATAGTCTATCAGTTAATATTTTTTATAATTTTATCTGTAATTTAATTTATCTAATGTTAACATGATGAGGGTCCATATTAGGACGAAAACACGTAGTGTTCACGCCATCACTTGAGTTCGAGCCTCCACCAGATGTTTTCTGATCGTGGACTGTGCCTCGACCCAGATGTTTTTATTTGCATATTCATCTTCCAGGTAGTTCACTTGAGTCCTCTAGTTGACTGAACCCGCTGCTTGCCGTCTTATTAGTGCTTTTATATCAGAGAACCTTGTTTTCATCTTGATTTGAGCTTCAGATCAAGTTAAGTCTCATTTTATTGAGCATCCGTTGTTGATTTAAGCCATTCATTCTGAAGCGGCTGAATTGAGTAAGCTGACTACACTAAGTAGTGAACCGACCCGGTGTTTTCATAACTTTAAGTGATCTTGCTATCCTTATTTGTATCTCCACGTGTAGTGAATACAGCACAACGTGAGTGTGGAATTTGGACGTCGAAAGTCCATTGATAAAGCAAATTTCTGTTTTAACAGACTCTGCTTCGGACATCCAACGTTGGTAGTGTTTCACATTCAAGAGTCCGAAACACGATCCCATTATGGCGGCACGTCTGCAGCTCGCTACTGCCAAAATCAACCGAGAAACAGTCCTTGCGACGGTTGTCACCACTGGGGACGCTGTGAGGAACTTGTCCGAAATCGCCCTTAGTTCAGTCACTTCCAAAATCCGCGTAGCTTTTAATGCCTCTGATCGGGACTGAACAGAAGAGTCCTTAAATGATCGGGGGCCCAAACTACAAACCGACCTACCTCTGGTCTTGGCCAATTTTCGACCGCGTCATGTCGCCCTCAATCCGATGTCGAAAAGATATATCGGCAGATCCTTGCTTGATCGTCAGTTAAAACATGTTTCGGCGTCCCTCTCCTCGTTCCGCTGTTAAAGAATAGGAATTGATGACCGTGACGTATAGTTTGTCAGTCTCCCTTTTCAGCGTTGCGAGTACTAAATCAACTCCCAGAATGCGTTCCCGTTTGCTTCCTTCCTGAGCTAACACGTTGTTAAATTAAAATTATAATATTTAATTTTCTGTATTGTCCTCATTAATAATTACAACTATACAGTCGAAAATCACAATTCTAGTAACCTTCCTTTCTGATACTAGCGTCGAAAAAGATTGTCAAGGAAACATAATTGAAAGCCACGAAAGACTATAAAAATCATAAACAATTCAAAAAGGCCTCGATTAACAACGGAGCATAACGGAAGTACAGTAATTTGAAAACATAAAAACAAACTATTACAGAATTAGGATTAGTTTTGGGCACAGTTTTACTGTCGAGAACGCAAAATGTTATTTACTAATAGTGAAGTGTTCTTTTTTGTCCTTGGTAACATTTGTAGCCTCTAGCGCTCGGTCAGTCTCGGTAACTAACCATCAGGATCCTCGGTGATAATTCCTTAATTAATAAAGCAAGTTGTCGCAGGTGACCCCTACATTCTTCCCATTAGGAGACGAGAACAGCTTCATTAGTTTCCGACCCACTTGCTTCACGTCCTGTCTTCGTCGCGTGGGTGACTAAAATGTTTAACTGATTAATCTTCACGTAACTGAGACAAAGACGGTACTAACGTCAATTACTCCAGCATTTATGCAAAATTAGATTAAATTGATTCAGATACTTTTACACACTAAAATTTGTTAGATATAATCTGTATTCATTTGTCTGCGTAGGACACGAATATTTATCAAAGGAAACCTAAGGTTTTAGCAATTATTCAAAATTTACCCACTTGATAATGGAAGCCTTTAATATTAAAATATTACTATAAATATAATAATATATAAGAATGTTTATATAATAAGGATCCGGTTCCGTTTATTCGTGAATTCATTCTCAAGCTTCTCCATTTTTTTTGGAAGGAGAAAATATAACGAAAAAATTTACATGAACTGATATACGTAAAATTATTATGTTTCGTCAATATCAACCATACTTCTTTCCTGAAATTCATCTACTATATTTCCTAGGACCACCGTTGGTGCCAAATATCAAGGATAGATTGAAATGTCGTATAATATAATCGCTAATAACCTCCTTCTTACAAATACGATTTATTTAACAAAAATCAATTCTTTCCAAATTTACATACATGTTCCTCTGTAAAAATAACTAAACTAACTTTTACCTTCGCGTTGTATGTCGTTAATTGTGACGTCACTCCACTCACCAATCTCTCTGTATCACCCGTGGGGAAGATATCCGACTTTATCACAAGTTTAAACAAATACCATTTAATACAAGATGGACGTTAGTTTACATTTATGCTCTATCAAATGAAATGACCAAACTCTTATCCGTTCTCCTCATCAAAGAAGTTTCATGCGGATAAAATTTCTCACCTGTTGCAAATTCGCATCCAAAAGTCAGCCACACCACCGGTTATCAAGAACTTGAATAATATAAATTTTATGTTAATTGTGTGGTGAGAAAATAGGCGCTACAACTAAAACTTCGCAATATATTATTTCGTTTTTCTTATATTCAAAATTCAGTAACACTGACATATTTATCATAATTAATTTATTTAAAACTCAGAATTAATTCCCTCACGCCCTATCAAAAATATATATTTTTCCAGTGATCACCCTACTGCGAAATAAACACTTTACTTACAGAATATATTTTTATTGGCCTAAAATATGGAATAAATTGTTACATATGATTTATTACAATAGTAATAAAATATTACAATCGCTCAAAAATTAATTCAAACATATTTTTGTTCTGCAATTTCATCAAATTATTCATAGATATATCCTTGAAAAATCACATTCTATTTTATCTTTCTTCAGCCTTTCTCAGCGTCCAATCTTCCACTCCCATAGTGTGGCGTGCTTCGAACCCATTTCAAAGTAAACTTATTTCGTAATCGCAGGTCACGATCTGTTGCTATATCAATTAGCAGGTTAAAGAATTAGTTGCCTCATAATTTTCTTACAGCGGTGAGGAATGTGGGCACTTCGCTTCAGTGTGTCTCTACAATGGCACGATACTCCTTGTGACCTCGATTCTGGAAAAATCATCCAAGGAAAAGGGAAACTTCGACCTCCGTATAAAATTACGCGGAGGTTCCGTGTACTTCCCCAATCGATATTGCATAGATCGCAACAAAATTACCGTCGTAATTCCAGATATACAGTCGTCGATCACAAGGACGCCAATCACGAGGGCGGCTGGATCACCTCGCGTCATACAGTACTTGTGTTCGAGTTAATAAACGAAGAGTTCTTTAAACGCGCTGTTAAAAGGATGTTGGAGGCTTGTAGGAGTAAGTGTGCATGCGAAGAAGAAATTGAACTGGCGCCTCTATCCCGGAGTTTCAGCGGAATGTTTGTTATTTTTTTTTTACGCGTGGTCTGCCCCATTGTCATTACCACCGCTGTTATTGGCTATTGCCCGACAAGTGATGTGTAATTTCCATTCGTGTCGGGGTCAGTACGTGGCTCATAGTTCATGTAATTCGCGTCAATGGAAGAGAAGCTAAACAATATCATTGCTCCTTCTGCATCCGCTGGAGCTTCCGCCTCCTCACAACCGAGTTCACCTCGTTCATCCTAATTGGAAGATATTAGGGCCTTCTGCTGTCTCTATACATGGTAATTGACCCGTGAGGAAATTTGTAAAATTGTACTTTTAACACCTCTCATATTCGAATAATTTTAATAATAATAATTGAAGTAAACAAAAATCCCTTGTGGTTTTAAAATAAAAACTTAGCAATAAAAATATATTTTATTAGTTTTCCTGAAAAGCAGAAATGTACAAATGAAATTAGTAATGTAAGGAAGCGGAAAGCAGAATCTGGAAAACTACAAAATTAAAAAAGTAAAATAAGTTGGAAGAGTTCTCGGGTTTTCCAGATGGCTGGACGTTTCATCAAAAATCTCTTCGACGAAACGCAGTGTGTTTACAATGCAACCCTTGCTGGAAACTTGAGAACTTTCAAACAACAATTCACCGGAAAAACCCACGAAAGTAAATAAAATAAAAATGCTCCTTATATAATTTATTGTATGCCAATTCAATACTGCTAGAAAGGCCAAATTGTATCTGCTATTGCTACTGTTTTGATTCTTGTAGAAAAATCTCTCGGCTTTTCTCGACTGAAGCTCATGTTCCAGGCTAAATTAGAGCTGTTGGTCGTCGAAAAGTCGCGTCTTACTGACTATTGTACCTCTTAGGAAACCCGAGAGCTTTATATACAGCAGCTACAGCGACAAAGCCATCGATATGTAGTTGTTACTAAAATGACAGGTTTGACATTAATAGTAAAGGTATATAATAATTATTCTTACAATGGTGAAGAGTATTATCTAATCAAAGGACTTACGTAAATATAAATGAACCTAAATAAAACGAACTAAATAAATTTCTAGAGTATCTATATTCTACATGGTACAAAATATATTTAATATATGCATGAAATGTAACTGCTTTTCTGTTCCCTGAATTTTTGGTCTATATAGTTTAAAATTTGTAAGATGAAAAATAATGGTTAGTGTTTAAAAACTAGTTATATATTTAGGTACATCGATGCTATTATATATAAAACTATTTTTTTTGGTAGTTTCTACACTTTTTGTTTCGTCAGTTACAATAATTGCATTTTTTTCGGATATTCATGGAACTTATGTCTAATATATGAACAAGGGAAACAACGGAATATTTGAATTGAAACTGTGTAAAAAGCATCATACTTTTAAGCCAGGAGAAGGTACTTTCTGTGAACCTTAGCGAATGAGGGAACACGGGACAAAATTCTGGAAAGGACGCTCACTTTTGGTGACTTAGCCTATAGATCATTTCGAATTTAGTTTAATAAATTATTATATTAAACTAAAATTCCAGAACCATGTATTAGAAAACATTTTCCTGGTAAATTACAACCTGTAACTTTCCGTTCTAGGAGAAATAGTTCGACTTAGAGTTTCCTTACACTGACGGATACGTTATTCTCCGAACTTAAACAACAGATAACATCTTTGATAATAACATTATGTTGTAATAGTGAAGACGAAAAACGCAAGGTTAAAGATGAATTTCTTTTCTTTGTAGGAAGCGACGGCCTTCTGCGCTCCGGATCCCGGATTTAACCCCGCGGAGGTCACATGCTTCACAGACAAGGAGAAATAACGCATACACAACTATCCTCTGTCCAATATGACTCATTGCATTCCTGCTGGATTATATTTAAATATTGTAACACATATAAAACCCGATTTTTAACGGAACAAATTACGTTCCACTAACACAACAAATACTCCCTATATATCAAATCGTACGAAGGTTACCTGCGTAATTCGCTATGGTTGGTACTTACTAGCTGCTGTATTTGAAACAGTCATAAATCATATACAAGTGGAATGAAAGTCTTGTGGAATGAAAATCAGAGGCTTAATTTTATTCGAAAACGTGAAGTGAGTCATCAGTCGCATTTATTAGGAACTCAGACAACACTGTTTTCATTCCAATTTTAAACAAATTATGAAGCCAAAATAAAGGTTTAGTAAATATTTAAATATACATTTGTTCGGGATATCTGTGTGCATAACGAACTATGATAATTTTGATACGCGGTCTGTAACTTCAAAAGAAGATTAAGAACCATTTCTGCCGATTAAAATGTTATGGAAGTACAAAAAACAAAGAAATAGACTTGGGTGAGGGATCTTTAGTTTTACTTAAAATATTAGGTCAACAGATATTTATAGTAGAGAAAGATTGAGTAAATTACCGTACGAAGTCCTCATAGAAAATATCTATGGTAAAAATTATTGAGTTCGATGGAGTTGGTTTCTATCTCAACATTCTGAAATGTATTTCACTAACTGTGAAATTTAGTTCTCATACGAGTGTATTCTATACGGCGAGCTTGAGACCAGTTTCGAACACGGACTGATAAGGATCTCTTATTAAGAAAGAACCTATTTTCCAGAGACCCCTGACCCTGTCACAATTGTTCTCTTAAGGCCATTATTCAAAACACGTCTCATAGGGGGGCTCCCTTAAAAACATGTTAACTAACGATTATGCGCATCCCACCTAATTAAATTAAATTCGCAGGAGTCCGATGATAATTTAACTTGGTAATGCGCTCCGCGGTGCCGCTATCGTAACCTCTGAGGTCATGCCGTGTGTGTTGGCGGTGGACAGAAAGAAAGAGACCGACTAGAAAGCCGGATGAATAATTCACGAGTGAGGGGGCAAGGCACATCTTCTGACCGTAAATCATTCGCACATCGCTCTCGCAGATCAGATCGCATGCGTGAAAATCGACACGCACTTTAATTGATTGAGATGGCGCGTGATATCGATTTTCTCCGGGGTTGGAACGTTTTCTCCTACGCACAGGCTCTCTACACCTTCAGGAGACGTTGCCGCCGCCTTCGCGAGCCACCACGCAGTCGTAAACTACTCGAGTGAGCTTCTTCATCCACGGTCGTGAACGGACGTTTGTCAGAGAAGCGATAGAACAATGGGCGACGGGTGTTTCTTCGCGGAGTTAAAACATTCCTGATCTTAGGATGCGCATTCATCGTACAATGTCCATTCAGTGAAATGCCGGCACGTTTGTGAACAATGCAAACAAACATGGCTGTCTTGTTCAATTTAGCTAACATATTATAACAACCTCCGTGACTAAAGAAGAGAGTCAAGTCTGAAATTAACTGTAAAAATTTAATCATCGATAAATAATAAGCCAGTTGTCTTTATTTGCGTTTCTTTTATTTCCAGGTACAACGCGAAGGATCAATCATAACGAATCGTAGTTTTCTTTGTAAAGTACTGGATTTGTTCTGTATGATTTCAAGAATCCAACTGTGAATTGAGTCTCTGGATTGGGCCAAATTGTTTTAATAAATTAATTATGTCGTGATTTTAAATCACCTTCCCTTAAGTAGGTACTTCTTCCTCCGCTATAAACGAAACTATTGAGAAATAATAATCGTTTCACTATTCTTACATCTGGATGTTATTTAATTTTTCATTAAGTTACACTGTAAAATTGAAAAAAAGACTATAGATATTGTAATGCCAATTAATTAAGACATTAATTGTAAATTTGGAAATCTAAATTGTTAGAGAAATCCTTTGTGACGGCGGTACAGAACATAGCAACAATGTAGCAGAAGTCAATCGAGAGAGAGATATTATCTTGGTTCCTGATTTTTTATCTAAAAATATTAATTTTAGAATCTGTGAGTTTTTAGAAGCAGTGCAAAATCCCGCCATAGTGTTTTGTCAAGTACAAGGTATCCTGGAATGCTGCCGTGAGTAACAATATAAAAACAACTAATTATGTAAACCTGATTAAAAGATAGACGTCAGATTTAGTTTTCTTCTTATTGATATAAAAAAATTGTAAATTAGGATCCATCTTTTTAGTTTAATTTCGTTGACAAGTAAATTTCGTCATCGTTAATTGACGAGTAAATCTTTTCTCTTTTAAATTGGAATTTGTGTTTAAGTTGAGAAATAAAATGATTCGCCAATATCAAACCCAGTAGAGACCCTGAGATATATTTTTTAACTTGTGTAATTATTTGTGTTTTTGCTAAAAATAAATCTTGTTTGTTTTTAAATTAAATTCTTTCATTTAATTAACGCCCTCCTTTTTGTATATTACAATATACTTTGAAGGTTTTAAAAAAGCAACCCTTATACAGTCTCAAATTTTTGACAGTTTAAATACTTTAGTTAAATCTGTAATCGATTACACGTTAAAATTATTTTAATGTTGAAGGAGTGATTTTACAGATGATTATGGCGTGATATTAGGCCAAAAGCTACTGAAAAAATGACTCAAGAATTTAAATAAAATATTTAAATTGCCCAAAAATTGAGACTGTATAACGATTTCTTCCTTAAAACCTTGTAAAATACATCAACTTCCTATATAAGTACTAATTGTATTAATTTGCGTACATTATTACATCACGTGATATACCTTGATATGCCTGAAAAACGTGGACGAGATTTTTTTGACTTTATTTTGGAAAACTTCCATTATATGAATTAAGAAACTATGCCGTGATAAGATGAATTAAGTATCAATGCGACCGATTAAAGCATTAAATTTTTAAGAGGCGTCTCACAGTTTGGTGGACGTTGCCGTGGGCCCCCTAAATTCCAACACACGGCATATTTATCGCCAATGTATTAATGAGCAGGATCATCTGCGAACTATAACGAGGTACTTGATGCTTGCACCAGAGATTGGAGCTTAACCAAGCAAGAAAAAACGCATTAGCGAGGAAGCGCTTCGAAATTTAAATTCGTCAGCAGGTAGTTTTGGACGTCGCTTTTCATCCAGCTCATTATAATAATACACACACACACACACTCAGTGTACCTTCTCAAGTGGGTTTGGACAGTCATTATGGTGGTGAGTAATGGCCGCTCCATTTGTGGTGTCCGTTGTGAACGAATTACATCCTATCAGCTAGGACGACTACCAACTGCGCCTTCAGCTCGTCGGAATGGTGCCTTCTCACGTGATGCCTTTCATGCCTAAATATCGGATCATCAGCGCACGCGAGGTTCGAATGCAATCAACGTGAAAATTTGAGTATTCACAGCTAATCGCGGTAGTTTCGTCGGCGAAACTTATTGCTCCCTGTAGGATGGGATAATTGAGACCACTCAAGAGGAATGTTCCGGATGATTACCTGACTTCAGATTTTTATTGCCTCCATTCTTTCACCGTAAATGTACAACAATTTTATCTTCCCTACAGAATTCTCACTAAGACTGCCCTGATCAACTTTCTGCTTAATATTAATAAGAAGACTTATGTCATGAAACAGAAATTTCTCAGGAAGAGGTGGGTAAATCGGCTTCAATAGTATTAGTTGACAGCCTGAAAACAGAACGTTCAAATCAGAATTTTACTACCGAAAGATTCTGCTCAGGTGACACACGATCCAGCTGTCTTTACTTGGGGTGTGGTGACTTCACAGCTCGAGATTTATGAGTTCTTATTTATACGTAAGGCACATTTTGTAGAGCATTCATGGATGCGTTGTAAACATAACTCGCCAATTTTCTATAAACAAACATTGATTTCTTCCAGACCACTATGACACTAACGTTTTAAACATGAACGTCACGACGTGACGAGTAATTGAAGAATTTTCTACTCTGCATTTCATCATGGTAGCTGGATCTGGTTGACTGGTCGTTTCACTTTCCCATCTTGATAAATTTTCATCAGTATGATAAGGCTGTCCACTTGCTATCACCAACTATATTTGCTCAGCGAAGGTGTGGCTGTCAGTATGACCACCTCGTATCAGAGAGGTTCAGGATTCGAATCCAGACATGGACATCGTCATTGTCAGGAATACTGGTGTGAAGGATGAAGGAGAATGGCTACTCTGACCACGTGCCACTCCTACATCCAAAATGTGTCATGTAAGATGCCAGTCTGACACTCGTTCCAGTAGGCCAAGGACCGTAACGGGTTGTAGAGCCAACAAAAAAGAAAAAGCAGAAGGGGGCCACATATCTCAGAGTTAAATAAATGATTACCTGTGACCTTGTTACTCAAATATGTGGTGGACGGAAACCTAAGGTTGGAGGTATATGGATCATTTTATTCTTTTTGAGTTGTCAAATTGAGGATACTTTTTTGTATGGATTGAGATCACTACGTATAATTGTTTATTAGATTCGAGTGTGATTCGGATCACCTGTGCCCTTTTGTAGAACGGAGTCCATCGTCTACCTTGCGTCCATTAGTCACGCCGTTCCTTTAGTTCCGTTGCCCCCAGGTACGAGCTGCGTCCAGCTGATAAGCAGTCCCACCACGCTGATCTGGTTCGTTCAGCCTTGGTACACTTTGTGGCTGACCCTCTAGCCTCTCCTCTGATCCACGTATGAACGCACCTCCGAGGTATGCGAGGCGCAAGGCCGACACAAATCATACTGCTACACATCTCGCTTGCAAAGGCGCTAATTGGACATTAACTAAGAGCAACAAGTACTGCGCCTTGTCTTCCAGCATTCCGCGGTGTGTCATATCTGGAAGAGCACAACTCATGTCACTCGGCATTGACTGGGAAACCGTAATTGGCCGAGATGTACACCACCTCGACTGTAGCGTTTCTTGTCACGTCCAATGATGCGCATTTGGCATCGAGCACAAAGAAACAGGCGGAAACGTATCGAGATAGTCGACTCTCAACTGCGTCATCAGGGTATTGTCGCAGCAGACACGAAGTTAATTAACCATTCCTCACCTACGCGAACTGATCTGCAGCGAAACCATTTCCTGTATTCATGCAAAGCATATAAAGACGTCATTGAAATTCTAAAATATTATGGGCAGCAGGTCTCACTCTAATACGCCTCAACGTTATCCAGCTGGTCCGTGAAGGTGGACGAGCAACACAACAACAATTTTAAAAAAACTGTACCATTACCAGAATTTTTATTTTCTTCAAGACATACCAAAATGTTTTTTACTCGTATAAGAACCACAAAATTACAATATAATTTTCGTTTAGAGAAGATATAGAGAATTTATCAATTCTCAAACTATTAAGATATATCAAACCCCTAATTTAACCCTGAACGTCAAAGTGCCGTTTGTCTGTATTACAATTACCCTTTCCAAATCAATTAACAAAGGTCCCAAAATACAATTTTTGATAAAAAAATTATTATTAAATTCTGCGCCCTTCACTTCCCCATAAAAAAACTTAAATAACCTCCATTCCAATCCCCATTCTAGGGTTCTGACCTTTTAATGGAAAAATACAACAGTGACATCATCATTAAGGTATATTTAAATCTGTAAAATACTACTGGCTGACAAGTTTAACGTGCGTCCTATTCCGCAAAAATTCCATTAAAAGGAGTCTGCCATTTTCTAAACAACAGATCTTTATTCTTTTACATATATTAGGCAAATTTTTCTTCGATTATATTTTTATCTCTTTAAAGAGTCCTAGTCATGAAGTGCTTTGTCTCTTTTTTCGTCTAATGGAAAAATTCTCAACGGAACCTTTTGTTTATTAGATTTATTACTAGCAGGTTTGTTTTAGACTAATTAAAATTAAAAATTCTGGAATTCTTCATGTGAATTTTTTTTTTCAAATGTGATTCTGGGTGAGCAAGTTTGGAAGTTATGTGGGATATGGTTTTCAAAAGAACGGAAAATTCATATTGTGCTTTTCTCATAAAACCTGCAGTTTAAATAAAATTATTTAGTAAAGTTGAAGAAGGAAAATAAAATAAAACTAAATCATGTGACATATTTAAATATTTTTATTTTTGTATATTAGTGAATAAAATCTTGAATATATAACTTATGTAAATTAACTTCACAATGACCCCGACGAAATGGATTGATGCCAGGTCAGATTTTGTTCGTATTTTATTTATTTTTTATTTATGGAGAAGATCTATTTCGATTATTTAGTCAAAAAATTAGAAATGAGATTTATTTTAGTTTAAGATTAATTTTGAAGTTTCCCGATAGGTTCCTGGACTTCGGCACGGTCTCCTAAAATTCTTTGTAAATAATATTATAGTATGTGTTTTGATTACACAATCAGTGAGAACAGATTTTTAAAAAAGGGGAAAAATGGAATACGAGATATGTTGACCCGAAAAACAATGCATCTGAAAGCCCCCCATCCCCCCCCCAAAAAAAACTGTAACAGCGTGAAAGTGAAACGATTTGCACAACGTGGTATAATAATAAAGTCATCATGAAGCTTATTGGATCGTGAACGCCAATCTACAACACAGGGGGGAAAAATTGAAATAATTGTTCTTAATTGGATACAGGTGGTTAATTGTTTTCCAATGTGACTTTGTAGCACGTTCATTGACGATCGAGTACAGTTCAATTAAAATTGCTTCATAAAACATAAAAAAATAAAATTACAGTGGTTGCCACTTTTATTTTCGAAAGCAATTAATCACCGCTACGGGAGAAATTTCATTTAACAGTTAATTTGCAGTTGTGATTATTCGTAATTGGTGGGAGGGGTCGAAGAATCGGGGCCCTCCTGCGTTATCGAATTAAAATTAATTGCGATATTTCCTCCCACCCCCTCAAGGCATCTAGTTCACTATTACGGGAGTGGTTGTGTAAAACTCTCGCGTTCAAAATGCATCGTGAGAAAATAAATATATATGTACTACATTTATTTATTTCGATTTCAAGTATGTATGTATTTTTTTAAGACCTGGCATTGTAAAATTCATTTAGCCACCATTTTAATAATTATTTAAATTAGTATAACAACGGAAGTGAAAGATTATTCGCTGCAATTATGAATTATTTCTTGTAGTTATCAAAAGCTACATATGTCACAAAATGCAATAATTTTCGTTTAAAGATAATATCTAAGAATGCGATTATTCTTCTTGGCATTCGCCACTCTGGTGGATTCAAGTAAAGTGGGAAATTTGCCACTTGGTATATTGAAGGCAGTCACGCTACTGACCGTGCAAAATTGCGGAGTAGTTTCTAGGATAGCGACTTCTCAACTCTCCTGGTTCTAATCCATTGATCTGTGACTAGATCAGGTTTCAACGTGTGCTTTACTTCACCTCGTCCTGTTTGCTATTTTATTTCACGTTCAACAAGTAGCTTTTGGCATTCCCAACGTCAAATGTGGAACACAAATTATCACGTCATTTCTCAAACGCAAAAAAAAATATCTTCCTCATATTTTATTAGCAAACGAAGTGACGACAAAATGCAGAAAACCATTCATAATTACAAAAGTTAATTTATAGCTTGTCTTCATGAATTTAAATTTAATATGACTGTCATATTAGTTATTAATGTTTTTAGAGAAATTAAAGCTTGTATGAAAACAGGTCATGTTGATAATAGAGAATCAACGTTCTCAATTTTTTTATATATATTTACATTGTAAATAATTTTTAAAAATTATATAAAATTATTTTCTGTACAGTTAAATATGGCAACATTTCCGAAACCTCCAGATTTTCAAAATTATTAATTTGTTTTCTTATTAAAATGGTAACTGATAAAAAATTGTCAATTTAACTCAACTTCACTGATACTGCAAGTAATTAGTAAAAAAATGTTTACGGGTCTCATTTTTTTATCCTTTCGATATATTTTGAGTAAATTTATTCAGGATGAACAATTGACAACAAATGATCGAAATTTTTTCTTTTAATTTTCCTGAACAAAATTTCGTAACTCAAAAGATCATTTAAGAATGTTCTCTAAGTAGTGAAAACCGTCACCTAAAGTAGTCACTACATCGCTTGGCTGAAATTTTTTTACACACGGAAACTATTTGTACTAAAAAAAAATATAACCTTTTGACCCAAATAAATTTTTTGTTCAAAAAGTAGAAAATTAAATTTCTCACAAAGGTAATGGAAAGCAGCTTTGTTTGAGTAAGGATGAACAGATTTGGAAATTTTTTACCAATATGTATTCATTATTTCATTCAGATTCATCGCTTCAACTCATTTTACAACTTTTACTCCAACCTTGTGTAAGTTGTTTGCTGCTCTATCTTATGTCTAGGTAAAGTGTATTTTACTTTATTTTGGATGATTGTAATTAAGGAAAACTGACCCGTGTAAATTTTTGTCTTATTTTTTTCTAGGATAAAGTGATTTGTTGGAAATGACTCTCGTTTGTACAGCTGGTTGCATATCCAACGGGACGACTTTTATATATATATATATATATATATATATATATATATATATAATGAGTACAGGATCTAACGACAAACTTTCCTTATATATATATATATATATAAAAGGAAAGTTTTAGGTAAGAGCCTATACTAATTATAAAATTTATGAGAATTGAATTAAATAAACGAAAGTACTGAGATTGAAAATTAAGCCTCAACGAAACGAAATTTGTTTTCAATGAACTGGCTACGAAAAAAAAAGTCTCAGCGTGTCATGTCATCTGGTGACCTCTTTGCATAGTCGTGGACAGGTTAAATTATTAAAGTTTCGATCGTTAATTAATTTCAAAACGGACGCCATGTCGCAGCCAGATGCTACTGAGAACCTCCCTATCAGCAGGTTGACTGAGATAGGCAGTGTTTTATTGTTGGAGGTTCTGAGGTCACACAGTGGGGTGTCCAGAAGACGTTACACAGCTAACAGGATAATTAAATCCCCGCAATTGACTGGCCCGGTCACGAGGTGATGCTTATCTGGCGGATGTGAGAGGACGCCATTTGTTTTGGCGAGTGTGCAATCTTCGGCGCATTACCGAGGCGTGAGATTGCACAGACGAGATATGACGCCGCCCGACGACGCCTGGCGCCGCTTAAGCCGATCAACAACTCTGTTAACCTCGAAGCAGACATCGCAATGAATAATTACCAGCAATTGTGTTCAACCTCCCTTTGGAAGTTACATAACAAAATAAATACAGATAAAGAAACAAACCAAAGAGTTGAAAATAAACCTTGGACGTCGAAGAGAAACTAAATTCACGATATCATTATTACGGTCCCACGTTCAACGAGGAACTTTATCGACTTCTAAAACGATTCAAAATCAGTACCCTTCTACTATGTGGCACCATTAAATCCCCGCAATCCAGCCAATAAATCCAATTTCTCGTAGCCCCGTTTTTTTAAAAAAATAAAAGAAATGCATAAATACGCTCCACGTATTTATATTATTGTTAATATTGTGGAAAAATAATTTTCTTGTTCCCAAAGTTGCAAGAACTTTAAAAATTACTAAGTTACAGTGGCGAATATTATAACATTCAGCGTTTAGAAAAATGAAGAATGAGGGTCCTGCTGGTAGAATTTAATTTAATTCAGTCTAAACAAATAATAAACTTTCAAGCGTAGGATTTCTCTGTTGCGTGCAGAAGATTTTTAATGGCCAGAAGCGAAAACAATTGTTTGTTGAAGGATATGTTTCTACTTTATTTAGTAAACATGAATCTCTATGAGGTAAACTGCTGCTTCTTCAAAATTAATTCATACTATGCTGTTAACAGTTACTGTCCATCTATTCTCTTCTCTCCAACTTTACTCATCCATTTTGAACAAACCACACATACAGTGGTCGTCGAATGATGTCTTCAAGGACGTAACGTGATCCTGTTTGACAATCTCTACGCTTCTCACCCCCTTCCAAAACTATTTCATCTAGAAAGCTCCGATCACTGTTTTCCACGTCCTCGAGGAGGGCCAATGTCCACTTTGTTTCGAATCAAGACAAAAAAAATTTCCCGCTTAAATTATCACGCGTTTATAGTTGCATTCAGTAGTCGTTATTCTAACAGATGACCATCCATTCTTAACGATTTCCAGTCTGACGCGTTCCTTACCATCGTGTTGTTCTCCAATCCCTACATACAATAACTATCTTTCTTCAGTTATAACTTCACGATTCAGTAAATAATGATGGAAGTCATGACGTAGTCTGCAAATTAATTGCTCTCTTTTACATTATACTCAGAGTTTCAGTAAATATACTCCAAATACCTTCCTATTCTTCTTTCAAATTTAACCGTCGATGAAATTTCCATAAAAAATTAAATCAAATTATTATTATAGTTGATTTATTTTTTTGAAATCATTGCTTTTCTTATTTTCATTTTAGTTTAAACATTTTATTAGTTGCTGTAAATTATGTTCAGTGGACAATTAAATATAACTTCTAAACCTTGGATCTGTTTATTTTAGAGCTGTTTGGTACTTAAGAAGTAAGGACATTCACGTATTTGACAAAATCACTTGTGGAAATTCATAAGGGTCTAAAATGAGATTCGATAGATTACGTTATCATCGTTATGAATCGACCCCGCGTCATATCAGCCCTCCCTTTGAGTAATTCCTATTGCAAAGACCTATAGAGCATATTTATTTTCGTAGACAGCGATCTACTTATGGCATGAGTAATTACCGTATTCCTTGCTTGAGGCAAAGGGTGTTATTGGACAAGTTCCTCACCTTGGACTGCATCTGTGGCTCGGGTCGTAGAAAGGATCCTTCACCACACAATGGCGACGTAGTACATGACAGCCAGAAGGTTACCATCTCCGCGGCGTCCAATTAAACCCGTCGGATAATTTGCATTTTCCTTTCCCCTCCGAAAAGAACAGCAGAGACAACGAAATGCCAGTGAATTTATAAACTTTCGTCGTACAACAAAGACGTTCTGAGCTCGACTCGACAATGGACCCTGTTATCTTTCCGTAATTTGTCTCCCTCTTTGGGCGCTTGGGCCTACTCGAGGTAACTGGCAAAGACAACTTAATAGAAACATGTCAAGTTGATAGAAGAAAATATTGACTTCCGACAGTAGAAAAAGCACTTCGCCTATGAAAATAAAAAATTAAATTAAAACGGTTATTTTGTATACATTAATAACTGTTTTGAAATTTTAAAAAAGAAATTATGACATTTAAATAATATTTAATGCAAGAGAGCGTAGAGAACGTTGATAAGAAACAAATGAGATTTTTCGAAGTAATAACGAACATTATAATAAATCAAAGAACGAAGGCTTTCCCGGTGTATTTGTTGAAGAAAAATCTCTCGGGTTTCCACCTGGGTAACAATTCACCTAGAAGATGACGGCAGTGCATTTGTCCGTCGAAACGTCGCGTTTCAATCGCATTGTTACCCAGGTGGAAACCCGAGAACTTTTTCTTCATTATAATAATTACGAAAATAATATAATATTTGTCACCACATTACTTGATCTGCTAAATTTTTTTTAAAATTTCAACGTTTATATTAAATTTTCGTGTTCAGCTGTATTTCAGTATAATATATTTCTCTTTTATGTATTACTTATAAAATTTATTCTCGTTTTTTGAATTTTTTTTCTCTTTTACATACTTTATTTATGACTATATTGCGTTGAGTATTTCTGTTAATTTTTTCTACTGTATCCGTTACCTAATCTATTTTTTCTACAATATTTAATATATTAAATATCAACTGATGACGGGTGTTCATTGCTGAATAATAAAAATTATTTCTGCAATATTGTTTGATATTATAAAAAAATATATTTCATTAATTAAATTTCGACAGTATAAAAAGCACTCTAAAAATAGAAAATAAAATTAAAATTATTATTTTGAGAGTATGTAAATCAATAATTGTTTTGAAATTTTAAAAAAGAAATTATGACATTTAAATAATATTTAATGATAATATATGATAAGAAACAACTGAGATATTTAGAAGGAATAACAAACATTATAATAAATATTCAGAAAATAATATAATATTTGTTACCACATTACTTGATCTGAATTCACCACCGCAGGATTATAAGCAATGGATAGTAAAACGATTAAATAATTTCAAGTTTCAACGTTTATAATAAATTTTCTTGTTCATCTGTATTTCGATATATAATTTTTCTCTTTTATGCATTCCTTTAAAATTTTATTCTGTTTTTTTTACTATTTCTCTCTTTTACATCTTTTATTTATTTTTATATTGCGTTAAGTATTTTTGTTAAACTTTTCTACTGTATCCGTTACCTAATCTATTTTTTATACGATATTTAATATATTAAATGTCTTCAGATGACGAGTGTTCTTTTCTGAATAATAAAAATGATTTCTGCAATATAGTTTGAGAATGTAAAAAAAATATATTTCATTAATTAAATTCTATAATTAAGGGCCTTTTATAGTGTACATAAATACCTCACAACATTAAAATCACTTCTTTTGTCTGTATTTGGATATTTTTCTTATTATTAATTTTCAAAACAGACAATAATTTTTCTGAACACTATGACGTTGGAGTACGTTTTCTTTCTTTCATCAGGTTATGTTTCTATGGTAACAGATTTTTGATTTTGAGGTGTTTTCATTTCAATTTGTTTTTTATTTCGTGTTCGTCACCTGGTTTGTCGTTCTTACGTCTCTAGTACCTTTGTAATCACCTGCAGAAAGCAAAAAGGCTTGCAGAAACGTTGTGTAGTATTTATCAGTTATTTTTGTCTTTTATTCGGCAATTTATTTATCTGATTAGTGTACTTTTAACACAGACTTTTAATATTTTATAGATTTGATATTATCTGTATCACGTTCTCTACATCAAACGGCCGACACAGTATAAATAAGAATATGCTAAGCAATCCTACGCAACCTTCAGTGTTGTAATCACGTTTACTCGATTAGATTATGAGAATGTCTTGAGGGAAGGTTTCCGCCCCCGCAACTGTTCAGATGGCAAGGCGCCACACTGACCAGTGAGATCACCTCTGTTATTTACGAGCTTTGTAACAAGGCAACGGAAGATGAAAATGTATCTTGGCAGTCTCCGTATTTTACCCACTTCCCCTCCCCCAAGAACCGTAATTGGTGCCGTATTAACAATAGTTTCTCCCCGGGGCTGTGATTTGAATACCTATTTATTGATTCCGTGGCGGTCATTGACTGGGTGGAACATTGGAAATTTGCGTGCCTCCGAGACAAACGGCCACTGTTACATTCTGATGAGACCATTCACTACACGAAGGTAAGATACGAACTACTGAATGAGGCTGCAAAGTAAAAAATCTGAAACAATTTGTTTTGAAGGGGATTTTTCTTCCAGACATTATTCGGAAGAATATGTTTTCAACTCTTCAATGACCGTGACTCAATCAACGTGATAAAAAACTAAGAAATACAAGAGAAAAAAAATCAGTTTCGTTCACAGTTTGCCAATCAGGATGACCAGAAACTGTCAATTTTCACTTCACCATTTACAGAACTAGAAAATCAAAATAAAATTTTGCTTCTTCCAGTAGCAAATTTATTACGAGTAATCATATTAAACCCCGTATACTTCTGGTCTACTCTAGGAATATTACTTAAAATATCCGTATTTTTACTGCCGATTTTTTTGTTTTCACTTATATAGCAATACTATATTTGAGAATCAGGTATTTACGGTCTCGTTTCAAATTGAAACTTCAGAAAAATGTTGATCATTTAAAATCAAAATCTCTTTAGAACATCAAAGGTGATCCTCGTAAGAACCCAAAAATAGTACCTAACTAATACTTTACAAAAGTATCAGTATCATATTTAGTGTAACTACCCAAGAAAACTTAATTTTAACCTGCAGAAAAAACGCTGAAGAAACGTTCCTTAAAATATAAATCATTCCTAAAATTAATCAGCCAATTGAATTAAAACAATTAAATTTGAGAAATGCATCTCATGAAAAAACGAAAAAATACGGAGTACGACGTTTAGATTCAACTTTGAGACCTCATCAGGTAAAGTAGGAGAGAAATACATAGTCGTATCATGCGCAGTGGCCCCCTGTTCTATTTCGTTGGCGGTGGGGGGCGGGGGGGGGGGTAAGATCGTAGCTCATTTTAACACGAACCTTTGTTACGACAACTTGACAGTGTAAAAACTATTCCCAAAACATTGTCGCTTAGAAATATATTTTACAGGGTGGATAAAAATACCATGATGCTGTCTGTAAATCCCGTTCGTAAGAATATAACACATTAATAAATTTTTCGTTGTTGATACCATGTTCAGATTTCTTGGCATTGACGTATCTATGGTCATTCTCTGCCGCTGTCTTCAGACTGTCTCAGAATTTCAACCGCGAAAAATTTATTAAAAATTTACACCGGGGAAGATTACATTCGTTAATATAACTCATGTTTTTAAGGATGATTGTGACGTAGTTCCAGCTCATTCGCAAAGGGAGTTCACATCTTACGACAATGCTCCCGTCCACGTCTCCCGTCTTGTTGTGGGATTGGGGGGAGTGAGATTGGAGCTCATTTTAACACGAACCTTTGTTACGACAACTTGGCAGTGTAAAAACTATTCCCAAAACATTGTTGCTTAGAAATATATTTGACAGGGTGGATAAAAATACCTTGATGCTGTCTGTAAATCCCGTTCCTAAGAATATAACTCGTTAATAATTTTTTTGTGGTTGAGCACCAGGTTCAGATTTCTTGGCATTGACGTATCTGTTTATTAAAAATTTACACCGGGGAAGATTACATTCGTAAACTCATGTTTTTAAGGATGATTGTGACGTAGCCCCAGCTAATTCGCAAAAGGGAGTTCACATCTGACGACAATGCTCCCGTCCACCGTCTCCCGTCTTGTACTGCGCATCTGACACGACTTGATACATCTGACGACGTACAATTTTTCAAAAAAATAAAATAGCATTCAATCTATGGATTATAGCAACTCTCTTGATGACCTCGTTGAATCCAATTATAAACATAATTAGTGGCTTAATTAAAATTTAAAGGAACTTCAATAACCAAAACATTCCAAGAAATTGCTTATAATTATCTGAAATTTCCAGAAAGATCATTTATACGTGATTCGGCTGATCTCCTGTCTTAAATTTTCATTGGAATTTCGAGTTGTAACGTGATAGTGTTGAAGCAAGACTATTTTGCCTCTTTTACACACACATAAGAAGTTTCTAGCTTCCAATTTTCAACAAGAAAGGCAATCTGCATTCATTTATTTCCGTAATGCAGTATATATGGTCGTACCATCCAACTGAATGGAAGATCTTTGACCCCGGCACACAACATCTGGACGACTACGAAGGATGTCGCAGACGAGACACACTAGCCTGCCGCGGTTGTTGAAGGACCCTATTCTGGAGATGTCTATCGCCGTGTTCGGGGTCCTGGCAGCGTGCCCCGCCGGACCGCATTTCTAGGCCGGACTGCTTTGTGCAGATCCTTGAGGCCCCAGATGCTATTTGAGTGGCGTCACTCTCTTGCTCCATACATATTCAGCAGCGACACACGCCACGCGTTGTTAGTTACTCTGCCCCTGCGGAGAGCAAGGCCGTGCAAAATCGTAAAGTATATACGCCGCCGCCTTCCTTATCTCTCTCTCCCACGGGACATGACTTCCTTCATTCAGGGACAAGTCGTACAACACTTCAATACCGTATCAAGCAGCCTAACGCAGACCACTGCTTTTGAACACCACGAAATCAATGACAAAGCCAGAAAAATATTTTTCCCTTTCAACAAATCTTGAAATTTGTCACCTTGACCCGGGTCCGAAATTTAAATCTCTGGAATCCCGATTAATTTGAAAAATAATTTGTGCCTAAAGAAGTTTGTTGGCAGCATTCATGACTCGGATCAACAAAGAAAAAACTCATAGATTTCCTTTGGTCTTACATTATTTATCAGATCCCACAACCAATGTGAACAAAACTATTAACCATTACGACTAGAACAAGAAATAGTGTTGGTTATGAAGAACGTAAACTTCAGTATCAATTTTTTAATAATCGATAGTCAATATGTCTTCACCGTTTGGTCTCATCTTGTCCTTCGAAAATTGTTTTTGATGCTGTAATTGATGACACTGACAATGCTCTGTAGTACTTTGCTCAACCGATTGTAATAAATATACTGGTTTCCATCTCCAAGCTGCAGAATGGTTCTTCGTATATAACTATTTATAAAACAAATATGTTTATTTCAAAGCTGGAGACGTATAAAGCGTGATTGTGACTTCCGTTGCGTCACGATAGTACATTTACGTGAGAATCCCTGCAATAAATCATATTCATGCTTAAATTTTTTTATATTATTTTCTAAAATGGAAAATTATCAACTATGCATGAGATTTATTGAGCTTGGTCCTATAAAAATAATACAAATAATATTTTTAACCAGCAATAATTTATTTCAATTATATTTTATATGAATTATATAATGTATTATATGAATTATACATGTCTGTGCGCCATATTTTGATTTTCGTTTCCGTTAATAATAAATTTTTAATTTTTTACAATTTCTTTATATTTTAAAAGGGAATTTGTTTCAGGATCAACAGGATTCAAATCAAAAAACAAATTTAATTATTTCGTAGATAAACCCAGATTTTTGTCAGATAATAATATCGCTGATCTCAAAAATTTCAAGGAAAATAATTATTAAGCGCGTTTTGTAAACCAAATTCGCTTCAAATGATACGTTTCAGCATTTATTCATTTTTCTTGACTTTTGCCAACAACAAAAAGGCATTGTATACTATCATTAATCGTATCTTCGCAGTTTCCTTCTGTTTTTTAACCGACACTTAAGTATATTTAATTGAGAAAATGAATGGTGTAATTATTTCAAGTATGAATCCTTGTTTTTAACACAACTGATATCGAAAGGAACGAAGAGCCATCATTTCACTGTGGTATGAATCACTTTCTTTGAACGTGGCTCAGCATCTATAATTGAATATAAATAGTATTCAAATATTAATTTTTCTCTAATTTCAACAGCAGTTAAAGCCTATTAAAACTGTTTTTCATGCTATCTAATGTTTTATTTTCGTGGAATAAAATCGAATTAAACAGAAACCTCAATAAAAATTTTATTAAACCTATTATATCGTAATTTTAAAAATCTGTAAAAAGGACTAGCGTTTTATTTAAAATTCCCTGCGTCATGGCTCTAACCAAGGTTTTATAAATAACCAAGTTTCATTATTATTACTTTTTGTTTACTTCTGAGGAGTATTGTTAGCCTCAGCTTTCTATCAGATTACGCGAACGTATTTCAGACTCATGGAGAAGCATTAAATAATTTCAGCTCGCTGTATCGACGGCCACGATTAACAACAAAGACCTTTTGCCAACAGGAAATGACGTCATCTAGTTAGTATATCACCCAGGCGATGTCCTTCGGAAGCTAAAAGTCAATGGAACAGAAATATTAATTTATGAACTGTTGCACCTTGAATTAGGATTCGATCAACGATGATAATAATTTTTGTAGTATTCCTTGGAACTAACAACTGGCACGCCTACAGACTGCACACTGTTATCGTGGATAAATTGAATTGTAATTACGAGTATATAAAGAAAAACATCACTGAAAATAAAGGTCAATTATAATAATTGTAAAATTACAACTAATGGAATATTTCAAAAGCTCTACAAAGTTCAACATTAATGAATAATTAGCAACCGATAAAAAACATTGGGGTAAGGATATGAAGATAATGTAAATATTTAAATAAACATGGAGATCTATCTTATGTGACATTTACGGTATGACAAACCTGTATAGATATATATATATATATATATATATATATATATATATTCGATCACCACAGGAAGACCAAACTTTTATGTACATTAATAAAAATCATTCACCGATTGATTAAAGATAATTCGTTAACGGGTCCACGGATGTTGTATCACGTTAAATCGTCATTATATATAACTTGAGCTCGATTTACAATCTGAATATCGTGATTTGGGTTTTGGAAAATTATTTGATTAAGTCGTAGTACAAAATCAGGTGCGATTCCGTCCAAATTTTTAGAAAAATCTCCAAACAAAACTGATAGCATAAATTAGCCACGTATCCAGAATGTGTAATTTACGATGACGGCCTGGCATCTTCCATGAATTCAATACAGCATGGCTAATAAAATTAATAACTCGTTTAGAAAATGATTGCGTTCAACGAACAACTGAAATACTGTTCCTCAGGTTGTTTGCAAGCACTGCAGCTGCAAGAAGCTATATTAGAGAGAGTGTACTGCATGTGTAATGCAAGGAATATGTTACACACTAAAGAGGCACTGGAGCGTTCAGTATACGGAATGTAGATATTTAATCCATTATCCACGTCAGAACAAACTCTCCGTTGGCGGAGAACAGCTTTCTAATGCGTGTTTAAAGCCTTAAGCCAAATCAATCAATATGGATTGTATTTGAATATGTACATACCGAAAGAATTTATTAGTATAAATCGTAAGGTCTTAAAGGGTACGCTTTATATTCTGGTGTAATGCTAATCAATTGAATGAATCTATCAAAATATATTTATTAACGTGAGTGTCGGCCTCTTTTAACGTGACAAAAAATGGATTAACAGAATTCAAAAAGTGTTCATAATGTATTTGTATGTTCATAGACCAGATACAGTGCCAAATGTCATATCAAGGGGAATACAGATAAATCAAAAGAATGTAGAATTATTGGTTTCAGGAAAATGACTTGATTTTCGATGGATAACATTTTCTTTATAAATATCATTGGTATATTTTAGTGTTTATTCTCGTTACGTCACCGGGGAATGAAAAAATTATCTTTCCCTACTCCAAGTATAATCAGGAGATTGTATTTAAAACGTTTTATGACCCCAAAAATGATTTTACCGGTTTAAACAGCTGTTTTACATTCTAAAACAACGTTTCCTAATTTACTCATGTGATTCATATAATTTTTAGATGATTCATATGTTTTAAATAAATTTTGTCACAACACTGGAATGCAATTTTTTTTCTTAAATGAATTGCGTTATTACTTAAAAATCCCTTTTGCTAAACACACATTTGAATTATTACTTCATTCTACTGACAACATTTTTTTTTACATTAAATACGTCACTTTCCTCTAATTAACCATTTTGTGTCTTCCACCTTTCAGAAATGGCGGTATAATGTTTATGCATTATTAAGCTCCGGTAAAATGTTTTTTATAATATTACTTTTACAATAAATTCTTATAAATTTAAGAAATTATTAACTCATAAAAAAATTCTTTAAATAGTTATATTTTTCATTTTATTAAAAAAACGAAATATTTTACAGCAACGGAGCTTCCTTGAAGAGAATTTAATTACTTACTTACCTGAAAAATATTTTCGAGCGTAACAGCTGCCAGATATATATTTAATGAATATATCCTGATATTAAGTCTTTATTTAGATAAATAAGAGATTAACATGTTTGTAACCTGAGTCTCTCGTACATAAATAACTTGTGCTGTTTCTAATGGCACTTCATTATATTTTGCCTAGAAAGGACATAATCGTTTTCATATACAAGGTGATGTAGAATTTATCTAATCGTGGGACTGAGGAGATTCAGGCAAAATGAGATACACAAACATGTCTCCGGCTTATTCTGAAAACGACCTTTGAGCTCCACGGAGAAACGTCAGGTCCGCTAGTATAAGTCTTACTAAATATATGAAAATCCTATGTGAAAATTATTATATTTGTCTTTATTAAAGCTGGATTTGATTGAGATGTCTTTGGATTATACTTAATAGAATGTTAATACGCAGAAAATTACCTTCAACTTTCCTTGTTTATGTTTAATTCCAGCGTAACGTCCGTGGAATCTGCAACTGAACAAACTGATTCGTTACAACACGCTAATGCTAATGCTGGAGGATTATTTCTCAACTTTCCTTTAGTGTCCTGACAGCTTACCGAGGAATAAGAACTTTGAAATGAGATTTAATCTTGTACTTTCCAATCATTTATAAGCACTTTGAACGTTAAGACAAATTACAGACTGTAAGCATATAATTATATTCTATCTGTGATTAATTAATTAGCTTTGAAATTTGTTCATAAATATTACTTATGACTTCAAAGAAATCGTATGTGTACTATTTACCTACGCATATGCTAAATCATTAACTATTTACAATTTAATAAAATCCTACAACATAGATTGACGAAATATCCTAAGGGTCATAAAACGTCAGATACATTAAATGACAATTAACAAACGATTGACATTCTTTTACATTTAGAAAACAATTATTAAAACTTTATTAAAAATCTTACTAGTTTTATTAATAGCCAGACTGAGGAAACCTTTTTAGCATCTAAACGAACCTTTATATCAGTCAGACACTTTTAAAACGGTACATTTATGTACAGAAACGTTGTTGTGTTGATAATTTAAAGATTTTATGTTGAATAATACTTTTTAAAATTTTAAATATGTTAATATTTCAATTAAACTGACAATTGTAATTTAATAAGTAACTCAGGATACCCGCCAGTTTGTCATAAAAATGTATTTATTCAACTAAAACAAAAAATAATGATAATATTACGACGTTTCGTCAACAAATTTTGGTACATCAGACAATAGACAGTTTTGAATGTATACAAATACGTACATGTTAAAGTTAAATGTCCAAATACACATTTAGTGTATGACGGTTGTAATCGATATTAAATGTTCATAGTCGTTAAATATATATTATTGCTAATAACAGACGTAAAAATAAAATGTTCTAGATATTAAAACATTTCTCGATCTGCGAGCAAGTTCAAAGTCGAAGCCTTATGATTACTGAGACATTGACACTTTTACATTTCTCAATTATTATATCCCCTTGCTTCCAATGTTCTTACTTGAAAGATAAAAATCATTAATATCTATAAAATGCTAGGTTTAATTTCCAAAATTATGGTCTGGAACCTAATACTATAGATATTTATTATGTATATCGTTTAAATAAAAACCAGAGTGGCAAATGAATATTCGAATTGCGGAACTGTGAGACATCTCGTAATAGAGAGCAGTTATTTTCTTTCGCACTCAGAGTCAATTAAACACCTCGTGTTTTGCGAATTGCCTAAAAATAGGGACGCTCAGTCTTAGTGACGAGGAGTAGACGTATAGAAATATTTCAGAAAAGATGAATAAATGGTTGTTTCAATGATGCTCAGTAATAAGTAACGTCGATATCTTGCCGTTTTAAACATTGACGTAACAGGCCTTGTAAATATGTTACTGGGGAACCTCCATTTCGTCTGCCGATTAATATAAATAATGTTGGAACACAAACTTAAACTCTTAAGTACATCCTAACGTATTGTAACCAATAAGACGTTGCCTAGGTATAATTTGTGACGTGATGCTGAGTAGATTCAACGGATAGTAATCCCATATAAAAGTCTAAACTCATTAGAGCGAAATAATAAAGTATTCCAAATTGCTGGTAGTAGATATTTCATACACACACAGTGAGAGAGAGAGAGAAGAATGATACGAAAAAAACTATATAGAGAGGAATATGTTTACGACGAGGAGGAAAAACTAGCTGATAAAGAAGGCAATGTTATGCACGCAAGTAATCCCCTTGAGGCGCGAAGACAGCTTCGACGATCTTAAATTAGGCGGCAGAGATAATTTTCAGCGGCGCATGATGACGAGTTAGAGCAGTGTTTAAGGAGATCTGCACACAGGCGGGGAAAAAAGCGGCGATTCCCGGAGGCAGAGTATCAACATTAAGAAATCTCTGCCGATTGCTGTGTTCGCTCCCTAAATGCAGGCAATCGGAAACGCCTCGCTCTCATCATTAAAACTCAAAGCAGCCTCTAAATCTTAATCCTCAACATTCTCCGCTGCTTTGGAAGGATAATTTCAAAGAGGTAATTTAAAACTTGATGCAGTTGGAATTTATATTAGTCCATTACTGGTATGATGTAGTGACAGCTAAATTGAGTGTAAAAAAGTTTATTTCACAGAAATCTTGAACCGAGCAATTCGAAATTATTTCAGTTTCAATAGAATAAAACTACAGATATTGAACATTATATACTATAAACGAGGACTAGTTTATTTAAAACTGACATAAATGTACTTTCGCCTGCTGGTATTATATATTAGCCACAAATTTTCTCAATTATTAAATCAATCGTACACACAGAAAACTCCAGTCTTGATATCGGAAGGGCGTGGGACAAGTACCAAGAGCCCGGTCTACCTCATGCAGATTTTTAAAGTTTTTTCCTGAAAAAATAGCCCTTCCTATGGTATTAAAGGGGAGCTACAACCACGTGGCATGTCACTTTCTAAAAAAGTAACTGAAAAAAATTATTCTTATACTTGTAGTATTAGTGTTGTATTAATTAAACCTTTTGGAGTTCTATAATTTTATTGAACGTTTCAAAATAATCTTGTCAAACATATATATTGAGATGGATTTGAGTTAAAAGATTTTTATATTTAATTGAGTTTCAAGTCATAAAATATTTTATTTTCGTCTTGATGTGAAATCAGGAACGTAGAGTGATTTAAGAAATAATTATTTGACAGTCATCTGTTTCGTATGTTACAGTTATGCTTTAATATTATCACTATACCTTCCTTTAATACACTGGCGTATCGTTATTTATTTCGTTGTACTGAATTTAAAATTAAATAATCATTTTTTTAATATTTTTCATGCTCCTATTCTTTTTTTACTAATTACTTTCGAATATTCTTCTTCAATTCAAAGAGTATGCCATTTGTTCAATTTTATTATAATGCTGTAATGCCGGTGCATATTAGTATCAGCCTTATTCGTTGTCAGTTAAAGATTTTAAACGTTTTATCTGAAATAATAGCATTAGAAGAAAAAATTACAATACAGTGCAATCAGTTAAATTCAAAATAAAATTATAACACTCATAAATTCTTAATTTACAGCACGACAACGTTTCTGTATACCTTTGTACCCTCTTCAGGCTGTTTTTGGTGTTGTAAACGTTTCTTCTGTCTGTCCTAAAGGCTACTTGTCAGGTTTCTACGGTAACGGAACAACAATTTTTTGCGTGTGTGCTTTTACTTGTTATACATATTTTGATTTTATTTATCTTAATAAATTTGATAACTAATTGCAAGTGATGAAGGGAACAATACAATATTTTAAACTACTATAAACTGTAAAAATTAAAATATATCATAAAGATTCAAACAACATAATCTGTTAATGGTCATTAAATAAGATTGATGAAAGCAACTATAAAAATAAAATATATATCTTTTAGAGTAACAGGCTACATATGGGTAATCCACATGGCGGAAACTTCCCTTTAATATAATTTAGCTTAGAAATGGATTTGAAATGGGGGATGCGGAAGGGTATAGAAAGGTAGCCAAGAGTTAACTATGACCCCCGGGATATAGTTTAAGTATAAAAGTGATTGAGAAAAAACCCTAAAAAACGTGCATCAGGTAGGTTGGGCATTGGGTACTAGTCCCACGCCCTTCAGATGGCTGGAGAGGGGTTTGGTGTGGGGACCCAGCATTCCCATTTCGGTGACTCGACCAGTTTAGGAGGCAGCTGGCCGACTGTTCCAATGGCATCAGATCCAAAGGTCTGTGACCCAGGAACATACACCTCTCAAAACCGACCGAGGTGCATCGGCTTGTGGGATCTTAATAGTGCCATGAAGTAACTATAAAAATTCCCATTAGCGTCTACGACAATTTTTATTATTAATTAATAACAGTTTGTCAGTATACAATTTACAGTGCTCGGATCTGTAATAAATTCAGGAATAAATACGGAAATTATTCATAGGCTCATACTTTTTCCATGAATAATAAAAATTTAGTTCGACACATCGTTGGTTTTAAATAGCTTTTAATTTGTAAGTACCGTTTTATTTTCATAAGCAGAGAGGAGTTCGGCAAATGACTATCATTACATAAATAACAATGTGATTAAAGTCAGGCTGGTGTGAAGTTCCTAAAGTAAATAAATCATAAACAGGTGAACTATTATAATTTGAAATGCAAATAGAAAGAATGTGAAAGCGAATAGTATACTTAGTTTTTTCACCTTTTAGATAGTAATACGAGGAGGAAGGTTGCACATTAAATAGGTACAAGTACGTAGTCGTCGTTTCCTTGAATATTGCATGCATATGTTCAAAGAGCGTGATGGTAATGGTGTGCCCATCAGTAAATTACATGCTGCAGAATAGCCTCAGACGAGAACAAACTCATATGCGGCTGGCAAATTACAATTTCATTAGGTCTCGGGATTTTAAAATCGTCAGGTCAGTATATAAAAATATTTGAAACTGTTCTGCTCAATTCCTCGTACATAGAATACAGTTTACGATTTATTGCTCACATATTTACATCATAAATATTTTTTGAGTCAGCCAATAGTTATTCTAACGCCATCAGACGTTTACTTTCCACAGTTATTAAAACTAACACCGTTTAAAATTTTCTGTTACCATCCAAAATTGTATTAAAAAAACACCTTCGACCAGAGACCTCAAAAAATTAATTTAAGGCTTGAAAAATATCAACGGGACCGGGAATGTAAACCCATAACTTCTGCTTGGTACAAGCTGCTCTTACCATCTGAGCAACCAGGGTCGAATTCCCGTCAGATGCGAGTTTTTAATTTGCATCAGATATAGTTTGAGCTTTGTAATTTAATTCCATAATTTCTTAAAATTATGCACTGACACTAAACTTTCAAAAAATATTTCTTCAGTCTGCGAATATGTACTGAAATTAGAAAGTTCAAACGAGAAGTGACTAAAATTTATTTTTTGAAAACTAAATATTTTTTCGGAAAACCATGGGATTTTAATTACAATTTATTGGACAGTTAGAAATATATTTTCAAGAACAAAATATAAAAAATCTCGTTAATACTTAAAATGATCTAAATCGACGCAAACAAGCAAGAATAAAATTTAAATTGTGGATACAAAAAATAAAAATAAAAATTAGAAATTCTACAGCATGGAGTCAATAAAAGATCCTTCTTCCGTTTATTGCAAAAAAATCAGTAGGAATTTTTTATCTATTCCGTATAAAATCCATCAAGTCTGACGGAATACTTTAAATCATACTAAGTATTATTTTACTGCCAATACAAAAAAAAGTATTAGTAGAACGATTATGTTGACTTATTGTTCTTATATTTTTTACACTCCTTTTTGCACATCGATCTCACGTATGTTCTTCTTAATACGATTTTTTTTATAATATATAAGTTTAATTTGGAAAAATATATTTTGATAAGTTTAGATCAATGGTATTCAGGATACAAAGAATAAAAAAAATACACCGGCCAACATGTCAGAAATAATTTAATAAAATAAATGTAAAAAAATTGTCACGATGTTTCGGTCCTGTTCATGGAACTTCCTCAGGTCCACAATTAAAAAATAACAAGATTTTGTATAGATGAATTTTACAAGTATGAAGATAATTTATTTTCTGTAATTGCAATAAATAATAGAATTTTGGAGTGAAATTTCTAAAGTATGTGTACTTTTCATGCATAATGGGAAATTATGCAATAGTGTTTAAGACACCGTGTAAACGGTACACTTCTAGTTTCACCAGCAGAAGAATATGACTAAAAATCAATCAAGCTGGAACTGGGAAATCCCTCCCTTTTTTTACTTGAATCCGTAGGTTTCTGAACAGAGATTCGCGTTGCTCAACGTCGCCAACCAATACCTCGAATTTGCGCACGTTGGATGACGTCAGGTGAAAGCGTGGACGCCATATCGTCATGGTGGCGAAACTGCGGCATGTAAAGAGGCTATTTACGCTTGTGCAAGATTTGTGCGACTACTTGGTAATTACCGGGCAGCCAATTGTGTTTCGGAAGAGGCCGAACCTCCGTAATGCGTACCGTACCCGGTTAATTGCCACTAGATGCGATAAATATTGCTACGAGCTTTCATCGCAACAACGAGAATGCTGCCTTCGGTTTGTTTTCCAGTAATTTGCGCGTGCTGGCTTCCTCGGAGAAAATTAGTCACGCGAACGATTTCGACTACAAGAGAAAAAATTCTCTTTAACCCGGTTCAAAGAGCATTTTTTCGGGTACCGTCTTGGAATACCCAGGAACGAATTACATATTTCAACAGTGCGAAAAGAATATTCTACGTACAGTAGAAATACTGAGAAAAAGTTGCTATTTTAAAGGAGTGTTATTCATTATGGACTAAAGTAAGCTTAAGTAATGTACTTTATTTAAGAATTTACTTCACTTCGCTTTTATGTCACATATAAATCCAAATTTCTTCCATTAATGAATATATTTGTCAATGGATTATTTTTTGTTGATTTACTGTACAATATTTCAATAATAGTAGATTATTTTAATGACTCTATTTCACATATTAACATTTTTAACAAACTAATTAATTAAAATGACATTAAAGCGTACTGATAGTTGATCTTATTGACATAATTTTTAATTTTAAGTATGCATAGTGATGAATAACTAACTTGGACTGGGGTTTATTAAATTTTAAAACAAATTTTCCTTTGAAACGTAAATGACACCGTGCCAATACAAATATTTATATTTATTAATATTTTGTCAGAGTTTAATTTTTCTAGGGGTTGTTTTGGGGATGGAAAAATCATTTATTACTATACAGCGTTTGATGTTTCTCGCTCAAGTTGGTTGATGGCTGCGGATGGGGATGGATGTTCCACGACGTCCAGTGTTGTCTCGCGATGTACCGTTAAAGCAACACTCTAATCACCCACAGACTATCAGCAAAAACGTCTCCTGCGTTATGATAATCACGAGAAAACTTATTCGCGGCGCCTCCAAGATTACAACAAATTTACGTGTATAGTGTGAAAAATTGTGTATCTTGCCTGCTGGCGACACAAGAAGCCAAAGTCCCGAAAACTGCAGTTATTCTTGGGTTATTGGAGACGAACAAGAGTGGTTTATAACCACCATAGGAGAATTCAAATACTTTTCTCTAGCCCTTGGTAATTTCTTATTTTTATTCATCCAGTTTTCGTTCGAATTATTTATAAATGAGATCTGTTTTATGTACTAAATATATGTATCGTTATTCTTGAATTGAATTTTCATTTAATGAGAACATTCATTACACATTAGCTAGAAATAAATATAAATATATTAACCTGTCGAAAGGGACGATTTTAAACATTTCTATCTACACGGCTTCCATCTTGTTTGTTCTTTTGTTTAACAGGAAGACCATTTACTAGGAGAAATATGTGTTACGAATGAAATATTTAGTTACGTATGTAATGTACCATTCATGCTGAAACCTTATTAAGTATCGCACGTAGATGCTACTCTACGGAATGTAGTCGCCCTTGAGAAATCAACATTGTTCACTTTCCGGCTATAACGGATCTTTCTAGAGAGGCAAAAATATTTATAGACAAAAATTAAACGACTATTTTGTCGCGGATGTAATTTCCGCATTCGGTATCCTTCGGCATTGCACAAGTTTTTCTTCTCCCCCTTCCCTCCCACCACTTGAAAGCGATATTGTGGCGGCACAGATCAATTTCGCGAGATTGCCCCGGAACAATAATAATAATATCGCGACCGCAGGTATTTGGCGCGTTCTTGCGGTGATAAATCCATTGTAGTGGAGTGAGGTGATAGGATCACATCAAGGTTTAGAGGCCCAGGGCGAGGCGAGGCACAAGCCGCACTCAATCAATCGTCACGGTCCCCTCCCAATCCGGAATTGCAAATTGGGCGTGACACTTACCTGGGCACGCGTGTGCGCGATTCAGCTTTTCATCCTTCACTCCACAAAGTCACAGCACGACGTTTGTCGACGTACACAAGTGGACCGTCACGTAACATTGCCAGCATACTCCATACATTTAATTACAAATTTATAACCATTGCACAAATAAATGCACATAAACTCAGCTCTGAAGTTGCATCCATACAAGTTGTAGGCTATGTAAATACGCTATTTAACGTGCAGTTAAAGCTAATAGAAAATCCTGGCCGATTCACTACACGAGTTAAAACATCGTGAAGAGTAATGCCGTAAAATATTAGTCTGGTGATGATTTTGTATCAGTCTCCAATGTTTCATATCAGTTACCATTAATAATAACTGTGATAATCGGAATGTTTTAATGAAATGGAACAAATCAGCCTATTTGCGTAAATAAAACAGTTATTTCGGACGCCGAGGGTGTATGCAAATCTCACCATAGACATTTATGTTACATTTAATATAATTAACTGTAAAGAAGCTTCTATAATATCATATATAATTTCATAATAAATTATAATTTCAAAATTAAGGTTTCGTGGTATTTTTAGATTTTTAATTTACAACTGAAGCGTTCCAAAAAATAGATACAAAAGTCACGTTTGTTTTATTATCATGTTGAAAATTTTCGTACTAAATTTATTCAAAATTAATTAATAATTTTCTAAAATATTTAATTTTGAAAATCTGGATATTTCAGTGATGTTTCCATAAATTTCTGTACTGATAAAAATTATTATTCAAAAGAATTATTTACAATTCAACAAGAATCAATGTTGTCAAATAATTTTATGCTTGATATTTTTGTTGAATTGTAAATGTTCGTTTTAAATATATATATATAATTTTTTGAAGATATTAATACGATATCTTCGAAAGCTGCAGATTTTCAATATTATTTATTTTAAAAAATAATATAGTAGTCACATTACAAGAATTAAATTATATTCAAACCTTTAAAAAGGAAATTACCAATTTTTTATATTTTAACGTGAAGAGAATCCAAAATAATTTTACTAAAAATGTGTTAATTTTTATTTGAAAAAAATGTTTCTGTCAGGTTTATTCGGTTCATTTTATCCAGACAGAGGAAGAATGTAAATTCTGAGCCTAGTACTTTTGGAAACTGCTCGACTGTCTCTATTCCAACTAGCATAGCCAAATACAAATAACGAAAATTATACTCGATAAATGGAATTAGTTTCAAGTCTTTGATTTTCTTTAAAAGAAAATTATACTACAAAACTCGATAATATTGTAATTTTTCACGTAGATATAATCTCTCTACGCTTAAATCATAAATATAAAGGAATTTTTACTCAAGAATATTTTAGTACCACAATAGAATTTTAACAGTTCCTTAGAAAATTCACAAGTAGATGCATGCGTGTTGCGTCAGTTAATATTGTCTTGAAACAAATTACATTTGGAACCGAACGATGCAAGTGAAATTTTAAGGCTTTCAGATGCTTCTGATCGCCCGTTGTTTCAATAAAATGTAATACAGTAATCATATACGAATGATTCACTACGATAAAAAAAAATTATATGCAAATTGGTGCCTTCTGAGGTTGAATTTTTTTCCCGTTGCCTGAAAGGTTGCCTACTCTGACAGGCGCGATCTTCTGATGTTCGGAGTTTTCGGTGGTACCTACTGAAAGCTAACCAAACAAAGGCAAAAGAATTGCAGAAAATTTGTGTATTAGTAAATTAAATTTTAACTAATATTTACGAGTACATAATAATGTTATTGAAATAACGAGGCAAATCTTGGTACAATAAGAAAAGTCGACTGCTTCAAAAAATTTTCATCTACAGTGACGAGATGAATATAACGAAAATATAGTATGCATGACAGTAATTTATAACCTTTTGGAAAGCTACATAGATAAATTCATTTTTATATAGATTTTATTAACACCATTAGTCCATCGTTCGTCTAAGAATACAGTATAACTGGAAATTATTTAATTGGTTGTAAAAACAATTAAATGGCATATTAATAATAGTACAATTCATATTAACATATAATTATTAAAAGACAAATAAAACAATAGCTGAACAAAATACAAAAACAAACTCGAATAACATATGAAAATGGCGAATAAGTCACTTCTCATAGCCGAACGATGATAAATATGAACATCGCAGAAACCCCAACACGTATCTGAAATAAACAAAGCAAAGAGCGGAATAACTAAAAATAATGTATACAAGACGTGAAATAAAAAATTTAAAAAGCAACATATTCAACACTTTTGCAGAAAAAAATATTTTTAACTATTACGTGAACGATCAGGAATAGTTTTGATTTTACATTAAGAAAGATACAAGTCATATTTATTAATTCAGTGGAGAAAATTATGGAAATTATGTAATACGGAACTTTTACCTTCAACTGTAAAAAAAAAATTATATGGCAAAGTAACTATATCCATAGAAAAAATATTCAGACAAGGATAAGTTGTAAATAATTTTCCACGTATTTCAGGTAATCCCATGGTACGTCTTTGTGAGGAAAGGACCAATAGTTGGGGAAACAAGCCCACCTTGACTCTCACGGAAGTCCAGCGCACTACCGGTTGCACTATCACAGCTGTCTCAAGGCTGACACACTTTCCATTCTAAATTTCTCTGTCCTCAGAAATGTACCAGTGTCCTTCCCTAACATCGACACTGACTCATTATTCCCAGACAATTCATGTCACATTTCACACTCTGTGAAAACTTGTCGTAAATTCTTATTAGTTAAAAATTTATTGTATTTGAAATTTTGACGGGATAAGGGATAATACAGAAATTAATTACTTGCTAAAAAAAACTTAACTTCGGATTTAATAAAATTTAATAAAAAAGGATACGCTCATGTGTTGCGAATTGGCCTGTATTTTCAGATATATTTAATGGCCATTAACAAATAATTGATTAATCATGAAGTATTTTTTAATTCAAACCCTTAAATAAATTTCTTTACGCTAGGAGACAATATGGAAGAAAGGTGAGGTGTGAAAGTTGCATTGGACGATTACAAAATATTTTCCGCGGTTCTCCTGTAACATTAAGTCGTTTTCTGACGGACGCAAATTTTTTTATTCTTCTTGATGAGTTGCAGATACCGCAACGTCTTCAGAATTTTTCACGCGTATTTTATAATGAGGATGTAAATGCGCTTTCTCCGTAGGAATAGCGTCACCGAGTTGTAAGTTGCATGTTGCGAGCCTCTATGTCTGCATTTAGCTTGAGGGCGATGGCTGGCTTCGTGAGACGAGGATAGAATTAAGACGTAGCATTCCACGGACAATGTTAATCCGCGAAGATCCTCAGCCTCAGGCACTGCTTACACGAATAAACTCCGACGTATTTTACATAAAATTACTGACCCGCTATCAAAAATGCAATTTTATGTCCCTAATTGGGATTCTGCCAAAATTCCAGTTTATAATGTTTAAGGACTCTCGCATTTTTAAATATTTGATATTTCATTTAACGAGAACGAGATCGTATTTAACTGTAATTTTTACTTGTTACCGACAATCAACAAATATAATTTAAACTCTCACAAATTATTTAAGATATGAAAAAGACTGTAATGTAAATGTTTCTTTTGTAATTATATATAGATTATTAAGTAGCAAATGAATATGAATTGGAAAAAATTAAAATACAGGAATTATTGTGATTATTTTTTTTCCTTTAGACATTTACCGTAGAAAAATGCTGTTTTTTTATATATTGTATTTTTAAATTACTTTTACTCATATTAGTAATTTATACTAATTAATCATTTAATATCCACATGACAGGAAAATAAGAGTTAAATAAATAACTTTTTGTCTGTAATTTGTCTATTTATTTATCTAATTAATTTAGTTAGAGGTTTTAAGATAGTTATCGTCATTGATATTCAAAGTAATTAATTAGTCAAAGATTTTAAGTTTTTTCCAGAATTTACGCTGGCTGAAATTATTAAGTGTGAAACGTCTGTGTTAGATAAATACTAATAAGACAAAGAAGTTTCCAATTAACAGTCAAAAAAACCACACATGTCACTGAATTCTTTGTTTATTGGTTGCATCCTTATCTAATTAGTTAAGGTGTTGTTCACCGTAAAATAATATTTCAAAGGTCCTCTCTTAATTATTGGCGAAGACCAATCATAAGCTAAAAAACACAATTTTCACCATCAAGTGGTAACTCTATCGGAGAATTTTATTTCCCTTTCCACTTCCTATTATATCGACAAATAAATTCTTCATAACGTTTTCCACCATCATCGGGATATTTTTATATTATTTCTGTCTTTAATGTTCTTGATTTTGTATTACATTTCACGATTTTACAATTTCACGTACAATATCCTATGACCAGGAAATTTACTGTATTCTTTACTTCAATTTCTTCTGAAAACAGAATTACAAACACTCCGAATTATTTTGTTCTTCTTTGATAACATTTTTACAGTTGTTTTCAAACGTTACTTGATAATAATTTTTACAGGTTTCTAGTTCACGATGTAACCACAATTTTTCGTTCTAATAGAAAATTTCTACAAAAACCAGTTAAAAAATTATTTTATTAATAAATAGTATGTTAAAACGAATTTTCGATTAAATATATATTCATAATATTTGACAAAATATTTTTCTAACAATTACGATTAACAGAATCAACGATTTGGTGAAACAACACAATCAACTAAATTTTAAATTTAATAATCAGTTCCTTTATTATATTGTATTTCTATGATAATTATTTATTTAAATGAAAATCATCAATTTATTCGGTCAGAAATTTGTAATGAATGAAAATTTAAAATATTAAAATAGAAAACAGAAATAAAATTAATATATAAAATTCGATATTATTTTTATTTAAATTAAGTAATAATTAAGTACTTGAAATGTAGAGGATCATACATTTGCACAAATGTTGCGGCCGAAGAAAACAGTTTTTGATTTATTTAAAGAAGTCACATAAAAATAACTGTTGTAATAATTATTTTCATAAAATTCACACTGGTCAGTTACGTAATTGTAACGGCTAAATTATTCTGTTGATGTTTAGTAAACCGATTACAAAGTATCCCCGCGGACTGGATTCGTGTTTTTGATATTGAGGTCACACATTCCCGGGAGACGCAACGATGCTATCGAAGGTTTTGAAATGTTAATTCGTGTTCCGAGGCCTTCCAGCCGACAGGTGTCAGTCTTAAAGAGTCCCGGCCCCTACGAGATAAGAAAGTTCCGCTTTAATATTCCAAGCCAACAATGGCCCAATGATAAATTGCGATTCCTCTGTGTTCGAATTACGATCGGATTTGGCGAAGGACGAGACCATTGTTAAAGCTTCATCAGAACACACCCAAAGAAAAGAAAATGTTGTGTGTGTCCGTGAGTAGTCGTCAATCAATTAGTGACACGCTGGGGAACCCTGCCTGGCATATCTTGCCCGGAAATGAAGGCTTTCGTAGGAGTAGAAGTGAAAAATAAATGGAACACAGTGACGAGGTGATCCTGATAGGTTTCATAATTGTTATGACCTTAAAATCGAAAGGAATGGAATTATACTTGAAAAAAACTATAGTAACTTCACTACCGTAAATAGAGAAATCATTAAATTTATTATTGAATACAATAATATATATAACAAGTTTAATGAGGATGTTATCAACGCAATCCAAATGGACATAGGAGGCTACGAAGAATTTCACAGGAGTGGCTTCGCGTGGCTGAGACGTTTAGCGAAGACAAAATTACTGAGGCAGCGAGTTAACGAAATACGTATCGGGAAGTAATTAACTAATTAAACGACAGGTTCAGTGACTTTGAGTGACACGATGGACGTCACGTCACCTCACCGAGAGGAAAATCAATTAACACGAGAGATCCGGTGAGATCTGCCACTTCGACATGAAATTAATAGATTTTATTTAAGTAGACAATAAATTGTCAAGTTTCATCCTCATTTCTCCATAGATAAAAATATAATAAAATCGATAGTTTTAGCTCTGAAGCAATTGGTAAGCTGTCATTAAATTTCATTAAATGGCTAGTAATTATTGGTGGAATTAATCCTGGCGACTTGGCCCACCTCATTCATTATTATCTTTCATACCTATAATTGAAATATGTTTTTCATTAATTAATGTTTTAGGAAAATCTAATTTATAATACTTGGTTTACTCGAATATTTCAGGAGGTAATTAATCCAAACTACTATTAGAGATTGATTTTTACTTCCGATTATATTATAATCCTAAAATTTTTATATTTAAGTGGTTAAAACAATTTATATAGTGTTTAAAACACTTCCGCGCTGTATATTTTTCCATATATTTCATATAAGATATATAAAAATAATATTGGGTAGGGGATTTCTCGTCAAATTGGTCAAAAACAACTGTACAGTCTAGACCACGTGGGTTAAGGGGATGATGTTTTTCCCAGGTGGGGAACGATATATAAAAAGGGAGAGAAAAAGGTCTTATTCTTGGACCTGCTGACATTCTAGTACTGTTTCCTACCCGTTTAAGTGGCACATCGATGAGAAGGATATATAACAATTAATGAAAATATATTTAAATTCATTTCCTGGTAAATTTTACATTGAATCCCCTTAATGATTTATTTGTAATACCTACTAGTTTTTGTATTGTAGCTTTTGATATGCTTGTCTGAAATAACAGACCATACAATTTTCTGTAGTCCGAGTTCAAAAAATTCGAAAATGATCCAGAATGTCAAATATTCTCCTACGTAACGTGAGTTGATTCTTTATTAGGTTTTGAAATAGCTAGTAGCCTCTTTCACAGTTGTTACAATCGTCCCTCGTTGTGTGACTCACTCACAGTTTAAGTGTACACGTTTCCAGTCCGTATTTAGAACTGACGATATTATATAAGGAGCATTTTGAACCAGACATACATGGCCACCTTGGAGCGGAAGTATATAAAGCATACAATTTGAGAGCAACTAATAACTTAAACTGTTGTCGTTGATAAGATTCAAACGTCTGAGAAGGTCCAGACAGACCGGTCTTTTGAAAATCGTAATACGAGGGTGGTGGAAGAAGATTCTTTGTCCTATTTCGAGGTCGGCGAGTGTTGCAATTGCAAATAATAATGAGTGTCCCCCCCCCTCCCCCTTCAAGGGTTAATTAAGTCCGGTGAAGGCTTGCGAGCGGCACTGGTCTGGTATTCGTCCTCGCTGTCTACTGTCAATTACCATCCATTTCCCTCGCCAGCTGTCCGTCGTTGATGCTATCTGGATGAGTGTCGTGTTCTCGAAATGGTTCGCCCGCCGCATAAGGACGTGCCAAGGACCCAATATGACGTCGGAACAAGTACGGAAACTCACATCGTCACCGCTAACACGTCATTGACGGAGAGAGGTGGCATAAATCATCAATATATTACAAAGCGTAGTAAGAAGGTGAAAAATGAGGTTCAAAAATTGTACCAGGAATTCCCACAATACACAAGAAATTTCTGTCACGAGTTCGCAACGAAATCCGAATGGAATGAAATCAGAATTCTGACTGCGAGTTTTCTTAATTAAATGATAATGAGGTTTAGTATGGCTTGAAGAAACATTTCTGATACATACATTTTGACAACATAATTTTTTTAATACGATTAAAAAATACCTTTATGTCTAAACAACTTAATAAATAGATTCAAATATAAAATATCTACCTGTTGCCATTTTCTCCATTCTTATATTATTCCCACCTAATTCAAATTAATCTTTGAGAAACTTATTATGTATCCTTCTGATTCTATCGAGGTCTTTTTATAATTTCATCAAAAATACAAAGTATACCTAAAAGCAGATGCAAAGTTCCCCTATCGTAAATCCTGCATACATTTCAAAAGAATGATTTTCTTTAATAAACAAAGTAAGCGTCGGGAAGCTCAAAAACAACTTTACCGTCTAGACCATCTTGGTAAATGGGACGACATTTCCTCAGATGGGGAAATTGATTATCAAAAGCTAGAGAAAATGGTCCAGAGTATTTTTCTTCGTGAACATGTTGACATGTTAGCAATGTTATTATTTCACGTAGACAAACAGTGACAAAAGGAAGCCACCTGCTATTTTACTGAAGGCGTCAATCTCCAGAAAATATTCAATAAGAATGCCGAAGTCATGTAATAAAACCCAGCGATATATTCCTTGATAACATTATTTACAAAATCGAATTCAATTGACGTTTTGTTTTAAGTTATTCTAAAACCGAGATTTCTTCGTAAAGCCCTGAAATGGAGGTAATATTATAAACTTCTATAAAGACTGTAATATACAATTTATTCAAGTAAAAAATACTTGTCAGATTATACAGAAGCTTTCCGCTGTAATCCAGCCATATTCATCTGTAAAATAGAAATTGTTTCATACAGAAATCCGTCAGAATTCAAATCTAGAAGTATTAAAAAAAAGGACTAACCATAATATATTTGCTGAAAGCTTCTGTATACTTTGTCATAAGTATATGTTACTTGAATAAATTGTGTACTGAAGGTTGGCGAAACTCATTATAGAGATAAAACGCTAGCTCGCACTTTTCATACATAAAGAAAAATGTATTAGTTAATTTGTTAAATAATTTTTAATTGTAATTTATAAACAAATAATTTAACACACATTTGATACAAATACCACCACATCCTGCATTTTGTCGGCGGATTATTTTTAAGGCTATCTTATCCCTGATCTCCGTTGCCTCAGAACGGACAGCATATAGTGATTTATGATGTCACTCACGAGGTCACCATATAGCTCGGATACACTTTTTATTTCCATATTCCATGCCACGTTACACGCGAGCAAGAAAAAAGCAGGGAGGGGCAATAAGTATATTTGCGGATAATATCTTGATTAATTGTGTATTCCGCCGAGAACAAATAGTGCTACACTTCGAATTAATATTTTATCATAATTTACGACGTCAGGTTTCAAAATGTTAACACGTTCTTAGAACAGTCCTCCACATTGAGATATCACCCTCATTACAATTCCTTTATATCTAGTGGATCTGACGTAAGGGGAAAAGAGAGAATAACCTTATTGGGAATTAAAACTACATCCTACTTGTGACAGATCACTTTGTCTACGTAGTAACGCACAGCGTCGCAGAAATGTAACACAGGTACAGCCATTATTAATGAAAAATGAAGCCTATCTGAAAATACATGCAATACTTACGAGTACAAATGTTTCCAGCTGTAGTGACTACCGTGTAGGTGAAAACACTGACCAAATATTAAATCCACTATTACCATCAAATTTAAAACCTTGCTCAATAACAATTCACCCTCCAAGGTGTCAATTTGAGGAGATATTTCATGAAAGCAAAGTATCCCCAATTTTCCCAAATTCCAATCATCAATTATCTATCTGAATTGGCATGCAGCCTAACTCATTCCAAATGACACGTCGACCAATAAATTAAAGTTCTGAATGATGCCATGTTGCGTTCATTGATTACCCTTTTCTCTTTTCAATTACTGTATAGAAGGACGAAGAGCCCCGAGGCCCCTACACTTGTCCCCTTAGAAATTAGAGCGTATTACGTTGCGAAAGGCAGCGTCCCTGTTCATTAGCACGGCTCCTGGGTTCAGGTTCTGCAGGATCACAACTCGCGGTCGAGCTGACAGGACGAAAACCGCAACAGTAGCAAGCAATGGACCCCTGAGGGCTTCTGGACCCCCCACAATCAACACTCGCCACTCTTTTAACAACGGAATGTCGCTCTAAATTTCGGTTTATTAACAAGCTAATATAATCCCTCTCTTATACTAAAAACCGTTCCACATTTTTTATATTTTATTGTTTAACCATTGTATTTAGATTTAACTTTCAACTTGTTGACTTCGAGGGACTTGATTTTTTCCTAGCTGGACTATTGTACAGATCAAAATTAACACTTGAAAGAAGTTGAGTAAATTACTTTCAAACATATTAACTTATATTGAGGACCTGCGACGAAAGGACTCAGGAACTAATTTTGTAGCTCAAAACAACAATTAATGTTTCTAAAACGTGGCTGAAGAATTACCATAGATTTTTTTGTGCAATCAGGTGTTTTTCCAGCAAAACGCATTTATTGTTTTTTACAAAAATTCCTGAAAAATGAAACTGTGTAAACACCAGAACAAAAACAAATTGAGAGCTATCAGAATGACTGCAGATGTATCACGTGTTTAAAGACGCTAGATCATAGATAACTACTCATCGACAGTTGAGGGATGAACAGTAATCTGAAAAGAGCTTTAGTTGAAATTATCAGGAGGGAAACAGAAGAATATAGGGAAAGCTTGAGAGTCCCAAGTTTTCTTATGGTGGAACCGACAAATTAAGAATCGAAACCGGGACAATCCATCTGTTAACGATCTACTTGATCAAACTCGTCCAGCAACCAAACGACAAGACACACATTCCAGCAGAAGAAATTATTAACGACAAATTAAATAAATATATATTTTCCAATAGAGGTTGCCACGTAATTGCCAAATTACCTTGAAGAGAAACGATTTTCTCTTTCTACTAAGACTTTTGAATACTTAATCAATTTATGTTTCATTTCTATTATATAACTAACTGGGTGCCCGGCGTTGCCCGGGTTGACATATATATTTTTAACCACCGATTAGACTCCAATTTCGGTTGCTTTTGCGTTCCCATGTTGTCATAAATGATCTAAGCGACATGCATAACCACGATTTGAGTCGAATATCGGTTGTATTTGCGTTAATTTTATTAAACGCCCCGTCAAGTCGCCTCCTATGCCGAAAGGGGTTTAAAAATATACACAAACAACATCGCTAGAAATGCAATCAATATCATTAACCTGGAAAATATTTATTCAACGCACATCGGCCGTGTTTGCATGTACCAAAATTTCCACCCCCGCCCCTGGGGGTTAAATTCCAAGTTGAATATCATAATTAAACATCCATAACCCCGTATTTGACTCCAATCTAGGTAGTATCCGCGTTATTTTCCTGTAACGCTCCTCCTATCCCCACCCCTAAGGGTGCTCCTTTTCCAAGCAGTAAGGGGTTGAAATTATACACATATAACATCAGTCTTTTTGATCCCCTAAAAAAATTTATCCGAGTCAAATATCGGCTGTTTGAAAAGTTCGACCCCCGTCCAACACCGCTGTTCCGGTGATTAGGCGTTTATCCCCACCCCCACCCCCTCCGCACAGTACCGCGATCGTCTTTTGAAGAATTTGTGTAACAATTTTCATATAGAAATTAATGTAAATACATACATACATCCTTTTTTATTATATTGACTAGCTGGGTGCCCGACGTTGTCCGTGTACTTATTTATATAAACCCGAAAAAGTATTTAATTCTTAAGTCAAGAAGTGATGTAACCTAAATCTAATAATCTAACAAGATATTTATTTTCGTATTCAAACCTTAACAAAATATTTTCTGATTAATTATTAAAATTCACAATTTAAGAGTTGATTAAAACAATTAAATATATATAATTCCGTAAAATTAAAAATGAATTAATAGTCAAATTTGTCAAATACAATTAATTAACAAAAAATCACAATGTTTCGTCCTCAATTTAGATATTTGTCATGTATAATTGTAAAATTATAATTTAATTATATATTTCAGTCAGAAATATATATTTATTTCTAAAAATTCACAACTAAAGAGTTGTATATTTAAATAAGTCGAAAAGAGAGAAATCGGAGTATCTTCCGATCACTAATCAGACCGACGTCAAGCACTAGATACAAAATTGTAGTGTAGTGAATGAAATTATAGCAAGATTAACAGCAACGGTGTTATAAATTAACATGTTATAATAGGCGAGTGCAGAGGATTTCCCTTTTATTATTGGGATCGTACAGTAAATGCAGTGAAGATGAGTTTTTTTTTCGCCTCCTATTTCTGCAGACCGAATTCCGGTGGCGAGTAATAATTATCAGCGTGAACCAGATGTTAATCACAGCTCCAGTCAAGACTCGGAGGTGGTTATAAATTTCTCGCCTCTGCGAGTTCTGAACCCCGGAACGTATTAATTAAAAGAGTGGTGGCAGTTGGCACACCTGGGGAGAGGCTTGACCCGCTTGCAGCCAACGTTGCGACAGAGATAAAACTGATAATTAGGAGAAGTTGGCATTCGTCACGACGACTCTGGAATTCCACGCCATTTCGAAAGCGGCGTCTGGAAAGTCTCACTTTTAGGATTATTTATTCTAGGATTAGATTGTCGTGAACCATTGCATCACTCAGCCAGAGGACAGGCAGGTAGACACGACTCTGGTGGACATGAAACACAGAAATTAAATTTTTCCAATGAAATACTGTGAGATACACTTTTACTATTCCTGAGAGAAAAAAATTGAACTGAAATAAATGTAACAGAAATTTATAAGCTAAATGGTTTGAATTATAATAAATAATGTTTGTTGACTCAAAATTCGGAAACAACATGGAATATAGCAACATATATATCTTCTGTAAATATTTATTTTGATTCGAATTGCTATTTCTTGTAAGTACATGATTTGAATTAATTTAATATGTCAATTAGTCACAACTTTTTCAACAACATATACATCTTTGTATGTAACCAGGTAAGAAACCTTCCAGATTGAATTAACTCTAATAAATTCAAAATTTAAAAATAAATAGATTGCAGTAAAATTAACATAAATTGAATATATTTTCCTCGGTCTCCTCAGAAGACCTTTAAAATTTTCTATCAATTGAAGGGAAGGATGTCCCTGTTGAAGTGTTGACGGTAACGTTGAATCGACTAATTGGTATGAACACGAAGAATATATACTTCCTATGAAGAGGATCACCAAAACTAGTCATTACGCACTCCGCCTCTAACAGTTTCACCAAAAGAGATATGGAAAAACAACTTCTGCTCCTGTGTTGCTATACGTGTTAAAAACAATTCTAACCACATATAATGTTTCAAATGTAGCAGAGACACTGCCGGAGATTTATTTTTGGTTTCTGTAGGGCGTTTCCCCACCTTTGAAAAAGTCATCCCCTTTACCAACGTGGTGTTTGTTTTTGACCGAGTCTGGATTTTCCGGCGTCGGCACGTCTTTTGTCATTACAGTAAATCATTATTATTTGAAATGTCTGGAGGATATACGATGGTGAGCACTTTACATCTGCTTTTAAGGCAAATTCGTGATATTTATCAGTTAAAATAAAATGGAGGTTCTCGATCGTAGCACAGTATATATTACTGTTTTTTCGTTTCACATATTCTTGACTCAACCCCTTGTTATGTTCATATGATACTCATCTTTTAAATTATATTAGTTGATTTCGGTCGTCTACGTGGTGCCTGACGAACTATTGTCCATTCGGGTAAAGTATAAAAAGGTTTAAGATACTTTAAGTTGTAGAATTGAACTGGGTGAGTTTAAAACAGTGGAGTCTACTTCGGTGAATCATCCCCGGATCCGTGATTTGGAGCTTCCCGAAGGCCGAACAAGAAAAGAAAGGATGGAAGAAAAGAGGTGAGGGGCAATTGAAGATCCTGGCGTGAAATTGAACGGAATGCTTCGAGCCGCAACCTCTGCGGTCGGCTGTCAGTTATCTGGGCGGTGAGGCACGTCCAAGGGTAGGCCTTTCTACGTGTTCCTCAGAGCTATATGACGAAAGATACCGTTTTACGGAGACAAAGACGACATATTTAGGTCAGGGAACAAGAGAATCCGCAAGAGTTGACTACTTGTTGTAGTTGTTGTTGGAAGGATTTCGTACTGCGATGGAAACGTTGTGTACGGTTATTAAGTCGGGGTTGGAATTTGGAACAAATATTTGTTTATGTTGAACACTATTGATAGGATAGAGTCTGGAATGCTGATTGTTTTCTTTAACGTGTTTCTTACTGTTTTCTACTACTGCATAAGATGATAAACTGTCAACATTTAATTATCGAATTTTACTTATAATGGGCGGCATATAGCAGCGCAAATAGATATGTAAAATGAGGAAGTGTGGAGTTACAAGATAAGTTAACTACCTGAAGAGTCCCAAAAGATTAATATTACTAACATTATAACTACAGGAAACATATATAAAACCAAGTAAATAAAAACATAGAGTTCATATAAGTTGCTTCAATTAACGATTGCTTTGAAATTATCTCATTTCTCATTCATATAGTTTTACCGAAATTACTCAAAAATCTGGAAATCACTGATTCAGTGTTGATATTATAATAGTATTCCCTTATTACAAATTTCTTAATCACAAATTTATCCAAATATTCAAAGAATATCTAATATCCATCATTTACAAATCCACTAATACCCTTTCCTACTTGATTAAAAGTCACAAGGATCCACTTGATACCTGCAGAAAATGTTGTGTTGGTTACAAAATTTCTTGCTCTAATAGTAATTCCTGATACATAGGGCAAACAAAACGTTCCCTTAATACTCATATCAAGGAACATATGTCTAATATCAAACTTCCCATTGATAAACAATCTGTAGTATCCAAACATATCATCAATTCGAAACATACTTTTGATTGACAAAATGCTAAGATTTCAGACATTGACTCCAGGTACAATTCCAGACTCATTTCGGAGATGTTTCACATTAAATCAAACATCACAGTTATTAATGTACAAACAGACACTATTAAACTCAACAATTGATATGATCCCTTATTATTACGCTAAACCTTCTGTTTTCCCATTGTCGTTGCTCCCTTATTGTTATACTAACCCTTCGGCTCACCCATTGTCGTTGCGTTTTCGTCGCTTTTACGTTTTGTCAACTTACAAGTGCAGTTGTGTCACTCTAGACTCTTCTTCGCACCTGACGAAAGGAACAAGGATCCCAGAAACGTTGTGTGGTATTTATCATCGTAGTTATTTCTTCCATTTTTAAATGATACTATCTACAGAAAACGACGTTCTTGAACATTCTGATAACAATATAGTTACCTAGATCAAACTTTTAACCTTTCAGTTTGTTTGTCACTTATCGAACTATCGAAATGCCTTTTTACGGAAATATTGCTGTCTAATCGCGTAAAACGCTATTTCCATACAATAAGACAGATATTCGAGGAATGCCGGAATCCAAGAGATCGTAAGAGTTAATTGTCGGATACTGCACTTAATGCTATTAGCTTATCTCCCAATTTAACTGAATGCAATAAATACCTGTCCCCTGGGTTTTATTCTGACAAATAGCCTTATTGTGTTTGGTTCGAGCCGCCGATACTTTGTGTTGGGAGCAGGATTATTATCAGCTGAGTGCGATCGGCCTTGCAATGAGCTAATGTAAAGCCCAGTAGGGAGTTCTGGATAGATGCAATATCGAATGTGGAAGGTCACGTGGACCTTGTTAGTCACACAGCATCACATCCGGAATCCGGGAGGAACTGGCCCAAAAATCCTTTACGCCGCAAGGCGCAAACACTCGATCGGTGGAACGAACAAACTCACCTTGTTAACAGTTCCTTGAACCCAATACGATACTTCAATATATGCAATTTTACCTACTAACAAATAAAAGATAAAATGCTAATATGAGCGTAAAATCCGCGCGAGACACGTGTTAAAGTTTTCGTTGAAAAATAAATTAATCTGCTATTACTGAAATAGTAATAGACTTTCTCAGTGTAGAGAATGAATTGTATTCGCGATGTTTCGATGACGTTCACTGCAATCGTCTTTTAGCAATAGAAGCAATCGAAACACCGCGAATACAAATGTTTAATCGGTTAGAAGCCCGAGTAGACTTTATTCCTGCTTATTGATTTTTCTTTCATGATATAGAAGTAGTGGATAATATGATAATACGAAGTGGAAAATTCCATCAAAAAATTACTCGTTTCGTCTTCTCTAAAAATTTTAGAATATAACTAATTAACAGTAATATGTATCTGAAATCAGTTGACTCAATTAATAAATAAAACGTCTAACACGTCAGAAAAATTGTTAAGACAACATAACACGACGTTTCGTTTCAATTTTCGAATATATTCATATCGACAAGTATAAGATAAAAATTTATATATTAATATCATAGAACCGATGACATACGCTTTTATAAATTTCTTTCAATTAAATAATAAATCTACACTTATTTCTGCTCTTAACCAAGTAGTGGTTTTTGATTGGTTCTTGGGCACCGTCAAGGTAATTTTTACGTTAGTTCCGTTACACAAAAGATATTTATCCGGCAATAATCTCGTTCATATATAATAATTACTCTTAAAAAATTTATTTTCTGTATTTAAAACATTTCTACGCGACTATGAAGTTCATTAATTAAATGAACTATATATACCAACACTTGCACATTTAGGGAGATTCCCTAGTTCAACCATTGACTGCACTGTTATTCCTTCCGCATCCCCATTTATATCGTTTGCATGTTTTTATAGGTTCATTATCATTCGTTAAATGAACTGTATATATCATCACTTGCACATTTAGGGGAATTCCCTAGTTAAACCCTTGAAAGCTTTGCTCTTCCTTCCGCATCCTCCATTTATTATCCTTTGTATGTTATTGTAGGGGAGAGACGTTCAGGCAGCCAATTTCTGAAAAAACACTTCAGCTACCTTCCTCAACATGCATTTCTACCTCTTCGTATAATATTCAAATGGAAGAAGCCAAATGATGCATTACGCTCAGGTAGGCTACTTCATATATAATTAGAAAATATGAAGTCTTTTATTGTTCTCTGTTCCAGTAATCCCCAAAATACCTGCATTGTTTGTTCCTTTATTAAAAATTAAAATAATTTTTCTGGTTTTCTCATTATTTTAATGCGTACTTTTCTATGCTTTGATAGAACGGAAAATATTTTCTCAATATGGATTGCCATCATATGTTAAGTTCCTATCAAAAGGACGACGCCACGTGCTAATTCCGATGGCTTCCTGCAGAGGTCCAGATGCTTTTAGATCCAGATTTATTGCAACCTCTGGTGATTTTCGGGTGAATTTAAATAAGTTTCCCCCATTGTGTCGGAACTTGCAGACGCAACGGCATGCACCTGCCTTCGGTGGTCCATTATGCAATCTGCGAGCCGCCTGTGTAATTTACATCCATAACAGAGACCGTTAAGGGTCCACTGACCTAGTCAACTCGGCGCCAAAACACACCGACGTTATTACGAGTCGTCAAACAACTCCCCATGACGATTTTCGCAACGATGGACGAGAAGAGTCTTCATTGCGAAAACTGAATGTGTGGAACACAATGGCCACTCTACTTAAAATGCAACACGTTACTTTAATGTTTTAAAGCCACGGGTCTTCTTAATATAGAAATGTGAACTTTTCTGAGTACTTTCTCATATATTTACGTTATTCTCGGGACTTCCGTTCTCTTAGTATAATATTATTGGTTAAATGAGAAAATCATCTGGCAATTAGTCAGAAATTTGTTATGAAAAATTTAAAACTTTATAATAAATAATGAATAATTTTGACTTCAAATATGAGAAGCTGCGAATATTGTCCTATGAGCAATTGAAAATTGTGAAGTTGTTTATATTTAGGTTTTAATGCATATCTTACCACCATTAGTAAATATCTCCAGGTGTTGAACGTATTTCTAAATGAATATTGAAAATAATTTTACAGTTCTGAGTGAACTCGTGAGCACTGGATTTCCCTGTGCCAAAACACAAAAACGTCCCTAGCTCGTGGTATTGCGGTCTGGCCGACTTCTTACCGTAGTCATGGCCCGCCTTAACGAGAGAAAACAGACACCCTGTCCGCAGATTGGCTCAACCACTGCGGTCTGCCAACTAAATACAAAAAAAAATATCTTTAGCGCAACACATTCGTGATGATTATCTCGCTGAAATACGCGAATATTAAACCAGACCTCGCTTTAAAGTCGCCTGCAGCTACAAACCGTTTCGTTTTCTATCTGATTTCAATTAAGTAAAAGCGGCGTATCCTAATTACATTGACAAGGGCAAGTCCGAAGAACCGAAGATTGGATGACGGCAGTGGGGAAGTGGAATGGCGAGATATATGCGAGTGATAGCCAAAGGAAATGAAGAATTATGTCAGGCTGGTAATGGAATGAAAATGATATAGACAAGTACTTCTAAAATTTACACAACCACGCCGATACCGTGGACAGTAAATATTAAATTACCTGATCTATATAAATAAAATGATAACGGGCCAGCAGAACCCATTTTAACGGGACTAAATCGGAAACAACTAAACAGATTCCAATTTCCCAAAGCACACTACACACATTTCCGATTTTCATATTAATAGTAGACGGTTTAGTTATTTGTTACGGACAATTTCATTGTATTTAAATTAATAACACTATAAAATTGATATTGTCGTATTACCTAGCGAATTTCACAATATATAATTTCATACGGCGAACAACAAAATAGTGTTAAGTTTATTCGGCTTCATTTCTTTACCACATAAAAAATAATTTTACGTTATTCTTATTTTTATGAAAATTTTAACAGGATAATTGAAACTAGTGCTGGAACATACATGAATAACTCCTGTGTCTTGCCAAATTCGAAGCAGACGGAAAATTACCTATTTTCTACCTGCATCGTACAGAGGAAGAGATACGAGTTCAAACAATTTAATTCCGAGGGCATTTTCTTTCTGAATTGTAAAAGATCATTTTATTTCGAGAGTATTGTCTACATTGGGCAAGAGACACGGGTTTCCGAAATAAGAAAACATTTTGACTAATTGTTCAAACATAAATAAGTAGGTAATAAGGAAAATAGCGAAATACAGAGAAAAGTAGTGATGAATTAAATGCAACACAACGTTTCTGTAAACATTGTTCCTTTCTTCAGATGCTAAGAAAACTAAAAAGACAAGATCCTAGAGCAACACAAACTCAAAAGTATTTAAGCATTTTGTGTGCCAAAAAAATTTGAGACCAAACTGCAAAAACAATATGTAAAATGAAATAAATAAAAAAAAAGAGTGGATGAAAATGAAATACTTATATGAAGAAAAAAAATGGTGGTGAGTCACAGATTTGAACCTCGGTTTTATAACATGTAAAATAGGTATGTATATTCGATTATCGAATTTCTACAAACACATTAAATAATTAACATAATTGAGTTGTTAAATAAGTCGTCATTCAAGTCTTCAAGCTGAATATAATGATTCACTAAAACGTAACTGAATTAGAATGAGACTCAAAAGTCATACATATAAAATACTAGCTCATACACTGATTAATGGCACGTCTCAATAACATTTGCTAATGAAAGAAAAGGCAGATTACCGACTTAAAAAACTCGGTTTTACAATCACTGATGTAAAGGCTCCAAGTAGATATTCATATCAAGATAATAAAGGACATAATATTAACGTTACAGTCAAAATATTAATGAGGAACACGTTGTAATTAAATACCTCTCTGGTATGCGCAATAAAAAATCGACTGCAAGGCTGAAATTTATGGAGTCTTTAATCGAAACTATTCGCAGAATCTCAGTTTACATGAAACATTCTTGAATTGAGGGGACGGTGTTGGTTCCCTTGTCTCTGTTTACTTGGGTGATTTTCTAAAGGAACCGGGTTGGAGGACATCATTACTGAATTTTTCTGAATAGTATGTGGAATACAGGGAAATTCCAAATCATGTCCCCCGGGAGACCGGATTCTAATCCAAAATCCTAGCTATGATGGATCCAGTAACACCATCACTACGTCGTTGGTCATCCGGAGTTAGGATATAGTCGTAATGGTGTTCTTAAAATAATCCTCATTGCTAACGGTAGTGAAATTTTTTCTGATTAGTCAAACGATCAATTAAAAACCACTCGCTTCGTGCACTCATTCTCGCAGATCTGAAGAATGTCGTCATGTTTCGCGCCTGCCTATTTTGGCACCTTTTTTTTCCCACATGATTTTTTCCTGGTGGCCTTTTGGAAAGGCGGCGAAGGCCAGATTTAAAGCACGCAATATAATCGAATTAAATCTTTATTGATGAGGGGCAGCGACCTTGAGGAACCTGCATTAGTCAGGGGCTTACGGCACCGCCCCGGTACGACCTCGCATTGCAATCCACAATCCATACACACACTCGCACACACACACACACACACACGTTAACCCTCTGACGTCCATCCTCCAAACCAACTATTTCATTTAAATTTAAATGTGTATGATTTATCTGAATCGCTATGAGAAATGGAATGAATTGAGGACGACTATTTTGTCTTGACGGTTTAAATACAAAACGAAAACTTAATGTTGTTGAAGCTGAACGAATAATCACACCAAAGTCCCCTCTTGACGAGTTACTAAGATATATTTTGTTTTACCACTGTGATCAAAAAGTAAGGCGAAATTGTCTTTTAAAACTCCCGGGTATTAGGAAGGCAGGTAATTTTTTTTCCTAGGTTGGTAGGACTGTCTATAATATTTGCCAAGCGTCTGTTTGTTAAAAGGTTTAATTATCTCCGAGTTACACGTGTTTTTGTAAACAACCAAAAGTAAATTTTTCGATTTTTGCAAAGAACTTGCATCAAATTTTGTTTGCGTAACGAATATTCTTGTGCGGACACGTTGAAAATGTTTCGGAAGGCCTGTGGTGATCAAACTATGGCACAAACAAACGTTTATAAGTGGCACAACGAGTACAAAGAGGGCCGAGAACGCGTTGAAGACGAACCGCGCTCTGGACGACCATCAACGTCTACCGACGAGGGCCACGTCCAAAAAATCAAAGATTTGGTGCTTGAAAATCGTCGATGGACAATTAGAGATCTCGCTGATAGTGTTGGAATATCATTTGGCTCAGCCCAAACCATTTTGATGAATGTTTTGTGTCTCAAACGCGTCAAGTCTCGATTGGTGCCAAAATCGCTCAATTTTTTGGAGAAAAAGCGTCGCGTTGATGTGTGTGAAATTTTGCTGTCTGACTATCAGGATCACTTGAAATGCATCATTACTGGAGACTAGACTTGGATTTACGCATATGACCCTGAAACCACCGACCAATCCAGCGAATATCGTGCAAAAGGTGAAGCAAGACCGAAAAGACCACGGCAAAGTCGATCGAAAATCAAGGTCATGTTGACAGTTTTATTTGATTATCTTGGTGTGGTGCACTATGAATTCCTTCCGCCGGGCCAAACTGTCAACAAAGAATATTATTTGAGCGTTATGCGTCGTTTGCGTGAAGCTATTCATCTGAAACTGCCGGAATTATGGGCGAACAACACTTGGTTCCTTCATCGCGATAATGCACCATGTCATACTGCATTGGTTCTTCGAGTCTTTTTTGCCAAAAACTCGACTCATATCGTTCCCAACCACCGTATTCGCCTGATTTGGCTCCGTGCGACTTCCGGCTACTCGACAAACTCAAAAGGCTAATGCGGGGACGCCGTTTTGACACGATTGAGGAGATAAAAACCGAATCGAAGAAGGTCTTGAAGGCTATACCGAAAAAAGACTATTCCGACTGTTTCGAGGACTGGAAAAAGCGTTGGAAAAAGTGCGTTTTATCGGACGGGGATTACTTTGAAGGGGATGAAATTAATTTGGAAGAATAAATAAAGAACTTATACTTCATAAATAAATTCACCTTACTTTTTGTTCACAGTGGTACATTCCCTTTCACCGGATTTTCCAAAGAATTTAACTGCAACAGTGATGGACCATAATTGGTATTATTAAGTGATTTTCCTGATGTTAGGCTATCACTTAGCCTTCCACCGTGTTTCCCTTCTTCAGTGGCCTACTTTGTACCTATTTCAACTGGTTTTACTAGCACAAAGATATTAATTATTAAATGACGCACAGATAGTTTAATCTTTGTCTCCTTTCGTCTTTTTCCCTCGTGAACAAACTGATATTGCCTAATTCAGTGTTGAAAGAAAGTAACTTTGGGGGGAAAAAATATTCTAACCCCTGCTTCACGCCCAATATAGAAAGAAAATAGCCTCGGAAACAACTTAACCCCTGTCTCTTTCCCAATAATATGTTACAAGAAAATAGCCTTGGAAACAAGCGGCAATCTTTTTATTGCTTTATAATTTATTATACTTTTGAAGCATTTTTTTAAAAAAGAATTTTTATCGCAATTTCTGTTGTCTACGCAGTAAACGAAAAACTGGAAGGGTATTGTGGAGATAAATATAGTATCAGGAAGGAAGGAAGGCTGCAACAAACGACTCGGGCCAGGAAATTTATGTTTGGGACGAAACAGATAATTTACGGCAATCAGAAAGTTTGCTTCAGTCCAACGAGAATTTTTTTGTAGGGAGGAGTAGATGAAGCAGTTATACACCTATGAAAGAATTATCATTCTGTCTTGCGTCATTTTGTATACTTATTTAATAACCCATATATATCAGTTGAATTTATCTTCTTCTTACTCACTTGTGAAAGGACTTAAATGATAAATGGGAAATAAATATGCTACTTCATTTTCTCCACGACTTTCCTACCGTACTCTCGTCCTTACAAATTTCTCATTTTCTGGCAGCTTAAAATTTAATGATTTTTCTCAATTTGTAACCAAAAATGTGTTTGATGTACGTAGATTATGCTAAAAACACTTATTCGCCTATTTAAGTTATCATTAAATTCTGCAGCATTATATACTGCTTTATATATTGTAACTATCAATTCAAATTATATGAATATTAAATTTTTATTTTAGTGTTTGGAAAAATAAATACGTGAAATTAGTCTTAAAAGTGTAGCAGTATTGTAAATTGCTTTTGTAATTCCCAGATACGGAGATTAAAGTTTTATTCATACATTGAAGTATATAAGTAGATATTGCACAGACGTACGGCGCAAGTGACGTCACTTAACACTATGTAGAAAATCGCACGTTTTGATTGTATGTTATTACCTGCAAAAACACTTTCGGAGTGATCGCCTTGAATCGCGGGACACTGACCTTCGGGGTCGTGGGTCGAATAGGCTAACCACGTATACATAACTGCAAATTAATAAAGGAGAAATTGAACCACTGACGTAAAACGTTCTCACAGCCGTAATCTGAAACGGTTACATCATGTAGACGTGAATCTTCGACCTACCTGATGCAGGTTTTTCTAGGGTTTTCCCTGCATATCTTTAGACGAATGCCGGGTAGGATCCTTAAAATATAGCCCGGGGGCCCTAGTTAACCCTTGGCTACCTTCCTCTACCCTTCCGCATCCCCCTTTCAAATCCCTTCCTACGCTATTAAAGGGGAGTTGCCCAACGTGAATTACCCTCATGTAGCCTGTTGCCCTAAAAAAATAAGTAGTTGTCAAAGGGAGAAGGGTTTCATTAGCAACATATTTCTTAGTTAAAATGAAAAAGTTTACGTCTGATTGAAAATAATAAATAAGCAAGATAGCCTCATCTTCGCACATGACGAAAGGACCAAGAATCCCAGAACCGTTTTTGTCTGAATTGGCTATCTTTCTTATTCATTGTTTTCAATCAGACGTAAATCCTCTTCATTTTAACATTTGACGCCTACCCTTTAATAGCGTGTTCTTTTTCGTTTTATGTTTATATTACGTCTTTTCTCAATTATGTATTACTTTCTTTCGGCTTTAATATTTATTCTAGTTTCAACACTTGGTTCTAAATCATCAGTTTTCCATTGTCGTTGCTCCCTTATTGTTAGCCAACCCTTCGGCTCTCCCATTGTCGTTGGGTTTTCGTCGCTTTTGAGTTTTGTCAACTGACAAGTTTAGTTGTGTGGCTCTAGGCTCTTCTTCGCACCTGACGAAAGTACCAAGAATCCCAAAAACGTTTTTGTCTGAATTGGCCATCTTTCTTATTCATATATCTTAGTCACTCGAACAGACCGATATATGCATTTTGTTTCGTGATGCTTGAATAAAAAATAACATTATTATTTTTTTACATGCATTTTTATTTAATTTATATTCTATATCTTATACTTGTCTTCAGATGGTCCGGAACCTGTGAGAGCTGTTCTTTCGCAGGCAGAATCTTTCTGGACGGAGAGGGCTACCTTTGGGGATGCCCGGTGGCCCCTTGGTTACCTTCCTCTACCCTTTCAAGTCCCTTCCTATGCCATTAAAGGAGAGTTTCCACCACGTGGATTATCCTTATGTAGCCTGTTGCTATAAAAAATCCCCAACTTTCTTACAACGCAGACTGCAGTTTAAAGTGTTATTTCATTCGTCCTCAAGACAACTTAAGTTGCTGATGAATTTTTGTATCACCGAAAGCGGAAGATGTTTGCGCCATTTGAAAGATTACATACAGATAAATTTATTTAAAAAATATTTAAGTACCATTTAAAAACCAGTGAATAAACAGCGCGATTTTAGTAAATTGTCTACTAAAACACTTTATTCACAAAAAAATAGTACAATAAAGTTAATACACGTCATCAAAAATGCAATGAATTAGCACTTGACTTGAGACTAGGCTATGGCTATTCCTGATGATTGCACAATGGCTTCCACAGGAATGGACCAGTCAGAAAAAACACAACGATCGAATGCCATCTGTAGGACGTCCAATGTAACTACTTTAGTTCTCAAGGAAAATCGGAATTGCTCCACAGTTCTCAATAAACCAGCTTATATTCACTATCCAGTTGTTTTCGCAAATGAATGGTCTTTTGCAACAGAAGCAACACACTTTCTTTGGTGTCTGGTTTCTTAAAGACCAGGACTTTCATTTAGTGACTCCAAAAAAATCTTAATTGTTCGTCAGTGGGGTATTTAAGGAGCTGTTGAATTCCCTACTATCAACATATTAATTATCTGAAAAGGGTGATAAATGCAGTTACGGCACTACGAAACAAAAAGGTTGCGGGTCTCCACCCGGAAAATAGCTCTCTGCGATGGAAAGTACAAAGTGAGAGAGAAAGTCGGCTCATCGAAATTTGTCCAGAAAGATACCGAAATCTGATTTCGTGATAGTGACAAACAAAACGCCGTCAAACAATTCGCATTCAGTCATTTGAACTGTATTGAGCTTAGTGAACCTCGACCCTTGTGTCAATTTCCAAAGTTCTTGTGGCTTTATAGAAAAAGAATAAATATTTTGAGAAACTGTCAAGCATCATTAGGGCTTCTAGGTGTAAAAGAACTTTGGTGGTGTTTTTGGGTAGAGTACACACACACATGGCCACGGCGATGAGGAGGACGTCGCTGATTCCACAATAATGGCGATCATTGTTGTCAGTAACGACGGCTAAGTGCAGAGCAGCCCGACCTCGACTGACCCCTACCAGCCCATAACATCGAGGACTCTTGCGAAAGGCCTGGCGGACGAGAAAGCCTTTTCGTGTAAATGGGGCCAAGATATACCCACCTCCGCCATCACGACCAAAACGCCCCGATAGTCAACACCGGAGGACGCATAACTTAGCCTCTCTTATCTGATGCTGTCCACTTCCCAACAACTATTTATGATCACGCAGAATCCATTTCGTGGAATATATACAGGCAGCACTAACTCAGGAGTAACAATATTGGCAATATATCCGGCTATAACCAAGAAGTTGATTATTGAATCAAAGTCGTATTGTTCTGTCCGCCACAAAATTATGCACCTACAGCTTCAGATATATTATATGTATTGTTCCCGAATGTGTAGAATATAATGGATGTAATAATAAGAAAAATAGCCAAATACAGACAAAATAAGTGATAATACCACACAATGTTATATAATCTATTCAATTGATGTAATTATGAAAAAAAAGCAATATAAAATGTTTTTAGTACTTTTTTATTCTTATCAATCAGACATAATAATAAATATTCAAAATGAGACTCATAGAAAGGAGTCTAGTGAGGTAGCTCCTGTAAGATCCTCGTACCAGTATTCTACTTTGAAAAAATAAATAGCATCGTTAATTATTAGCATGAGGTAACTTACGACGCAATAAAATTAAATTCGAGCCGATAGAAGTAGTAAAACAAATTTTATAATGAAAATTATTGTTAAATAACACGTTAAAACTATAACAGAATACAATAATTGCAATGAAAATATTTTTAAAAAAATTACATGTATTTCAAAAAAAGAATTACGAGTATTTATATAAAATCCGAAACTTGTTCAATTGTAAATTTAACGAAAATAAATATTATATCAATTCAATATAGAATAATGATAAAATTGGTGGCAATTAGAAATATTTTGTGACGATTATCAGACAATTTTTATAATCTTTTACAATTAAAAAATATTTATTAATGGTCACTAAATATATACTATTATTAAAACAGACGTAAAATAATATTAAAATTGGAGTCAAATTTTGAAAATTTTATTTACAATAATTATTTCGCAATAAAAAATATTCTATAGGTTATATAACTGTAATAGATTTTATGAATAAAACCTAATAGCAATAAAAATTATGTCAATGGCGTATTAAATAAATAATTATTTCGATATTAATGGAGCAAAATTATTGTCGAAGGATCGCAGTTAAGAAAATTCAAAATGTACAAAAGCGGAAACTTAATGAAGAACGTCGAACCAAGATTAGGGTAATCGTTTCCAAGAATTGTCGCGAGTTTATATAGAAGTTAAATATACGGTTGGTAGCCCACATAAAACCTACTGAAATTCTGTGCTACAAGCTGAATGTTAAAAAAGCAGTCAAACTAAGGTAGGATACATATTAAAGTCTGATGGAGGATAAAAAGAAAATGTAATTAACTGTGAGAGTATATGAATAAAATATTCAAGAATGTTGCATGAAGCTATCATAAAGCGACAAGGTATGGCTCTGATATCACCGGAAAGAGAGGATGAAGGAAAAATAATGTGGTGGACCATATCAGTTCTCAAGCCAGTCAATCGTTGGACAAACCCAAACTTTCCACGTTCCAGATGTCAATGTTGGAGGTGGCAGTGTCAGTATTGCTCATCCACTGCCAGGCTGGAAACATGAGAACTGTTTATTCAACACATTTAACTGTTTGCTAAGAAAATAAAGGTTCGAGTGGCTAATGAGTCTATTACTGGAATGGGTTTTCCGCGTGGAAAGGATGACTCGCTTGGGGAATGGACTGTCGCGTGGCGCCTGCCCCGAGGCGCTGTTCCCATTGGGTCACGCGTGGGAGGACCACGCCCCAAGGCGCCATCTTGCGTTCTGCTGCCGAATTTCGACTTGTCCCGTTGTCTTTGGCGCCTGCGTACGCCGTCCCACTGCTCTCCCTTCCGACTTTCCCTGGGTCACAGGTCTGAAGCGTTCTAACACCTCCTGTCTCCAAGTCTGTATCATGCCCGGCGTGATTGTGCAATAGTGGCATCAACTTGCTAATAAAATATTAGATATTGTGACTCATGACTAAGAAAATATAGGTACGTGTAGCTAAGTCAAATGAGGCCATAACGGGAATGGGTTTTCCACATGGAAAGGATGACTTTCAAAATGGACTGTCGCACATCCAAGTTGGAATTTTCTTTCCATATATTTCCTATATTTATTACATTTCCTACTGTCTAGGACTACGGCTGCAAAAAATCATGGACCATCATCGGTTTCCAACGACGTTACATCCAAAGTTTCAATATTTACTTTCTCATATCTTATTTCAGAGGATTATTCATCTCTGGTTGTAGATAATTGTTAGAAATCTACTCACATGGAGGGAAAAGAAGGTGCCAAGTCTATTTGTTATTTCCGTTACAAGTGACTAAAATGGCACCTAGAATTGAAAATAAACGTCACAGGCAGCGTTTACCAATAATTGGCAGAGATCGTTAGTTTTCTTTTCCTCGTCAATGTTGTTTCTTGTCAATGTGTTGTTTAATCAAAAATAACACTCCCTGAAATTTACGTGGGATGTTTCAAATTTCGTTATTCGTGATACCCATCGTAATAGTAGCAATTACATCAGGATTATTGGCGTCAAAACCTTACAAACATGTCTTTTTTGGGGTGTGTACAACTCTTTCAAACGTAACGATTCTTCCGCCTGTCAAAGGTAAACTATTTATTCTCGAAAATATGAGCTTTTTCCCAATTCACAAGCGACCTTAACGAAGCACTAGAAGAAAATAATTGGGAGTTGGGATATAAAAGTGTAACAACGAGGCAATAAGACAGGATTACAAGCTAGAACAGGTGTTAGGGCTATAACTTCCCACTAGCCTCGTGAAGGTGTCGATGATAATAAGGCTCTCTCACTCCAATTTGAAAGAAATTTATAGCCACACCTTCGACGACATAAAATTGTGTGTCGAAGTAGATTTCGAGAGGGACTTAGTAAAATTTTAAGACACGATTTGAAAATAAGTTAACTAATTTAAAACAGGAATGGGTGGAATGGCTATTGTCCAATTAGTTCCACAGATGATGGGAAACCTGGAATTGAGGATTTATGCTGTTTGCTGTCCCTGTGAATAGTAAAGGGTTCATGAAATATATGGAAATCTCATTTGGTACAAATACCAGTTGTCTAGCTTCCATTGAAAACAAAAACGTCGGAGGAGGTCTATCAGACGGGGAAATAAAAATACATTCAGCATTAACACATATTTAATTTAAATAAAAAATGATTTTGTTCATTACAAGGCAATAAACAACTTCATTATCGGTAAGTATAAATTTGTCTTTATCGGAATGCATGATATATTAAAGTTTATAATATATATTGAGCACATCATTCAATATACGTTATATATTAGGACAGGATCAAAACAACGAAAAAAAGGGAAGTGACAAAACACGAGGAAAATAAATTAGAGTAACGAGAGTGAAAGACAATAAAGTTGATACTACCAATGTGCATCAGTCATCACGTATATTTCAGGTAATATTTAAAAAAAATATTTGCTGGTTTGTAAATAAGTACTTCAATAAACTTAATTCGGAGAGGAAAAGAATAGAAAATGATGGTTAGATTTAACTGTATTTTATAAATAATGTATGTATTATGAACTAATTAATTAAACTATTTACTGACTGCTATTAAGTGTAAATTTAAAAAAAATTGGTGACATCTGTGGGGACGAATATTCCGTGTCCCCACGCGAGCAAGAGGGTCCCGTTACGCGTCCCGTTAGGGGATGCAAACAATGCTCCCCACCAAGTAACGGGACCCTACCGAGCTCCTACAGCGTGCACACGGAGAGCGCCATTCTGTTTCCGGCTCTCGCGCGAGACATTACCTGTGCTTCCCGACAACGGCCAGAGTCGCGCCACGTGGTGGAATAAAGTTTTAGTTTAGGAGACCAGGCTTATTACTCCCGGCTCCGGGAATCCTAACCCTGCACGAGTCTCTCCTATATTGGTGACCCCTACGATGGACATTTTGAACAACAAAATCGCCGAGCTACAGCAGGAGATCGCAAGGCTGAAGGAGGATCCACGTGGCCAACACCATGACGCAGCACAGGTCTGTAGGATCACACCGAAGCTGCCGGCTTTCTGGGCGGACAATACGGACGTCTGGTTCGCCCAGGCGGAAAGCCAATTCGCCATCGCCGGCATCACGCAGGACGCCACCAAGTTCAACCACATCGCAGCTCACCTCGAACAAAGATGGGCTGCGGAAGTCCAGGACATCCTCGTCAACCCGCCAGCAACAGGCAAGTACGAGTGTTTAAAGAAAGCTCTGATACAGAGACTTTCGCCCTCACAAGAGCGAAGAACTCGGCTGCTGCTCAGCGAAGCCGAACTTGGCGACAGATCTCCGTCGCAGTTCCTGCGGTACCTCCGCAGCCTAGTAGGGCCTACTCAAGTGTCGGACGATTTCCTGCGGACGTTGTGGCTGCAGCGCCTGCCGGCCTACGTACAGGTCGCGGTCCAAAGTCATATAGACGCACCGCTCGCCACGGCCGCCCAAATCGCTGACAGGCTTATGGAGATTCCAACACCCGGTCTTCCACCGCACGTCCACGCTGCCAGCACGAGCTCACAGTCCACCAATCAGGCAGATGAACTCCACGGCCCATCAGCCCCTAGCCTCGAGCAGCGCCTGGAGGCGCTCACCGCGGAAGTCGCAGCCCTACGAGGCGAACGAAGGCCGCCAGCACGCCGTCAGCCGCCCGAACAACAGCGTGGCCGCCGCGACAACGCCAGCACCGGGAAATGCTGGTACCACAGACGGTTCGGTAGCCGGGCTCAACGCTGCGAACCCCCGTGCAGCTACACCCAGGGAAACGAGTAAGGCAGCCGGCTATTGCAGCTGCCGGCTGCCCATCCAGTGGACGCCGTCTCGTCGTTAGGGACCACACCAGCGGACATGGGTTCCTAGTCGACACCGGTTCCGACTTATGTTGCTTCCCGCGCAACCTACTCAAGGGCCAGCGCGCGGTCACCAACTACAAGCTCAGCGCCGCGAACAGCAGTACTATCAACACGTACGGCTGCCTACCCATGCGAATCGACCTGGGGCTGCACCGGGTGTTCGTATGGCGTTTCGTCATCGCGGACGTCGCGTTGCCAATAATCGGCGCTGATTTCCTGGCACACTTTGGACTTCTACCGGACTGTCGAAGCGGGCGCCTGCTCGACGGGACGACGGGCCGCGTCGTAAGCGCGAATAAGGACCGATCGCCGCAACCCAGCGTCAGGGTGCTGACGACGTGCTCGCCATACCAGGACCTCCTGAGCCGATTCCCGGAGCTCACGCGCCCGGCCGGCGCGCCCCGCGTTGTTCGTCACACCACGGTTCACCACATCCGGACGACGCCAGGACCCCCAGTTTCCTGTAGACCACGACGCCTGGCACCGGAGCGGCTCCACATCGCACGGGCAGAATTCGAGGCCATGCTCGCCGACGGGACCGCGCGACGATCGAAGAGCCCGTGGGCATCGCCGCTGCATCTCGTGCCTAAGAAGAAAGACGGAGAATGGCGCCCATGCGGTGATTATCGCGCGCTGAACGCGCGAACCGTCCCAGACAGGTATCCCGTTCGGCACGTACAGGACTTTGCTATGAGCCTTCGAGGAAGCAAAATATATTCTGTCCTCGACCTCGTTAAGGCATACACACAGATTCCGGTGCACACGACGGACATCCCGAAAACGGCCATAACCACGCCGTTCGGGATGTTCGAATTCCCGTTCATGACCTTTGGACTGAGAAATGCTGGACAAACGTTCCAGAGGTTTATGGACGAAGTGTTACAGGGGCTGGACTTCTGCTTCCCGTACATCGACGACATTCTAATCTACAGCGCGTCTCCAGAGCAACACCGGGAACACCTGCGAACCGTTTTCCGCCGATTGTCGCAGCACGGCATAATCGTCAACGTGGAAAAGAGCGTGCTGGGCCAGCAGGCCGTAACCTTCCTCGGCTACCACGTTTCCTCGGAAGGCGTAAGCGCCGTACCAGAACGTGTCGCCGCACTGCGCGATTTCCAGCGCCCATCCAACGCCAGAGGGCTCCGTCGCTTCTTGGGAATGATAAATTTCTATCGTCGTTTCCTTCCCAAGGCAGCGGCGCATCAAGCAGAGCTCCAGGAGGCTCTCTCAGGTCTCCGCGGCACCCACCCTGTGCCCTGGAACCCACTCAGTACAGCAGCCTTCGAGAAATGCAAGGCCTCGCTCGCCAACGCAACGATGCTGGCTCACCCGGACCCTACGGCACAGCTCGGGCTTTTCACCGACGCGTCGCAGAATGCAGTCGGCGCCAGCTTGCAGCAGCAAGTGGGAGGAGCGTGGCAACCGTTGGGTTTCTTCTCCCGGAAGCTGACGCCGCAGCAAACACAGTGGCCGGCATATTATCGGGAGCTACTCGCCATCTTTTTGGCGGTCCGGCATTTTCGTCACGCGTTGGAGGCTCAACACACAATAATATTTACTGACCATAAGCCCATATGTTTTGCCTATCAGCAGCAGAACGAGAGACTCCCGCCCGTTCAGAGGAACCACCTGACGTACATCTCGCAGTTCACCACGGACATTCGGCACGTCAATGGGTCCCAAAACATAGTCGCCGACGCGTTATCCCGCGTCGAAGCTTTGACAGCAGCCAATAGCCCGGTGGATCTCAGCCGCATCGCCCAGCAGCAAGCCGAGGACGACGAGCTACGCGAGCTGCTAGCCGGCAGCACAGCACTCCAGCTCCGCCACGTCGATGTCCCAGGACTCGACCTCCGGGTGTTATGTGATGTATCGACGGGTCGCCAACGCCTAGTCGTCCCAGCTCCAAGTCGCAGACAGGTATTCGACGCGGTCCACGGCCTGAGCCATCCCGGCACACGCGCTACCACGCGCCTGATTACGTCGCGTTTCGTTTGGCCCGGGGTTAAACGAGACATACGCGTATGGACTCGGGCGTGTTTGCAATGTCAGCGCGCGAAGATTACACGGCACGTCCACACGCCACTGGGAGACTTCACGACGCCGTCAGCTCGTTTCCGTCACATACACATTGACATCGTGGGTCCACTGCCGCCAGCAGGCTCTTACCGCTACCTCCTGACGGCGATCGACCGTGCATCGCGTTGGCCAGAAGCTTATCCACTGGAGCGAATCACCGCAGAAGATGTGGCCAACGCCCTGCTCCACGGCTGGATCTCGCGCTATGGCTGCCCAGAGCGTGTTACTACGGACCAAGGACGGCAGTTCGAGTCCGATCTTTTTCAGGCACTGGGGAAGTACACGGGCTGGCAGAGGTCCCGCACGACGCCGTACCACCCACAGGCTAACGGGCTAGTAGAACGGCTCCACAGGCAGCTGAAGGCAGCGATAATGTGCCATGAAGGCGCCTCCTGGCTCGACGCCCTCCCGGTCGTCATGCTCGGGATTCGTACCGCCTTCAAGGAGGACCTGCAGACATCAGCCGCCGAACTGGTGTTTGGAGAACCGCTACGTCTGCCCGGCGAATTCTTCACCGCAGAACCCGAGCTTGGCGACCCGACGTCACTCATCGAGCGGGTCCGCCAGGCAACAACAAACATACGGCCCACACCGGCTTCGCGACGCTCCCGACCAGGAAGCTTCGTGTTCAAGGAGTTGGCGACTTGCACCCATGCTTTTCTCCGTGACGACGGTATAAAGGCCTCCCTTTGTACGCCTTACACGGGACCCTACCGCATCGTCAGCAGGGACGAGAAAACCTGCGTGTTGCATACAAGTCGCGGAGAAACACGAGTTTCACTGGACAGGGTAAAACCGGCCTTCATGTTGCGCCCAGAGGAAGCAGTTGGGCCCCCCAGCATAGCGCCGGCAGCCACGAACGACAGCCCGGTGGCACCACAGGCGACGCTCTCCACGCCAGCGCAAAGAGACTGGCCTCGCCCGCATCGCCTAGCAGCGCCGCCAACTCGCTCGGGTCGCCGGGCCCGTGCCCCGGACCGCTACTCGCCCACGCCGTAGAACATTTCGCACATTATTATTTTTTTTTTGTAAATATTCTGTATGTTGTTTTGTAAAAATTATGAACATATATATTTATTATGGTATTGTAATGCGACTCTGGCACAAAACGTATATCCTGACTCCGTCTCTTAACGGGTGGCTGGTGTGGGGACGAATATTCCGTGTCCCCACGCGAGCAAGAGGGTCCCGTTACGCGTCCCGTTAGGGGATGCAAACAATGCTCCCCACCAAGTAACGGGACCCTACCGAGCTCCTACAGCGTGCACACGGAGAGCGCCATTCTGTTTCCGGCTCTCGCGCGAGACATTACCTGTGCTTCCCGACAACGGCCAGAGTCGCGCCACGTGGTGGAATAAAGTTTTAGTTTAGGAGACCAGGCTTATTACTCCCGGCTCCGGGAATCCTAACCCTGCACGAGTCTCTCCTATAACATCTATAATTAAATATACAATTTAATATCTAGATTTTAATTTAAATTACAAAAGAAAAATTAAAAAAAAGGAAAATTATTACTTACATTTAATCAATACTTATTACCTACTCAACTTTCTTAAAGCAACTTATCTAGACTGTTTTTCAGACCTTTACTATTCTTTGGTCGATAGAGCTCTTTCAAGTAAATAGTTCTGATTCCTATTCGATGTGTTCAAAAACGAGTATTTTCTAACATCTGTGCGTTAATTTTTGTTTAATTTTAAAGGAGTGGTAACTTATTATTATAATTTGGTGGACTTTTAAGGAAAGAATTTTATTTTTAAAATATTATTTGGAGCAAAAGAATTCCAGATTAAATTGTTTCAAAATATCTTACAGGACTTCAAATAAATTATCATAAATTTTCATATAAGTTTGGGGTCACGAATAGTGAAAAAATAGGACGTTTCTACTAAATACATTAAATGAAACGGTAATATTTGATATATCATCTACAAAATTATGAGATATTAATAGATGTACAATTCAGTTATATAACAAAAAAACAAATTCACTAATGTATTTAAGTGAACACGATGAAGGTACCAGATTTCCACCGTTGGATTTCCAAATGACAAATTTAATCACTGCAACGTTTATTATTAATTAAAATTCTTAAATACAGGCAAGTCACCTTCAAGAAACGTTCAATCGTTTACTTGACTATTTCAGCGATTAAGAGTGTATAATAATTGAATAACATAAGAATGAAGATAGTAGAAAACAATGAATCAAGATCCTGCCGAAAGACGTTGGAGTTGCACCATCAGCTTTCTTCTATCTTCACCCGGAAGGTTGCGAAGTCACCTCCAAGATACCCCGAAGATTGGAGAATTAATTTCTCCTCCTTCCTTTTATTTTCTCTTAGCGCGTTGTAATTACAGCAATTACGCCATAGTTATATTATTCTATTTGTTAGCCCGCAGTGAAGGACTGCTGTAATGCTACACTATCCTGTTAGAAGCAGAGGTAAGATACAGGCTAAGCTGGAGAGATAAGACCCTGCGTTGATGGATTGCTGCTTTTTAATTAGGGTGTCATGAATCATGCGCAAGCTCACACCAGTTCAGCGATAACCCCCGAGGACATAACAGGTGCTTGCTTAAATACAGAGCCTAACCTACGCTGGACTTGCTTTGGAGAAGTAGCAGAGCCGCGGTTCAACTTCTAACTATGGGTTCAAGGGGGTCTAAAGCCGGTTCTTCTAGGGTATTACTCAGAGAAAAGAAAATATCGACCCTTTAACAAAGACAACTTTCAGTAAGAACAGTGATAGACTAATTTTTTAGATCAGACGATATTTTGTTCTTAATGCTATAATCTAATATTTCCTATACCTCCTGAAACATAGTATTTCAAATTATTTACATTGATATTGATACAGTTAATTTTTCTGAGAAAAATGAGGATCTCAACTTTTAAGTAATAAAATATCCTTCTACACCAAAACTTTGCGTCGTTATACGGCTGGACACCAATATGAGTTTTCTGACCAATAAATTAAGCAAATATTTCCTTCAGGTCTCATTGAAGATATTTATAAATAGTTAGATGAAGGTAAAATGGAAAAGAAAACCAGGGTAACTCAGTTTCTTAAATCGCCGTAAAGGGATGCGAACTCCAACGAGAGTGAGATCAGGATGAGGATGATCCGTTAAGCCTTAGTCGTTTATCCCGGCGAATGCACAAGAACAATTCTCAAGTCTTACCTTTTGAGATGACTTACCGTCGGTATAAAAACCCACCTCTCCTGAATTGATCTCCATAACTTTAAGAGTATTCACGTAAGACGCAGATATGGCATTAAATATAAAAAAAACTTGACGCCACTGGATATTAACTCAGGAAAATTAAAGTATTAGGGAATAATTTGGACTTTATGTCAATAAAATCTGAAAAAGAAGTGAATGAAAAACCGGAAAATTGATTCATACGTGGAAACCTTTTAGAAAAATGAAATTGATTGTCCACTCAAAATGTTTCAATACTAACTGAAACAATCAATGATTCACAATTTATAATATCAATTATGAATATGAACATATTATAGAATACTGATTGTTTTAATACCAGATAATATATATTTATGAAGAAGTGAAGTAATACGAAAAGAATAACCCTAGCTTGTGAAAGAATTGCTGGCTACTTGTATTATATTTGTTTATGTAAAAGCACTTAAATGTTTCTAGTCTAACTGAAACCTAAAAGGAGAGATTTTTTAAAATTTTTCCTGTGTGGCAATTAAAACATAATAGGATGTAGGTGAAATATCCACAAACACATACGGTAATATGTGAATATTGGAGGGTGAACTCTATCGCAATTGATTTGGCCTCACACTGCATATAAATAAACTGGCACTCTTACTGTTCTCTGTATGGCGTATGGCATGCAGGTCAGCTCTCCACAGCAATGACTAGATTGAAACGTCATTCTATTCTAACTGAATGACTGTTTGATATAAATATTAGTGTTCCGATAATAAGTATTTGATGACTACACACGTGAAAGCTAGGCGTCTGATAGTTTTGAGGTTAATTAAACGGGGATGAAATAAATGTACTACCTTAAAATGCAGATGATTGTTAATTTTTTTTACAAACGTAGATAAATAAAAGTATATTTCATATTTAGAGCTCGTTCTGTAAGTTAATGAAGTATATTAAATTCTTCTGAAGAAGAGCGTACATAACTGGGCCGAAGAAGACAAGAAAAAAAATACAGCAATATAACCCCATCCATCATCTTGGAACAAATGAACAATAATCAGAAGATTTATGACTCAGTATATTGTAATGAAGTAAATTCGATTTGGTTATTGGTTTTGTGTGTTTTTGGTATAGTTGATTAGACAAGAATGAAAGAGGTTGTTTTAAATTGTTTTATTGTATTGTAAATATAAATTGTTATTATTAACTCCCTGAGGATATTTCAATTGAGCATTTAATCACCGATTTGTTCTGTTTCTGATTGAAAACTCTTTTATTTCGCATCAGTGTTACTTGTGAATTCTGGGTTTTAATTATTGTAATGGGAAGCGCGAGTTAATAATCCGAAGCGACAATCGGGAGAATGGGAGCGAAGATTCTTATTGTCTAGTACGAGGTGAAGCTCGAGACACGCTATCCCGGAAGAAGTCCTGATGAGCCGTGGAGATCCTGTCTAGTTCCTGCACGCGGCTACGATTATTACGCTATCCTGGGCAGAATTCCTGATGATCTGGCCTGCTTGTCGTACACAGTGCAGAGAACAGTAAAAGTAAGAGTGCCAATTTATTTATATGCAGTGTGAGGTCAAACCACGAGGTTTTTATTGCGAAACAGTTCAGCCTGCAATTTCTGGAAATATTTACTGCACCCTCACTTAACTCCCTGATGAAAAAGTGATTTATAATAATAAAATAAAATAATTATAATTAACATTTCAATTTATAACACTTAAGATATTTGTATTTTTTAAATTTTGCATATAAATGTGTTGTTTTGAACTTATAATTTTAAGTATTTAATACATAAATTAAACAATAGTAAAAATATTATAATTTATCAAACCTGTTATACCAGATAGTGTGTGTTCCTGTACACCAATTTCCTGTTACAACTTAGCTACTCTCTGACAACTTAAGGGTTTTCACTCTCGAAACACGACTTTCACATTTATCCAATAGATTTACCTCTACTACCTAAATACTCTTGTCACAAGTATAAAATATTTCTGTATTTTTGTTGAGAACTCCTCCAAGTTTTAGTGGTAATCTTGTAGCTATACTATATGAACAGTTTTCAAATTGGAAAAGGTAACAAGTCCTATCTTACATCGAAAAAGAAATTATTAAGTGTGAATGAGTAGGAAAGTCTACACGCTAGTGGAGTAATTGAGAGTAGCGTTAAACTATTTAATGAGACTAATTGTGTGGTGACAGGTTCAGATTCCCGGCGACGCCATATGGAAGAAGTAGCTAGGTACTTTACTACTCTAAAATGCACATGTGACCAAAGAAAAACGGCTAGGCAACGCAAAGGCGACTCGGTAATAGCGCCAGCCGAGCAGACCCATAAAGAACCCCGAGGAGAACCCAATAAGGAGCAAGCGGACTGATAGACGGCGCCCGAGGTGACATAAATACCCGTACCCCGGGGAAAATCGCCACCACACATGGCATTAACAAGGCATTCACGGCGCTTAACACGCCAAGTGCTGCAGTGTAAACGCAAACTGTCCCGCCGATATTGCCGAGCCAATGTTAACTTTTAATTAAGAGATCCTCGCATGCAGATTAGTGGAACGCGCAAACCATCTAGATAAGAAGAGGGACACGAGCGGCCGCGAGGATCACAGGGAAAATATGGCCGTATAAGGTTAACGTGGAAACGATTCGATAGAAGCTAAGCAAGGGTGACCTCGGTGAAGCAGATGAATATTAACTCCCTGGGGAATGTAGAACAGACAAGGACGGAGATAGTCGCACGCAGAATAGTTGGGTATACAACTCAACTAGATAGCAAGAGAATAAGCCGCGAGAGGGAAGGCGTACAGAAAAAATAAATCAGAACCGTATAAGGAGAAAAGAGAAGGGACAGAATGCAGGAGAAGCTTCGACCTTTCTGAACCTAATGAATATTAATACTTATTCTTGGGGTAACTTAGAATAAGAGAGTTTTAATCAAATAAGCCAATATATTTTTATATATTATGTTTAAATTAATTAATACACCTTTTTTCTGGCATTGGCTGTTTGGTTTATTTAATATCTCAAAGATCATTTTCGCAGAATAGTTCTTGTGTGTTGATTCAGCAGGTTTTTTTTAGAGTGTAGCAGGCTACATAAGGTGGCAACTCCCCTTTAATAGCATAGGAAGAGATTTGAAAAGGATGATGCGGAAGTTTTGGAGGCAGCTGGCCGACTGTGCCAATGGGACAGTGAACAAATCTTACTGTGTGCTCAAGGTCTGCGACCCCGGAACATACACCTCTCAAAACAGGACGAGTTGCTTCGGCTTGTTGGAACCTTAAATGGAAAACGGAGGGAGGAAAAGGCACCCCCATAGGTAGCCCCCTCCGTCTGTCCAGAAAGCTTCTGCCTGCTGCAGCTCAGAAAAAATGTTTTTGCAATATATACATTTTCTTTTCTCTCTTTAAGACGACTGCTGCACTTTAGGAGTCGCTGTTGAATCAGATGGCATGGAGGGAGGAATGGCCAGAAGTAGCACAGTCATGGCGATCCTCCACAATGGATAATCTGCTCTGCTTGTAGGTCTTTTCAATGCACGTAGCTATTCATCTGGTACACAACAACAACAACAGCTTGCGATTCTATGGGCAAGACTTGCTATTTGTTGCCTTTGGAAGAAGCATCACCAGCTACAGACGATATCCGTAATTGCCTCGAACGGTTTCGAATTAAATATGTCCAACTCAAAACACTCCTCAAAAATAATCATCCGTTTAAAGCTCCTTAAACTTTGCAGTAAACGACAGATTTCTTAAAGGTATCGTTAATTTCAATGAAATGTATTGACCAGGATATTTTATTTACGAAAGAACCGTCGACTACCACGAAATATAGGTATTTATATTTACCTGAATCACATTCCGTTCTTTCGTCTCACTTGTACAGTATTTTATTGTACGTCATTAAATTAGGCAATGTTACATTCGATGTATAGAACTCACTGATGTCAGCAAACCATTTTTTTATTTTAAAATCTTAAAAAAAAATACATTGACAGGGGTAATATAAACTTAGACTCAATAAACCTCACTCCTTGACCATCATCAATTTCAACTGAATCGATTATATTTAGGATAATATACACCAAAATATGGTTAAATAGTTATTTATTTGTGTGCAAAGAAGAAAAAAAAATTCAAACCACGGTGCTGGGGCCTCACAAAAATCCCATTATGAAATATTCGCCAAAGTTCCAGCAAAAAAGTAATTTTAAAACGTTAATGCTTATTAAAAAGTACACTATGTAATTTATTTACGGCCATATCAATGATTCCTGCCAAGTGAAATTCTCTATGAGCATTTAAATGGAACCAAATTTGACTTTATAAGGCGTCTTAAATAATAAGAAACCTGAAATTATAAAATATAAAACGTCTGTGATTTCAATTTGGCAGTCAAAATAAATAATTCTTGACGTTTCTAGAATCCTTGAGGAATCAAAAACGCGAGCCGTGAGAACGAAAATTTATGTGACGTCACCTGACGAAAGAAAAATTATTTTAATTATTTTAATAATTCAAAAAGTATTTATGAATTAATATAAAATGTATTTATAACCATTTAAAGTGTATGAAAAAAGATAAATAATTTATTTAATTTTCTTAAATAAATAAACAATAGCCAATTTTAAGTCAGAAAAAAAAAAGTATTTATTCAATTAACAACGCTTCATCGCTTAATTTCCGACCTCATCAGGTTCCAATTTAAAACTACAAAAAGAACATTAATTATAATATCATTTTTAAGAAACAATTTGACAGATAACGAAAAATATGAATTGTGTTAAGATTTAAAAATTTTTTATAAACAAGTCATTCATTTCTGACCCGTGTAAAAATTAAAATATATTGTTGGTTGCCGTTTACAATGGAAAATTTTTATAATTTAAAATTATAACAATATCTAAATTAAACTTGCAAAAGCCAACTGTCATAAATTTTATTCAAATTGTTTGTATCATTTTTTATGTTAACAGCTGTTTTATAGGATCTGATATATTGCATTTCACTCAGTTCAAATAAATTAAATTTGTCTTTATTTATTTATCTGTTTCCTCAGAATACACAGACACACACACACACACACACACATATATATATATATATATATATATATATTGTAATGCCAATTAATTAAGACATTAATTGTAAATTTGAAAAAATAAATTGTTTGAGAAATCTATTCTTGACGGCGGTACAGAACACAGCAACAATGTAGCCAAGTATTGTTTCCTTTGACGGAAGAGGTATGCGCGCTCAAAATGACGAGAGAATTCAGTTCACATTATGATATGGTAGAGTTCAGGTCAAGTTGGCTGGAAGGTTTGGTCAAGGACAGGTCGTATTAAAATAGACGAGATATTCTTTTAAAAAGTAAAGTTAAGTAGAAGCAGTGAGCAGTCAGACACGACAGAAATTGATCGAGTTGAAATAGACAAGACAATTTCAAATATTCAAAGAAAATTTGCAGAGAAATATCGAGGATTACCAACCAACAGAGTTGATTGGTCCCTGAACATTTTGCTCGAGACGAAATATTCACTTGAGCAGAACTACGAAACCTGCTAAACACAAACAGTTTTTGGTGCACATAGCCGAGCAGAAGTCAACCGAGGGAGAGACGAAAAGGAGGTTTATCCTGGTTCCTGATTTTTGATCTAAAAATATTAATTTTAGAATCTGTGAGTTTTTAGAAGCAGTGCAAAACCCCGCCTTAGTGTTTCGTCAAGTACAAGGTATCCTGGAATTTTGCCATGAGTAACAATATAAAAACAACTAATTATGTAAACCTGATTAAAAGATTGTCGTCGGATTTCGTTCTCTTCTTTTGATTAAAATTTGTTAATTAGAATCCATCTTTTAAGCTTAACTTCGATGACAAGTAAATTTCGTCCTAGTTAATTGACGAGTAAATCTTTTTTTTTTAATTTGGAATTTGTGTTTAAGTTGAGAAATAAAATGATTCGCCATTATCAAACCCAGTAGAGACCCTGAGATATTTTTAAATTGTGTAAATGTGTTTAAAAATTAAAAATAAAAATTTTGTTTGTAAAGTTAAATAGTTTTTCATTTAATTAACGCCGTCCATTTTGAAAAATCTTGAGTTACTATAAAGTTCTGTAAAAAAATATATTACTTCATGGGAAGATCCAAACAGATATTTGCTTCATTAGTTAAATACAAAATGTGTATTTATTTTCTATTTAATCTGACTTGTATTAATATAAATACAATAAATGTATACTGGTCAAAAGTCAGAATTTACTAAAATTAAAATTTATTTTTACTTCAAAGGGGTTCCTCGCCATGTTTAGGAACAGCTTTAGTAGTATATAATTAACAAAATACATTTTAATGTATATACGCCATTTAAACGAAAAAAAAATTTGCCTGCTTCGGACTTCCTTCGGGCCCTGAAAGTTTTTACTTTTTGACCATGGTACATTTATTATATGTATTTATTTTCGTCTATTTGACGCTGAATGACGCCGTTGGAGTCTATCACGCACTTTCACCGCCATTCGAATGTTCGTGTCCGTGTCGCAACAGCCGATTTGCTTTCGTCACGTCATAAACCGACAATTGCGAATTTTCAACAATGTGTGTGTACGGTTTGCATAACGGCAATTTACAACAATCGTCCAAGTGCGCAATTGTTGGCAGCCCAGCAACGTCAATTCCAGGAAGGGTTTCCCCCGTGTTGGGAGAAGCGTTGTGCACTTACAATAGGAAGAGTGCTGGCGGAGAAATGCAGAAATAAGAAGAGGACGAGGCGAAATCACGTGCCAACGCCGCGCTTTCATCTTAAACTCGTCTGCGCAAACATTTCCATCGGAGCCAATTACGGGCCATTCAAGAGTTTCAACTTCCATAACTCTTAAGCCGTAAACCTCCCAAACGGCTTGCCACGCAGGTGTCAGTCTCTTTTCTTTCAACGTGGGATGATGCGCAAAGAATAAAATACGCTAAATCCTGTTTTAATGAAATTACTTATGCAAACCTGACTGATGCGTTTTGTTGAATTTTATTCTTGTAAAAAGTTTAAAATTCAAGGTAATATGACAGTTATAGATTAATAAATAAACATGAAAACTGTCACAAAAAATGCATTATTCAATTAAAATTGAAAATGTTAATATTACGACGTTACGTCCACAATTTTTGGACTTCATCAGATAATAGACAGTTTTGAATATATCCATATATGTATATGATAAAATTAGGTAACAACCATCACAGAATGCAGACTATGACACAAAACTTATATTTGGTCGTCTAATTTTAACAGGATAAATATAAATTAAAATGGCGCTGTTTAGAATTACATCCTTATATTTACTATAAAGGACCTTGCATTTTATTTTCAATAATTTTAATCTGATTTAACAAATTTTACAATCATTAAACGAAGAAAAAATAGAATGGGGAATGCCGTTTCCTCCGAACTTAAAATTATTTATATTTATCCTGAATATAAATACAAACAAGATGCCCCTTCTTCAGAGCTTTTCACTGGCGAAATTATTGGTTTTTATTGAGCATAAAGCTACAGTTTTAATTATAAAAAAGCTCAAGAAACAAGTCATCTCATGCAATATTTGCTGTAGCGACGAAGCGAAAGACAACATTCCAGTGTGAGTAGTCTCAACAGATATCTTCATCAATACGTTTACATTATAGACGTTCTGCGGCACAGACCATTCAATGGGAAAGATAGAATTTACATAATCCTCTAACCGGAACACAAGCGAGCCATAGGCGAAATATGTTGTGACACGACGATGTAAATTCACGGTTCTAGAACTCAAATGGGTTGCCTTTTTAAGGTCCAATCATGTAATGAAATGTCAAGTCCGGTTAAGTGAGACATATCGAGTCTTCCACTTTTTATCAACCAATCTGAAACACTGGAAAACTGTAAAGTGTAGTGTAATATATCATTAAAAACACTGTCAATCTATTATTTATTTTGTAAAACGGTAAAATGGTTGTCATTAATTAAAAATTTGTCAATAAAATGTTTAATTGGAAATTTTAATCTAATCATCCTTACAAATGGACCAGAGGCTTTCGTTGTCATCACCTTTCAAATTACATTTAATTGCAAGTACATTCGTCTTTTAAATGATAAATTAACAAGTACTTGAACCCAGATTTTAAATTTTTTTATATACGATATCAATTAAGAAACAGAAGGCTACTTAACTTACATACGCACAATTTTGTAGATTTTATTTTCTTATTGGCTAAGTCAAATTAGAGATTAACTTTTTATATATTTCCTTTATTTCTTGAGTAAGACTACATGAGGTGGCAACTCCCCTTTAATAGCATAGGAAGGGATTTGAAAGGGGGGATGCGGAAGGGTAGAGAAAGGTAGCCAAGGGTTAACTAGGGCCCCCGGGCTGTAGTTTAAGGATCCTACCCGGCATTCGCCTAAAAGTGATGCCGGACAAACTCTAGAAAACCTGCATCAGGTAGGTCGGCCGCTTGCAACTTGTCTCACGCCCTTCCGATGACGGAAGAGGGATTTTCTGTGGGGTCGAAACATTTCCTTCTCCATGCCTCGGCAGCGGGCCGACTCTTCCAATGGGAAGAGATAAGAGAACAACTCTTACGGTGTGCCAAAGGTCTGCGATCCAGGACCATACACCTCTCAAAACATGCTTGTGGGAACCTTAGTTCAAAAGCAAAAGAGAAGGAGGCATCCCAAAGATAGCCCACTTCGTCTCTGCAGAAAGGTTTTGCCTGTGAGAGCTAACAATAACAATAAAAAATATTTTACTGACACTATGGGGTAAAACAACGCTTTGAATCGAAACTCAGTTTAATTTTTTTATAATTTACATAATTTTTTTTTGTGTTACTTTCCTCGTAGAGGGAAAATCATGTGTTTCGTTAAACACGTCAACAGTCCTCAATATTAATTAATAAATAGCGATTATTATAGTTACTCCTAACAATTGTAGTAGATTTCCTACATCGGCGGTTCCTAATGAGGTAACAAAAAATTCAGTGTTGGTGTCTACTGAGTGACTGTGGGTTGAGAATTAGGAGTTGTGTTCTAAAATTAGAGCAGTGCTCTTAATGATTCGTTTCTTCGAATTAGTTAGTCAATGAGTGAAATTGAGAATATTAGGTCAGGGCTGAATACTAATTAAAAATAGATCTGATACGGAGATCCTCGTAGACGCCACTCATAAATTAACTTGTATTGAAAGTACCTTACAAGATTATATATTTTCAAATTTATTATAAATTTAATACACCTTCGCGGTTATTTGTTATTGTTTTTTTTTTCATTCACTCTTATCTTGGTGTACGGTGCAGGGCACGCGACCCAAATCCTTCCTTGCGAGAGGCCTACGCGTTCCATTTGAAAGTAAGATGATGCAGTCCCACCAACGCCGGCTTATTAGCGGAGCGAATGCCTGACACTTTCCCATTGAAGGTTCCCCCACGCCCGGTGAAAAACCAATTACCTCGGTCCGTGGAAATTGTAACCAAAGCAACGGGTGCGACCACCCACAGAGGCTCACACTCGTGCCTCTAACATCATCAAAACATGACAATAAATAATACCGGGACGTATTCAAGTTACAATGCTCTAAGAAAGACCTGCTGAAAGCTTTCTACGTCTGTAAGAGTAAGCTGGGATTGTTTTTCCACGAGCGAGTCTTTGAATAGAATAAAATACCGTTCTGACTAATCAGTTTCAGTTATATTCAAAGCCAATGAACCGACTTGCATTATGTAATTTGTGACCGTGGAACTATGCTTTAAAAAAAAGTGTGCTTCAAACCACCAAAATACATTCCCAGCGGTGATCATAGTCCTAAAAGGGAGAAAACGCATCCAACACAGGTTCCATTCACATTTAACGCGGCAAAAATGTTTACGGTCACGTCAGGTGATTTAAAAAAATAATAAATGTAATAAAGTGATCGTATAATACAAGAATTAAATAAAATTTCATCGTAAATAACTAATGTGAGATTTAGTGACCTATTCTTCGAGTTTCTTTTCAAATTTCCTAATATGGTCACGACAAAGCACGACTCAACTGCTAAAATGCCTTACCTTAGTTGAGGACCGGAGCAGGAATTAACATTTAATGATTTTGGAGGACTTCTACTTCAAAAGAGATGATAAATTGTGTGATCGGCTGGCAATTTTACGAGATATCTGCAAATTCTGCTTTCGACGTCACGATCCAGACGTCTCCGACGAGATCCATCGACGCCATATGCCTGAATCGTCCAAGAAACGAGATTAAAGAACATCCATTGTAGGTGTTACGAACCTACTAAATCTATCATTGATAATCTTATCTCCATTAATAGTTATAATTTTAAACAAATTGACAATTAACTGAAGTTGCATATTTGGTTTTTTCTACATCCCTTTAAATCGTAACACATTTTTACGCATCATTTGACAAAAATCTTTTGTATCGACGAAATCATAAAGTTGTTTAGTTATGTTTTAAGCAATAAATTTTTTAACTTCCATCTTGATTTTTTCTTAAAAAGGTATAATTTACTAATTATGCATTAATTTTTTACTTACGATTTCATCTTATATGTTTTTGTTATGCTTCAAAATTATGTATGGGACGAGTAAAACTCACTGAGTTAAAACCTACCAAATATAATAAACTATTTTATAAAATTGGTAAAAAATCATTAAATCTAAATCCTCTGCTACAGGTTCCGCAATTTTTAATCCTGAGATAAGAGATATATTTTTTAAAAAACAAATCAAATAATAATGTTTATAGTCTAATGCCAGTTTTTGACAATATTTTTCTAATATGTTCAAATAAATTCAGTTTTAAATCTATATAATTTTTATCTTATTTTGTACAATATAAAATCATTCTAGAATTAAATTCTTCAATAAATAAATAAACAAAAGTCAGAAAACAAATATTTTATTGTAAAATTAAACAACGTTTCAACGCTTTATTTTGCGACTTCATTAGGTTCAAGTTTTTTTGAAAAAAAAATAGAATGGTCATTCACTGCTGACTGCCACAGCAGAAAAAAATTAAATTATTTATATTTCGTTATATTTTGTGTATGTTAACAGTCATGTAACCAAACGCTTCAGAGAAAAGTATATCAATTTCGGATCACTTAACACGGTCTGTATTTGAGTCGTAAAAATGTTACACGAGTAGCGGAACTCTCTTAGCCGCACATTAAAAGAAAAATCTAGGAAATTAATTTATTTTTTAAAATTGGATCCGGAATCAGCAGAATTATAAAATCAGTGAGTAGAACAAAATCGGTTTATACTTTTTTAAAACCGTAAAGGTTTATATATATATAGTAGTAATTGGTAATTAAGACATTGTTCTAATTGGAAAGTTGGATTGTAGAGGACTCATTGTTAGTGAATATAGAGCGGACGCCGCAACAATCCGGCGAGGCAAAGAAAACATTGTTGATCAGTTGAGAGAGTTTACGCGCTTAAAATCTACGAGACAAAGAGTACAGTCGAGCCGTAGGCAGCGAGGAGAAAAGACTAAAATTCCAAGTCATGAAAATTTGAACAGTACAGTCGGGCAGCAGGCAGCGAATAGACCAGACGAAAAGTTTTACAGTCGGCAGTCAGAACGAAAGAATGTGGTCCAGTCACAAACATGCTTTCAAATATTAAAAAGTAAAGCAATATTCTGACAAACCAATGAAGTCCATTGTCAACTAAAGTCACGAGATCCACAAATCCAGGTTGCAATAAAGCATCGAGAACCAACTAATTTGTGTTAAACCAACTAACAAACTACACCAATTAGAGCATGTGAACCTTTAGAGTCTGTAAGAACTTAGAATCAGTGATGTTCCCAAAATTGTGCACGAAAAGCTAAAAAGAGACCTGGGCAGCCGTAAGTAGAGAAAAACTTTAAAATTATTTGTAAACCGTGTTTAAAAGATAAAAGTCAGATCGTTCTTTAATTATTTAAATATCGATAAAATGAGATCGTTAATTCTTGATAAATTTAAAACTGTTTAAATTCAATCTTTAGTATTATTTCTTCCACAACAAATTTCGTCTATGTTCAGACGCTTTGATTTCCATAAAAAGTAAATGTAGTTTTGATCATATAAATTCTGCCATTTATCAAACCCAGATCAAGACCCTGAGATCCCAAATATTTAGTGTTTTAGAATTGTTAATAAATGTTGTTTGTAGTTTTCCCTTAATAATCTTTTTATTTAGACGCCATTCTTGATTCCCATATAGAGAAAGTATGGTAATTTTGTGGTTTTTTTCATTTGTGAAATTCAGCCATATGTAAAATTATTACAATATATATATATATATATATATATATATATATATATATAGTATACCACTATATATATCTATATATATATATTGTGGTATACACTATTAATTAAATAAAATAAGCGACCACGTTAGAGAGTCAAATTATGTAGTATTCAATTTAAATTAAACAAAGGAAGAAAGTTTTCAGGATTTTACCTTGAAATTAAACCAAAATTATTTTAAAGAGGTTAACAAAATATTATTTAATTACAATTCGACTTACATTGAATTCTGCACATTTTATGTTTTGAATAAATCACTCCGCTTTAATGAGAATCAAAAACTTCAGTGACGTTGACAGGCCTCTAATAAGAGGATTTGCAATTGTCTCCAAAGTTACAAAGGAATATTCAAATTTAATCAACAATAACAAAATTTTATAAAAAGAATCTAACAACATCAAAAACTACAGAAATCTGACGGCAAATTATTTACATAAAGGTTTACAAAATCAGGGTTCTAAATACCATTTTTATTCAGAGCTGCTCTGGTACCGGTTTGTGCACTCGCGGTTATTTTAATTTTAAAGAACAATATTTTATTTACAGGTCATACATTGCTATATCGCTTGATCAAGGCCTGCGAGGGCTATTCTCTCGCAGGCAGTACCTGCGAGGGAAATTCCCTCGCAGGTAGAACCTTGTAGGAGAGACACGAAGGGGCTACCTTTGGGATGCCTTTTCCTCTCCGTTTTTGAACTAAGGTTACCACAAGCCGAGGCACCTCGGCCTGTTTTGAGAGGTGTATGTTCCTTAAAATATAGCCCGGGGGCCCTAGTAACCCTTGGCTACCTTCGTATACCCTTCCGCATCCCCGCTTTCAAATCCCTTCCTATGCTATTAAAGGGGAGTTGGCCAACGTGTATTACCCTCATGTAGCCTGTTGCCCTAAAAAAAAACATTGCTATATCGCTTCACTTCATCAAAATTCCTGCGTCTCTCTGACAGTCCACGAACTTTACTGTCGTACGTATTGTCACACTTTGGTATAATGTATAAATGCCATTAACCGTTACAGACTCTGAATTCTTGCGCTACACTGATTGTTCTTTACAATTCTCTGGCGTCAAAGTTACACCGATAATAATATCATGAAAAAATTTAAATAATAAAACTTACATCATATATTGGTACAATAATATATATATATATATATATAAATATAAATATATATATATACTGAAGCAGTAAAACTATAATAATATACAATCTTCGTTTATTAATTTTTTTTATTATAAAATTTTATTAGATTTATTAATAATTATTAAGTCTTCGTATATTATATATATATATATATATATATAAGAGCAGTGAAACTACACTGCACAATAATATAATACTATGATTCATTCCTGTCAACAGTGACATTCTCTAATTTCTATCAACTAAAAATAAATTAATGAATAAGAAAGATAGCCAGTACAGACAAAAAAGGTAATATAAATACCACACAACGTATCTGGGATCCTTGTACCTTTCTTCAGATACTATGAGCCTAGAGAAACAGAACTTCTGTGGTATTTATATTACCGTTTTGTCTGTATTGGCTACATTTATTATTCATTATTTTCAATCAGACGTAAATTTTTTCATTTTAAAAATAAATTATATATCGACATGTAAGTGTGCCTTGTGTTTTATTTTTTCGAATTTGATTACATCTTTTAAATTGTACTTTATTATTATATGACTGCCTCCTTTACAGGAATTTTTAACCCTTCTGATTCCTTGTTTTTGGCTTTTTGAGTGCTGAAGGAATTCCACACCTCGGCATAATCTGCAGTCGGCAGACGAGATGTGAGTGTGTGTGTGTGTGTCTGTACGCCGCTCCTCCTCAGTGCTGCATTATGCATAAATATGCGTTGTTTTCTCGGGAAAACGCACTGACGCCACCATAATCGATTTCATGACCCCTCCTCTACTCCCTTTTGGAGACTCCATTGTGGCCAAGGAGTCTTCGCTCAGCAAACACCACCACTTTTAATAGCAAAAAATGTAAATGGAATTAATGTAACGAAAGAGTTGAGGCAAGAGTCCAGAGGTGAAAAGAATAATTTAATGGGCTACACAAACAGAATTTCAAGTCTAGGAACGAGCTTGGGATTCACTATATAAAATTTTAACGACAGAGATAAAAGTTTAAGTGCAGTTGTCTGAGGTTGAAATGTTTTTTATTATCAAGATTGATGTTATTTATGTTACATTTTCTGCGGTTCACAAGAAATTCAACTTGTAAACGTGATTCAACTAATAAGTGAAATTTGGCCAAAATATAATTACTTGATACCAACAAATTTATATTTAAAATATATAAATTTATATTTAAAATATATAAAATATGAATAATATTTTTAAGAGTTAATTAAACTTATTAAATATCTAGCCTTATTTGAGAAGTTCATAATTAATTATCTGTTAGAGGCAATGCGGCCATCTTCGGTAATATATTTTTTGGATATGATTAACCTGACAGTACGTAGTATTTCTGTCTGCCTTAAAAACGGGTAAAATGGTTTTTGAATATTATTTTTTGTTATTCAGCATAAAAGATCCCGCTTCAAAGGGCTTCATTAGGGCTATTTTCATTTAAATTTCGGATCTATTTAGCGTTTATTGCAAAGCTTCGGTGGCCTTTGTCCTTGTTCCGAGAACCAGAAGCAATCTGCCCGGAGCTTGCACACACGCACACACACAGTTTTTATTTCTCACACGCTGGAAAACTCCGGATAATTACTTTCCATTCTCATTGCAGTGCAAACACCTTCCAGTAATCTGCTGAGCTCAGGGAAGAGAATTCACTTACTCAAACGTCGCTCGTCACAGACACGCAGATTTTGTAAATTGGTTTTCATCGCCGCTGTACGCCTTATCTTTTGAGATGTTCCTGGAAAGGAGATTTGTGGGGGGAAGAATTTTGTAAGCAACTTACGGGGAGAATCCTCTTAAATTAAATGACCGTTTTTAGGGTAAATGAGTTACATCTGCAAATATTTCAGCTACAGAGGAGCTAATGATGTAAATAGAGTTTTTTCACACAATTTTAAAAATAAATCACGTACTACTATCTAAAGGCTTTCAGTTACAAGGCGTTATATGAAATATGGAATAACATTTTCAATTTTTTTCGTGTTAACTTAAATTACTCTTAATCGTGCATTAATTTTTCTGATTTTAATAATTAAAGGAGAGGAAATGTATCCATAAATTTATTTTATATATGAACCTCAATTTAATAAAAAAAATTAATTTTTATATTTGATTTTGTGACATATTAATGGAATTTTTCTCTAATAATAAATATCTGATTCATATTTTAAAATATTTTTTGAATCTAAGCCTCTGATGAATACAATTTTAATAAAAATGTACTGTAATTGTGTTTGTACGTATTTTATATGTGTAAGACGTTATTCTGAAAAGCATTAAAAAATTTTTTGTCAGATATATACAATAAGGTACTAATGCACTCAATAAATATTTACAAATCTGGAACTATTGACCCATTTATGATAGTTAAAAAATATGCTGGTTTCATCCAACCCCCACACAACTTCGAATTTCACCTTACCAATAAATTAGTTTAGCCCCACGTTGTGGTAGCCATTTATGTAATAAACAACTGATAGGCGTTAATTAATTTGCCCCACGTTGTGGTACCATTTAATGTAATAATCTAAATGATCAGTTAATTAATTTTGCCCCACGTTGGGCGCCATAAATGTAATAATCAACTGATAGGCGATTAATTAAAAGAATTGAATATAAAAAAATTAACAAACAAAATAATTTATTATCAATTTGTGGCTTCCAAAAATTTAAAACAATTACAATCTAATTTAAGATCTCTTCTCTCAGGGCCTTCACTGGAAAATGATTTAATAATCTGATTAACAATTCAGTTTAAAATTTACCTAAAAACAATATGTCGATAAATGAAAGAAAGATAAATGTAAAGAAATTAACTTGAACGAAATGAAAAATGAACTAAATCTGACTTTTCCCTATCAGTTATCGTTTACAGATGTTATTAAAGTTTTGGTTACTTACCTAATGTCCGGCTGGTACCAGCTTTCTTTTGTATCTCCAACACTACACTATAAATGCAAATTTTTACACAGATTCTAATTTCCTCACAGATCCTCCGTCGAAATGCACGCAACAGCTCTCAGGAACCTCGGATGATCCTCTAATTGGTCAGCTATTGGATGTCGGTTTCCCTCAGTGCAAAATTGTTTGATTTTTACAATGAAGCAACCCTTGCTTCACGGTTGGATAGTTGTTGAAAAATCTCTCTGTCCAACTATCTGCTTGCTTACTGAAATTTCACCATTTGCAGATTTTGGACCTTTACTGTTTCATTTATCTATTTGAACCGAACTGCTATGTATCTCGGAGAAAATTTGTTTTAATGAGTCTCCTCTCGTGGCTGACCGTAGACTTAGACTGTCGACTAAAGACTCCCGACTTTACTTTTGCGTGCTCAATCGCCATTTTTCGACTTTTCATCAAAGCAACAGAGCTCGCCGCTCATTGTCGCATTGGTCGCTCATTCCGCTACCATTCATTTATCAAAACAATTCAAATTATGACCAAACAATTAATGACCTAATTAACTATTGCTACAATATATATATATATATATATATATATATATATATAAATAACTTTGGCTTGTGAATGACTAAAAGAAAGAAAAAAAAGTTATCTCTTTGTACTCTGTCTATAATAATACACAAGTCCAAACGTTTTGGATGATACATATATAATGACTCTTGTAAATACCTAAACCAAACAAAAAATTTATTCACATATCATATATTTAAATATATCGATCGCCTATAGTTATGGTTGTGGGGAAGTCTACTATTTTAAAATCAGTTAGTGAAAAATAAAATTCCAGCAGTTGCTTCTACATAAAATATTATAAAACAAATATGTTTAAAAGAAAACCGTAGTACTTGTTGACTCGCATACACATTTTTAATAATTTTTGATCAACTTAATTTAATTTTACGGTTTTTCAGTTTATTAATGTTTTATGACTGTAACGTGGTTTTCAGACACTCAAAGTTTCAACCAGGTCAATTAATACAATAATTTTAATGATTTTGGGTTATTCATGCTTATGATATTCCAATACCTTATATAATTATCTTGTGGTGAAACAATGTTGATGGCAAGCAGATATAATTGCGCGGTTGTCATTAAAATTATTTTTCAACCGTTTGCCCTCATCGTGAAGTTTATTTTGTGGTCTAATCTTTTCAGTTCACGAACATAACTGAATACATAATTACATTTTATCAGCCAGAACATCAAATGATCAAATCAAAGATTGTTCCATCATAACTCACTGTATTTCTGGTGCACATTATGTTGCAATGTATCAAGGTTTTTTTACACCACCGTACTTTCACATTACGATTTCAGAATATGACAAGCCGACGGAAATTGGCCCACGAGAAAGGTCAATTGCAACGCCCCCTACCTTGGATTCGGACGTGATACTCTGCTACCAGATCAGAAACTGACGGACATCTTCAGGCTAAAAGTCAAGGCCCGTGCCGTCACAGCCAGGTAATTTCCCTACCTTCCCTCTCTCTTTAAAGTATTCCGCAGCTTGTAAACATTATAATTTTCGTCTGTGGAAATTAATGCTGTTATTTCGCTTCCGGGGCCTGAAAGATGCATCTCTGATCTCCCTTCAAGGCCTCTTTTAGAAGAAGAGAATGTTCGCTCATCTCCCTATGAAATGCATGATTGCAACAAAGTAATATGGCCTCGTTAAAATAAAAAGACTATTGCAAATTTAGTAGCAACACCACACTTCAGAAATTCCGTAACTTCACCTGCAAGTCCCGCACACAATGTACATTTTATATAATATATTAATATCTGCCTTTTAAATCCCCCCGTTTTTTAGTTTAATTTTCATACCTTGAACATTTTTTAAATATGATATTACACAATATGGAGTTTTAACGTGTTTAAATTTAAAATTTTCTTTCAAAATTTGACAATGTACCAAAAATATATTACAAAATAAAAAATAAATATTGATATCAATGAAATTTTTTTTCTGCATTATCATAAGAAAGATAGGTATCTAAAAGTATAAAAAAGCTTGTAATATGAATACATTAAATAAATTAAAACTAAGATTGAACAATTATACTGACAATATAGATGCATACGGCAATTGCCGAAAGCTACTACCAAATGCAATATTAATAAATAATGTATTTAAAAAAATTATTAGTAAGTTTTATATAGTGTTGACTGCTGGGGCATAATATAAACTTAAAGTAAATAACTTTTCCAAAAAAAATTATTAGGCTCGGCAGAGGATTTGAAACGAATATTAGGTCAAAGAAAGGTAACTTATGTACCCATTGATTACATTTACAATAAAAAAAATGGCGTTAAGGATTAAATTTGAAATGCATAAAATGTAATTATGTGGAATTTTAGAAATTTGGCTGAAGATGGGTCGCCTAGTTTTGAAACTGTTTTTATTTAATTTTATGAGACGCTGAACATAAACCAAAAAAGAAAGGGGTAGTATGTGAGGGCATATACGTGCGGCAGAAATCTCAATTATTTACGTCGTGACGATAAAACACCTGTTTATGTTTTGTAGTCGGCTTCCTAACCGAAAAATCTTAAAAGGAATTTCTTAGCATCTCTAGACAGATTCTTCTTCTGTCAATCGGGCCTTTCTTCTTTCTCCAAGTTGTACATGTGAACTATTTTTACTCCTACACTTTCTCCCTTCCCAGACTTTCCCTTCTCCGAGTTCTGTTTCCTCGCTTATCCACCTTCCAGCTCGACTCTCTTCGTTCCGCACCAGAGGGTGGAAACCATCTTCTCGTGTTTGATTTCAGCCAATCTGCGTCGAATTTACCCTTTTGCAGGCTTACTCTCGCCTTTTGGGAGAGTTGACCTTTGGGGATTTTGGTCAGGGTTCTCCCATAATCGCTCCCATAATCCGCCTCCTTTGTCTGAAGGCACGGTTTCTCCTCTAACTCCGTCAGCTCAGCGCCAAATTTTATGGCCGTAATTTCCAGAAAGCCACACCATGACTCTGGGTACACAGACCTTTTTTGTACAAATATTAAAAATAAATCATGAATTAATTTGAAGAGTGTTATTCTGCGCAACAAAACAGAGTCTTTCACCTTTCTTTCTTGAATTTTTTGCTTTTTTTCCCTTTTTCTTTTCTTTTTCACTTTTCTGTCTTTTTCTTGCTCACCTTTCTACTCCAGATTCTGCTTCTACAGCGAATACAGAAAACAGCACTATGAAGATCAAGCTTGCCCCACACAAAACATATCTATTAATGAAAACTGCTAATAGCTAATGTAGCGGTCACAAACACAACAAGGATTCGTAAACGAAAACTTTAACAGGTAAATTAACAGAATGATTACAGCAAGCAAATAGCAAAAAAAAATAAGTTATGTTCTGAAACCGTAAAGTAAATCTAGATGAAATCATTATGTGCGTGGTCATAAAGACAGCACTGCAACACAATTATTTATATTATCACAGTATTTACGGGTTTAATTACTGTGTGTGTGCGCGTCAGCTCCTAAGCCCAGTAAAGGTCCTAACGATGCCCAGTAAAAATTAAGTTGTAAATACTGCGGGTGGGAGCGTTATAAATAGAATGCCGTTAAACTGAGCTTTTACTGTCGGCTAATTACGTCATGTGCGCCCTACTTTTTTTTTTCGAACAGGACGACTTCTATCCCGTAGGAAACCGCTTAGTAGCGGCCCTATCACGTCTGGATTGGACATATTTACGATCTAAGTGCGATTTATTGACCAACTAACAAGGTATTTCAGAGCTTATTGCAATTAACTCCCAAGTAGCCGCTATTTTACGACTGGACGCTACATACGGATAATACAGAAATTATCTATCTGAGAAGATTAGAACTCCTAATCTTAGAGGAAGTACCTAGAATGGGAACATTGCCTGAATTCTCCACAATATATGAGGTAAATTAACCTAATCTAACGTTTCAGGATATTAGTCAATTTTGAATTAAAATAAATTAGATTTGTGTAACTATCTCTTCGCCAAATATATGATCCACACTCCAAATACGATCACAACCTGGAAATATACAAAGGTAAAAATATTTTACCTCTCTAGTAACCACATCACGATTCCTGAAAATTATCATAGTTATGAAAATAAAAGATATTAATTATGAAGATAGAAAATCGGAAATTAATCTGGCTCTATTGTTTAGTAAACATGTGGTATAATCACAGAGCTAAACCCACAATTCAATTTTCGACTGATATATGTATATACATATTCTTACTTACAAAAATAATCGGATCTGTAATCAATTTACATATTACAGTTTGTTCCACTGAATCCTAAATATTAGGCCATTAATGAATGGTAATAGTAATTCTAAGGAAGTAAGATAATAATAAAATTAAATTTAAATTTAACACGTATGTTTTAAAATTATAATAATAATATAAATAATTAGAAAATTAAGCGACCAAAATTTCTTGAATGATCTGACGAAAGCAAGAAAGATTGCAGAAAAGTTGTGTACTATATATTAGCACTTTTTTGTTGCTTTTTTTGCTTATGTATCTAATTATTAAAAATAATTGGAAGATTTTCGTAGTAAGATCTCCTGTGAACTGAGGAGTCGACCAGGGTTCGATTCCCGGCTCAGCCGAATGTTTTCCGTCCCTCTATATACTTAATAAATAGTTACTTTAAAAATAAATTATTTTTAACGTCCTCGTGTTATAAAAACGACTGCTCTCTTACATGTATTTATATCATCACTTCTTTGGTCTGTATTTGGCTATATTTGGTATTATTAAAAAATTTTTTAATATTAAGATACTTATTTAATATATTACTAAATACGAATTAAGTACTTAAAATTATAGCTTTTACATTTTAAAGCTAGTGTCAATGACGTTTATTTCTTCATTGATACTATATGCATCTTCCAATTTTTCTATTCATAATTAACTGGTATGGCTTTTATGGCCGCAGGGCGTCCTCCACAGAAGATACACCGCATTTAAGCATTCTTCACATCTACGTACGAATATTGTAGTCGCCGAAAATTCCTCACAAACAATAATAGGGTTCAAAATTCGAGATTGAAAATTTTAAATACTTTTTCTTTCTGTTTTACGTTTGTATCTTTAGGAAGTTATAGTAGGGCGCCATATCTGTAACAGTTAATAAACTAATAATCGGAAAAAATAAATGAGTCTTACTTATATTATCATATTTATATATTACTTCCCCTCAGTTGTCAATTTATTTTTTATAAATACATGTAACGTATTCCGGATACACTCTAATGCACAATCGATGCCTTAATTATCTATTTTTAAAATTTTCTCCAATTAAATAGTTTATGAAACTGGAATGAGAACATGAATAGTTTAAAATGATTATTAATACATAATTCAGTACTTCAAGAATTTTAAATTTTTAATATATAATATATATAAATTTTATACTATTATTTTTTGTTTTTCCAAATCTTTTAACTTTCCTGAAAGCTCCAGATTCAAAATTAAATAATTTGAGAACGATTAATTAGTTTTATTATTCAAATTGGCGTCTGACGAAAACATTGGGGACAATACAAGTAATTAATTCTTTTAGGAAATATTATTTACACTTTTTTTTCTGTAAGTGAAAGAAACTTTGTGGTGCATCTTGACGAGCATTCGGTATCGGTCTTTGGACTTGTGGTAACGTAACCTCAGCTTCTGATGGTGGATTTATTAGTGGAAGCAATAACACTCGGCGCGTTAGTTAATTGACCAAGATATACGATACCTGGCGCCCGCTATAAAGAAGAAATCTACTCCTCGGCGGCCTCATAAACTCATCTAACATCATCACGGTTTCCGGCTGTGAGGCCATCTCCGTCACCATGCTATTATTTTTTCCTCCACCTATTCGTCGTTGCAGACGCCTAATGAATGATTGAGAGGTGTCTGGTAGTTGGCCTTATAACTAAGTGGAGTGGCGACACGTAGGACGTTAATGACTTGGTTTGCACAACTGATCGAGTGTATTTTATGATTCCGTCTTCAGCCAAGGGATTAACAAGATTTATGGAGCATTTGGTTGCATCGTCCAGAGAAAAGGTCTTGAACCAAACTGATGTCTGAAATTGTGAAATTCAATAATACGATGATAGTCAATTGATTTAAAATAAATAAAATAATTTCCATAAACTGTAACAATTTATTTGTCAGTCCTAAGCGAAGCACACAGCGTTTTTAATTCATACACAAATAATACGAAATTTAATCTGAAACTATCAACTCAAAGTAATTGTTACAATATAATTTATCAAAGCAATTAGTAACACTACGTTTCTACGGAACTATAAGAATTATAAGCAAACGTCGATCCTAAGATTAAGGATACATTTTCTAGATCACTAAGATTAAAATTACTATCAAGTGCATATCAATATTTTTTCTTTCCCGTGAAGTTTAAAAATTTTCCGTTTCTATAAAAATACAGTTATAATATTTACTGCAGAGGATATAATTAACAGTTTCTCCAGTTTTCCATTTACTTTTTGCTACTATTTTTCTTTTAACTGTTCTTATATATGATCAAAGCTTTCAAGTAATCACTCAAATAAACACAATGGTTTAATTCGTCGAGAAATTTTTTTGCTTCGTCGACACGATTAAAGTTCGGTTTCCTTATAGTTACAATTTTCTGATTTAATGTACCACCTGACACAATTTATTACAATTGTACAAAATGTAGGAATATCTCACTTCAGTCAATGTTTCTCTCGAAATCCATAATTTCATAATTGTTATTCACTAATTTATTATATATATTGCTTTTAAAAAGCATCAAGTAAATTTCTCCGTTGAATGCAATTTATCACACACTCTAGAGTAATAAGCTTAATATTGATTCTAAAATGTGTTTATTCTTCAATATTTTAGGAACATCTTAAAACCTATTTAATTATTCACTTCCTTTAATTTATTAGAATTTAAATTTCACTCCACCTATCTTTAATTAATTTCCTGTTTTTCTGAATAAATTATTTTCTTACATTTAAGCTTTTAAATATACGTGCCTTTTACAGAGAAAAATTGATTTATAAATAATTAAAATAAATGTAGAGGATTTTAATTGGCATTGCATATGCGATCACAATTTTTTATTATTGAATCCTCTGTAGTCTGTATTAGAATTAACTTCAGTTTATGCTGCCAGCCTCTTCGTACAATTAAGTATCCTTCCTGTATCCTTTTGCCGGCCCCCCGTTAGCCTTCCATCTTCTACTCTGAAGAAACATGAACAGAAAAATCCTTTCCCTATTCCTTTCACTTCTCCAAGCACCGATATTATAAATCTTTCATGCTATTTAACAATTCAGATCATTAATTATCAAATTTGTCCTCACTTAACCCCCTGACTAAATTGTAGCTTCGCACCCTCGTCAGATAATTAATCATTACTGTGCTGGTTTTTTTGTCCCCCCTTGTTTAATTCGCCTACGAGCTTAAGTATAGCAATTCAGAGGTGCAGGACCTTGTAACATATATATGGAAGGAATCCAGGTCGGTGTCAATAGATCGAGTGTGCGTGTGTGAAGGTGGGAGAGGCCGATTCTTGCCACATCTAATTAACACCTAACTTAGATCTGACTCACCAAATTTCTCACATTCGAGATTATCCCAATTTAGTAGAGGCGCAGGTGCAGAAAAAAGACAGGGAGAGGAAAAATAGAAAAGAGGTAAAACGCAGATAATGTTTTGTAGGCACACGAAACTGGAATCATGTAGTTCTACAGTAAGATAGTGGAAAACAACCACAAATTCCACGAACGTAGGTTAAAATAATTTATTTAACCTCCGTCAAAATTATACAAGAAGCTTTCAACCTCTTAAGGTCATATCTATATTGTTCACGAAAACGGATAAGGATCAAACACGCGTCCACAGTCACTCGTCAGAGTTGAAAGATGAGAAATCTGAACTTTCTTGGTAACTCTGGCTCGTATATGAAACAAACTTAGAAAAGATAAAAGAAGCTTAAATGAAATTATGCAAGTAGTAAAATAGAATATTTTTCAAAGCAACACGTTGGACATTTTAGCAGAAAAAAATAATTTCAAGGAGGACGATCAAGAAACTGCTTTACTGAATAAATCACTCCGCGTCATCAGTGAATCTCTGGTTAACTTTCCTCACGTCCTTGTCATTGGAATGTCTTCCTACCAGTAACAAGTGCATCGTAACGTGAGGAAGACGTGATTTACAAACAAACAGTCACGGATTTATGGAGTTGGAGACGCATCAGTGTTCACTTTGAGGAGACAACATGTAATAATATGTAAATAAACTCTACGCAATTAACGTATTTAACAAATACTTTCCCTCGTCCCCCTCACTTTTTTTTCATTGGCTGGGAAGACAAGCCATTGTGTGTAAGTAAAATAATCATCACCTTGACGTTCATGACACGACTCAAGACACTTGAAAGGATTCCAACTCACTGACTTTAAGTCGGAAAGAAGAATCCACAGATAATCATGTGGAAACTCTCTTGTTGTGTGTGAAGGGTTTAATTATTTGGAAAAGCAAGGAACTACTGCTACTAAATTTATCAATTTATTAATATGTCAATTGATCCGTAAACAATGGATTTAGTTTATCGTTCCTCATATAACTACAGGAATCCCGAACTACTGAATAAACGCAATACAGTTTATTTTAAATAAATCACTTTTTTTCATAATTCATCTGAAAACATTAAAAAATTACTATCGTTAAAGTAAGAGTTTAGACGAGTGAAAACAATGAATTTTCCGTCGTTTTTCGATGTCTGTTGATAGGATAATAATGATTAATTGGCTAAAAATAGACAAAATTTTGAAACGCCTCGTTTCCTCTAATTATCCGTTGACCTCATTAGGTGTTAAAATTTCTTAAGGCAGGGAGACTTCGACACTTCAACATATTATACGAGGAGTAAAAATAACTTATGTAGATAAAACAGAGTCATAGATGTTATTAATTTGTCCTTGTTACGTGCCCGTCTAAATGGGTTAGGTATGAAAAATACCGTATGAGGATACATTAAAATTTCTCATGAATTTTATTTTCCGTATTTTTTAATCGTTCACTTTTGTGTTTTCCCCATCATTGATTTGCTTTTTTACTCATGTATTCACCTATGTATTTTTCAATTAAGTATTTTTGTATTTAATTCTTTGAAATGGAGTTTTTAATTTTCATATTTCCTTGAGAACTGGATTTATTGAAACAAAACATATATATTTTGATTAATATCTTCTATAGATAATGAAGTGGCCAATAAACAGACAAAAACGAGTGATAAAAATTTAATAGCACAACTACGTTTCTGCAATGATGAAAAAATCTTATGAACGACACCGCAGAAACCAGGAGACTTCGCTTTTAACATCTCGAATAATTATTCTGTACAATTGATGCATGAAACTCGAAAAAATAACTGTGTACGTAACTGATTGATTAGGACTTTCACTGCAGTTTTTGTCAGAAGTGGTAATACTCAACATGTCGAAGTCTACGTCCGGCTGACCAAGGACGGGATCAAAATTAGGGACATGTTTATAACAAATTCAAATGATTTCACCATCTTTCGCTAATCGTATTATATTTTATTGGGGGTATAAAATTGGATTGTTTGTGGAAGTGGGAAAAATAGGAATGAGTCATAAGTGGTAACACTCTGCGTGACAGTCTACGTCCTACTACCAAGGACGAGATCAAAATAAGGGACATGTTTATAACATTGCACAAGAACAGTAGAAACCGGCCTGCGTGCTTCAATGCCCATATACAAGGAGGAGGCTGTGAGAGTAATTAAGAGAGCACAAGGTCTCCGGTGGCTAGGGGAAGATAGCGCCTTCAATTAGCCGGCCAGCCATTCAAATTAGGCGGACGGAATAAGCGGCTCATCTATAAATTTCCCGGGCGGACGACGGACGGCAAATTGGAATCCCCTTCACCTCCCGAAAACGAGAACTTTACGAGCAGAGAGGTGGGGCCAATGAAATCTTCTTAGCGGCCGATACGATCTATAATAAATATGATCACGCTCCCGCGCCATAATTGCACGTGCTGAAGCAGCGCTATCAACTCCCGGGATCGCAGGCGAGAACGATAATTAGATTATCCGAGGGACGATGGGGGGTCAGAAACGCGGGTGAATGCCTCCTCGTATCTGGACTGTGTTAAAAACCACGCACGTAACGAATTTAGGTCAGGGAATGCGAAATTACTACAAGGTTCCACTGGGGCATTATGAGGTGTGATTACGGAAACGTTGCATTGAATACGGCGTGGTTATTATTTACCAACAACTACTTGACGCAATTTTCGTGCGACAGCGTGAGTGAGTTGGTGAAATAATCCTACTTGTTGCGTGTCGCTCCAGTGTTTCTTTTTCCGTACGGTGATTTAGCCTAATTGGCGCCTTTCCACCGTAGGCCCACAGCTCTGTGAGTTTCTCCGTGTCTGAAGGTGGAGACACGCTGCCATCACGTCACGTACTGTCACGTGATTTAACGGCAAGTGACTAAAGTGTGCGATACTAACTGGCCAATGTTGTTTTACGGACCAGAGACACACTTCTATTACGTTACGTCGCGTCACTGCGATGTCACGGGTCATCACGCGCTGTCACGTATCTGTGAACTTCGTTCGCATACATTTTGAAGTCAAGCCATGTCACCTTATCAATCTGAATTCTGTTTTAAATGTTATCACAGGTACTTGTGGATCCCTCGTCACTTTTTCCAATAAAACAAAGAATTATTTTACCTAATTACCTTAAGCATTTATTTAAAACCTAGGCACTATGATGGTATAACTCTTGATATCTTTAAAATGGTCGCTCGTACAAAACATTTATCATAGAAGGAAAGTTGTAGAGAATTTAATTCCCTTTTTAACGCACTGTCGGGTTTCAAAAAATCATCTACAATTTATTAAATACATCTAACTTCAAATGAAAGGAAGGTAAATACACGAGTTATCATATTTGATTGAATTTAAAATCAATCAAGCCTACTTTTTCACATATAATTTAATTATTTGATGAAATAATAGATTTATCAACCTAACTTACTATCTCAGTCAGGTCCTCTTTTTGTTATTTAATTACGCCAAATAATTCGCACGTATCTAAGTACATGGACTTAAATTTTTATATATTACTTAGAATCACACACGCCTGTAAATATATATGGTTGTAATATAAGACTATCTTCAGTAGTATAATACAGTATTATTCTTATAAAAAAACAGAACCTGTATATAACATTTTACTGTCTCCAGTTTTAGACTTGCGGGCAGCTTCAGAGGGGAATAATACTTGGTATTTCCGTAAGGGAATTAGATTTAATTTTCCTGGAAGAGGGGGGGGGGTAATGTATGGCTGATAGGTACACAGATGTAGACTGGTATATTAATCTACGCACTACAGTCACTTGCCAAAGTAGACTTTTCTGGCCGTGACCAACGTGACTTGACAGCAGTGTGCGACTGAGGCTGCAGTCACGCTTCAACTTCATGGCCGTCAGTCACGTGACAGTATGTGACGTGATAGCAGTGTGTCTACACCTTAAAGTCACAGATTTGATCATTCGTCTTTCAACGAGGCATTGGCTTTATTTCGTTTCATTGCTCTTATTGTAAGTATTAAGCTTAGAGGCATTTGGACTTTTTCAATTTTTGTTAGGCTCAAATTGTTAGACATACGGAGTTGATCGATAAATTAAAGAATATCAGAACCATTTTCCAGCTCATTAAGAATCTTATTTTAAAAATACTAAAAACCTCTTTAGACATGTTGATGTTCAGATGAAGAAAATAACATAACATGCTGAATATTTTTTCACTGCATTTATGAGAATTTAAATTAATGAACGGAGTTCTTTTTAAAACGTGGAAAAGTTTAAAAACCGTGAAAGAGTTTTGAAAAATGTTTCCTCAGGGCACACAGGTAAAACGATAATTTATGGAGGTGTGGGATTTCACATTCTTCCTTCATAATAATGGTTCAGGTTGCTCATAAGTGAGCAAATTCAGTTCATAAAAAATGTTTGGGACAGAAAATGCCACATACTATTGCGTTCTTGGAAAATAACGGCATATATTTAATAATTTTACCATAAAAAAAATATTTTCTTCTGACTTGACCTGGGATTTATTTTAACAATTTTATTTTATTTAAATAATTTAAATCTCTCAAAAGTAAATTTTTACGCCGCTGAACTATTATTACTTATTATATTTTGGTGTAATATATTTTAGTAATTACTTAATGTATTTTATTCCATTTAACTTAGCAAGAGTTGCGAACTTTACAAGCCAGAACTTACATGACCATTGCGCCAGCTTGTCGGGAGATAATCGCTGGAGTCTTATCAGAAGCACGCAGCAGACAGACACCTGGTTTTACCTGAGGTGCGGATCCGGGCCTGCAAAGAGAGGATCAGACGCATCCATAAATTTAAAATTTTATAGAACACATGATTTTCTGGACCAATGCCATTCGTGGTCCAGGAATATCGACCAAAAAGGTCGTCCTCGTCGAACAGAGACAACGGCGAAGTTGCCTGGTGAAAGGATGCGTTGTGATGACGGCGACAGATGCACGAACGGTAACTACGAAGTTTCTCAATCCTTGACGTTCCTAGGGGGTATCTACGTCCATAGTTAAACCCTGAGATTAAGGGATCCGATATAAATGTATATATTTTCCGTAATTCAAAACAATTAATACCAATAAAAAACTACACCCCGCCACATTATTTTCATGCGTGGTTATTCAGCTTAAAGATATATTCATGAACTTGAAGATTATAAATAGAAAGAATAAGCAGAGTATTTTGAAGGAAACAGTAAAGAATAGTGATTAAATTTAATCAAAGAATAAGATAAACGAAGAAGTCTGTTTCAAAATAATTAAGTTGACATATTCTTAGACATCACTTTGCCACTATTCATTTATTTACTCCTCTTCCATTCTTTACGTCCCTCTGTTTGTTTGCCTGCTAATTAAAAAAATTATCGTCAATATCCCGACCCCTAAATCCTACTGAGGTCCTAATTGGCTTCACTCAGCTTTCTTCGTCTTCTTTTCAAACATTATTTCAATTTGACAATATCGAGACGATGGAACTTCTATCTTATAGGCTTTACTTTCGTCACTTAGTGAAATTGATTTATAGTTTCTAGATAGCCTCAAATCCTTAAAAAAAATTAAATTAATAATTTAATATTACTAAAAGGTTGTGCGTTTCAAGCGACGTTGAAATATGAACAGGTTTTATGGAGGCTCCAAGCCAGTTTCCGAGATATTTCCCAACGTAACCTGCCGTACGGGAAAGCCAATAACTAGTAAATCAAAAATATTATCTGACGAGAAACGGAAAGTGATGGAGAGAGAGAGAGAAATCGGCAAAGAGTAAGATTTTTGCTTACTTGCGTAGTTACGAAGTCGTATGTGAGAGAAAAATAAAGAAAGGCATGAAAAGTTATCTGCGATCTACAATTACCTACAGAAATACGCGTCGTAAAACTGCAATTCTCTCTCGGGATTTCAAAGTAGTATGTGTTGAAACGTAGTAGTTATCTCTGAGCTAAAGTGTTTTGAACAGAAATTACCCATGTACATATATAGAGAAGAAGAACATAAAAATGTTTACGGGGAGAAATAGAATGTTCCTTTTTTCCAAAAAAAAAAAAAGTAAACTCCTTGGCAGAACAATAAAACTAGCCAATATAATAAAGGACTAATACATACCCTAGGAAAAAGTACACGAACACAGTCCGTCAATAAATGTAGAATATTTTAGATATCGAATTAAAATATTCTTCCAGATTGATGACCAAAATGTTGCATATTAAATTCAGTGATTAGGACATTATTGTAAGAAATTATAATGGTAAATTAAATAGAATTTATGATTCCTTGTTATTGTAATGCATTCAATGTATTATAAAAAATATTTCCATTGATATTATTATTATAATTCATCAATATTTTCAACACGTGTGTAAATATAAGTCATTTCGCCTGCAATGTGTGTAAAAACCGTATCTTACAAATTTTTTTCATCTACTTCTTCTTCCAAAGCTCTTCAGCCCGATGTGGGCTCTGGTTGCCTTCACAATCTGTCTCCACACTTCTATCCTCTCGGTTTTCTCCCACAATCTGATTGTCTTCATTTTCTTCAAGTCCTCTAACACATCTTGGATCCATCTTGGTCTTCCCCTTTTTTTAGCAACAAATATTTTTGGCTTTCTTTCTGTAGCCATTCTTTCTGTAGCCATTCTTGTATGATTTTATAAATCTAACTATGTCTTCCCCTTCTAGGATGCTATTTATCTCTTCATTATATCTTAATCTCCATTCTTCACCTTCTTTAAGAGCTCCATAGATTCTCCTTTCAAATCTCCTTAGTCTCTTTATTAGTTAGGGTCCATGTCTCTGTCCCAAACGTTACTATGGGTCTAATTAATGTTTTATATACTTTTACTTTTGTTCTTCTTGTAATTAGGGTCGATTTTAATATTGGGATGTTTGCGTAATTTTCTCTCTATTTCCTTTAGTTATTCTTTGATTTTTTTTCATCTACATTTCATGTATTTAATTGTAAGTAATGTTTTTAATTAATTATATTATAAATTATCATGATTGTGAAAAATTTTTTTGTTGGAATTTTTATTATTTAATTTAATTTTGCAACACCTGAAGTGGTCTCAAAGATATGGGTTGAAACTTTATGTCTGTTTTACTGTTTTTTTCTATTATAATGATTTAAATTTTTATTCGTGTTGCGAGATTTGCCAAAGGTTGATTTTAAAATGTGCAAACATAATAAAAATTAGTTTTGTGTTTTTTTTTCAGAACTACTGAATATGAACTTGATCGAATTTGATCCCTGAGAAAAATCTTTCTCAGCTTTACAAAAAGTTTTAACCACACGAGAAGTTCCTTTCGTGGGAAGTAACATTAGCTGATTGCTTATTAATTAGGCGCGCGTGTGTAAGAGACAGAAATTCGTCATGTGAAGCATGCTGCGTGACACAGGAACAAAGGCCGCCGCTGTTTCTCGGATGTCCCACACGTCCTCCTGGAGGCGCCGAAGGGACGTGTACATGCCCAACATGCCGAATAGCTCAAATCGTAAATTTCCGTACCATGTCCCCGCGGCTACCGTACGTATGTAGCGGCAGCTTTAATCCTTCTCACGCAAGGCGACAAACTTATGTGCTTTCCCCATCGTGGCACATACTCGAGAACCTCCACGAAACTTCGTCGTAAAGACACCGAAGCGCCGACGAGCATTAATCTTCAAGTACCTACCAAGGCGGGGAAACACTTTGATGTTCCTTCTGAAAATATTTAACCTGTTTGTTGAGCCAAAAAAAAAGACTTTTTTGGTTCCTAAATTTTGTAGTATTTGTTCCAAATTTTTAGATAAAACACATGTGTTAAAGGTTTTCATTTAATGACGCGTTGTGTTCCTTGATAATGGGCCTCGTGCTTGAGCTGTAAGCCTCGTTCGTGTCGTCCTTATCTCCGCATTTCGATACAGTACACGGCAAATATATTTATTCCTCGCTTTGCAAGTAGGTACAAGAGTACGCGAGGTGATGTATTGAGTTATCTCGCGGTGATTTATCGGTGTTCTGACCAGACGTAAACGGCGGCCCAAGCATGGCTTTGCATGTCGCTAGATCGTTATTCCTGTTTTCCTTTGCTTCGCAGCGGGTAAGGGAAAAGATGATTTTATTCCTAACAAGTGCGGGAGAAAAAAAAATCGCTATGTCTGAGGACGGTGACCCTGGGGTTCAATTAGGATACGACATCTTCATCATCACAAGATCCTTGAAAGCGGGGGTATCCTTCTGAATGACAAGGGTTGTAAATCATCGACGAGTTCTCGAGTTCGTGCACGCGAGGTGAGTAATGGATCCCTGTTGTACTCGACATTAACGCCACTGGCGTGGGAAAATAGACTTAGAAGATTTGCACGTGGGAAACAAACGAAGCTTCACTTCATTTAAACGACATCAAACAACAATTGTAGACTGGAAATATGGAATACGAATAAAGAGGGATAAGGCCGGAAGATAAAGAAAAATAATGTCATGGGGGACCAAAAAGAAATATAATTTGCCCATAGTTGCACGAGGTGCATTCAGTCGAACAAGAAATAAATGTAAAAATTAATAGACCTACCTTAAATAACGCCGAGGAAATTATTTTATAAATTTTATTTATCTTCTGGATTGACGAAGTATTTTGCATATAGTATAACTAAGTCCGGCGAGAGTAAATAAAAAGCAGCAGAAAATATTTTGTTAATTTATGTTAATAAATTTATAAAATACTAATTATGGAGTGGAAAAGAGAGAATTGTGCATCGACAAATAGATCGCATTCAAATATTATACATGTGATTTTCTTGTAAATTCCTCTATAACGATTAGTAAAATATTTTTATTAAAGTACCTGGACCATTTGTGTTGACTTCTTCACCATGGAAATTTAATTAATTTACTTTATCAGTTATGATAGTTCGATTCTCCGTAACTTTGTAGGTTTCAGGGTTTTCTTCGCTGATGTCGAGGTAAGAATCTTTTTAGAATCTCGATACCCTCAGAGTCACCTCCACGATTGTAAATAGAGTCATTAGGACTGATGCCTATAAGGCATCTATGCGAGGACGAAGGTCGTATGAGATGAATAGTGAGACGTTGGGAGAGGTCAGTTCTATAAGGAAGGAGGTATTTCAATGTAAATTGATTACATGTACGTAATGAAGACATGTATAGAAGGTTCAAAGGTATCGGAGCAAAATTGGCATACAATGTCAAGAAGAACCGGCCCTCCATTTTCACAGAGAAACTGCGAGCATCGGAAGTGAGATGGCATCCTTACGCGTACGAGACGACATTCTTTGGCGGCAGTTGATGAAGTCATTAACTCAGCGGGTAACATTCCGTCAAGAGACGTCCATGAACACAGATGGGCTCATTTACCAAACAAACTCAACAGCCTCTTCTGTACAAGGCGATCGTTAGGTGGATGGACGCGCCGAGATTCCGACATCTGGTAGACATGATTATCTCCTTCAGCAGCACCGTCACCACGTTTCTCACACAATGACACGGGCAATTGTGTCCATTCACCTGGAACTTTGATACTCTTCAGATAGAAGATTGGATTACTCGCCAAATCAGGCCACTTTATCGACGAAGCGGCTTCGTCTGTAGGTTTTATCCATCATCTGGCCTGACGGATACAATTTGATATGAACTATTTCAGGACAATTCCGTGATTTAGACGGACGTACAGATCGTTGCTGACGCTACATATTTTACGAAACATAAACAATCATTTAAAAGGAATTAAAATAAATTATTTTTAAATTTCGAGTACATTAATTATATATTGTAATGGTATTTGTTTTATTTTAAGCGACGACAATTAATTGAATTAATTATAGGGATATAGACTCCAATGAATAAATTGTTTAATCCAACTACTTTATGCACAAAGTAATATTATTTGAATAAAAACTTAATTACACAATTATAAAAGGAAACTTTTGCTCAACCTTAGAACACGAGATCTGGGAAATAAAATCTACCATCTCAAGGTGGTATTACGTATTTTTGGCACGTAGAAGAGGATTAGATCTAATTCGTTATTTTCCTGCAGATCGTTCGTCCCTTCCCAGGAATTCTTGTTGCTGGCTGCCCGATGAATTCGTCGTGTCCTGCTGACCGCGTGATGTCACACCCAGATCCTTTCTTCTTCTTCGTTTCTTCTTATTCTTTCTATTTCTCTGGATCACTCATAGAACCTCTCACCACAATCTCCTCGGTCTGAATCCCTTTTACTACCATACCCATTTTCGTTGGTATTCCTCACCTTCCCATAGATTGGTTGTCTCAACCATGTCATCTGGTCCACCAATCAATCCTCCCCTTTTTCCCTCCCTTTTCCAGAATTATTGTCCGGAACAGGGGTTATGAGCGACACAGCATGCCACGTTTCAAAGAACACAAATTTGGGTTTTTCCCAAAATCTAGGACAATAGTGCCAGATGTTCCGAACTTCGGTCTTTGTCGCGCCGGCATAAGTCAAAACTAATTCCCTAATAACTATTACAAAATATCCGCTAATGTATAAAGATAAATTGAAAAAATATACACTGATAAAATAAATGCAATAAATAATAAAAGCTCACGCGTTATAATATATATCCTCAATAAAATAAAAGTTAGACATTTACGAATTTAATGTAAAATTATGGATTAAGTAAGGATAAGTTATTATTGGCCATTACCAGATTTAGACAAACAATGTCGGATTTGAGTGAAAATTAGGTATCCAAATATTTTTCAAATCAGCGAATGAAAAACCGGAGACAATTAGCAAATACGTCAGAATCAGATGAATATAGTCACAAGTTCGTGAAGGGTTTCGAATTAAAAAAAAAGACTTTTGTAGAAGAAACAAGGAATGTTCCAATATGAAGTTTTTATCTCGATGAAAACCATGTGTGAATGATTTATTCTTTGCTGTCAATTTATTGGAATTTGTTGGTAAAGCAAAATACCTGTTGTAAGGCGGAGTAAGTATTGTCCATAGAATAGGGGTTTGTGGGGAAAAAAAGGTGGTTAACGATCCAAGTCGAGCCCGAATGAGTGGGAGGAGAATAAACACAGTTTGTTGGCCAATTAGCAGCTCTAGTGAGATATTACACGGCAATTTACAGACGGAAATGTAACTTGTTCTCGCCCCCATTGTTCCGTAATTGAGAGGTCCTCCCGAGTGTTCGTATTCCTTTTTCGGGTCGTTCCGTATCTTTTTGGAAGGAGGAAGGTCATTAGAAATCCCTCAGTCACGTCTCGAACGAAGGTCGCGGAAAACAGTTCAACAGGCAGACGCAGGTGGATCCAATCGCCGGAGGAAAGGAAACAAAGTTTGCACAACGAGACTCAAGGTTATCTGTACAAAAAAAAAGGATGGGATTCGCATGCACGGCAATAGTAGTTTAAAGATACGAGGAAACGATGTGGTGGTATTGTTATAAAACAGTGATGAATCATAGTCAAAATTAATTACAAATTAAATTAGTTGCCCCTTTTTCTTTATTTATTGAAAGTGCGAGTAAGAGTTTTACAATTCAAAATATTAACTTTTCCCCGGGGCTAAATACGGCGGTTTTAAAACAAAGTAAAAAAAGGTCATATTTATTTTAATCTATAACAAATGTAATAAATTGTTGGGTTTGCTTAAACCCGTCGGCATTCTTTCGAATATTTGTAGGATTGTTGCCTTAAGGTAATTAGCAAACGGCTCAGTGTACGTCGACTTTCGTCGAGCTTCGTAGTCAGTTTTCCTTGATGCTGCCACTCTTTCTCAAAAAGAACTACAGAACATAAATGTTTTCCCAGTTTCTCTACGATGTGTAAGCAAAAGAATGCTGAAGAGTCCAAAAATAATAAGCCCACTGCGACTTTTTCTCTAGGTTTTTATGCATAGTTTCCCCACCCGGAAAAACGCCACCCCCCTTTTACATCTGTGGTCTAGACGGTAAAGTTTTTTTTTAAAAGCTTGAACAGAAATCCTCAACTCCGCCGGTCACTCACAGCATTTATTGATTATTAAAGCGAACAATTATTTTAATATTTTTGAAGGACTTGCGATGGTGGGAGCTCAGCATCTGCTTTAAATCCATAGTTTGTTCTTTTTGTCTGCTTAATTATAAATCGTACCATTAAAGCAGTTAATTTAATGCCAATTGGGACCGTTATATGAGAAATCCTTTTCCACTTCACAAGACACAACGCACTAAAAAATTTCTATTTATTTTGATGAAGAGCTTTTCCAGGTTGAGGATGTGTAAAATTCGATGAATATTTTACTCCTGAGAATGAATATATGTAAATAAATAATTTCAATTCACGTTAATTACATAACTTTACTGGTTTAAGTGCTTGATAGTTAAAACATATAGGTGTGGATAACTACTAGTTTAATGGCTTTCTCATCATTCTCTCGAGAATATTAATGCGAGGCGGTAGAAGACAGGAGATAAAAAGTAAATGATGTTTTGAGTAACTAAATATCATCAATTAAAAATGGAAAGACCAAAACCCCTCGTGTAATTATTAATTACTAAACTGCCAATTCCATTCTAGATTTTCGGTCGATTAATTTTATCGAGATTCAAGTTACTATATAAAAAGTTCGAGACTAAAAACTACTGAGTAAGTACGTAATAAGCATAAATGAAGTTCAATTAATTATCTCTCAGAATAATTAAAACGGTGTTTTAAATAGCCGAGCTATATTCCCGGAACAAGTTAGAACTAAGTCAATAACTAAATCAGTCGCGTGAAACACCATAATAGCCTGGTTAAATGGCGTACAGAATTTATTACCTGCCCCTGAACTAATTCACTTAAGATTGCAAATAAATACTTGGAACACGCTACGCAAGTAATCAATGAATTAAGCGTCTCCTTTTTGTTAATGCGAGATATGAGTCCGTTCATAAGTTCTTAATATTGGATAATAAATTGCACTGTGCGTAATTTACTTTAAAGTTCCTCTGAGTGTAACATCTATCCGACATAAAGCTGTTGTTGCTTTTTTACGAAATTTATATGTCCCGTCTTATAAACCCAAAGTTTAAGAGACGGGTAGAGCAATTTTATTTCATATATTTTTTTATTAAACGTTTTAAGAAAACACTGTGTACGACCAGGGTTTTTTTCTTAGAAAATTTATGTGAACTGATATTGGTGAATAAAACTTAAGCTGAGGCTATACAAAAGTGTTCAATTAACACGCTTCCACAATATATAACCTAAAATGCTACTTTTATTAAAATAAATGTATTTTTAACGCTGATTTAATATAAACCTTGAAAATTCTAAATTATTTAAATTTTTATAAAAATAGGTAGATAAATTTAAGACGGGAGACTCTCGTATGTATTTTATAAAATCTTATACTACCTGAATCACAATGAAAATTTGTAGACCCGGCTCAGTAACCACGGGAAAAAATTATCGTAAAAGAATATGTTGATCCGGTTACAGGGAGATTAAAACTTGTGTTAAGGAATTAATATGAATGGTGACGATCAAGTACAAGTTGTAATAGTTGTTGTTGGTGTTTATCTCTCTAAAATATACAATGAAGCAGCTAAGGACCTCGCGTGTCGTTGGTTTCCTGTACGTGGCAATTAGCGACAAGTGACACGACAACGTGCCATGTCCTCGTCAACACGGAAGATAATCTCCACCAGGTGGTGGGGGGGGGGGTGATACAAGCTATTGTGCATCCTTACAGCGGTTTCGATTAATCACACTCGTAGTTTTAATTTTAATTTTTGACTGCCTCTTTCACGACTCCCGTCGACTTCCGTAGAGTTGCTTCGCTTTTTCTTTATTTTTCTCTTAAGCTCAGGTCAACTTTTACTTTCCAGGGAACTAATACTTTGATGTATATAAAAAAATCCTCATAATTCCAACATTTCTAGGTATTTTCCCCACGAATAATTTAACAATAACTCATACTAAAACTACACTTCACACGTAAGACGAAATGGATCATGAAATTAAATTTATATTATTTCTAAGTTAGAGAAAAATTATTATAATTGAATACCCTTTCTAACGACTTGTCCTGTAATATGTTATGCAATAAAAATTAAAAATTGGAAATTTATTTGGCAAAACCTTCAAAAGCGGCGGTTGTTTGCTTTTTTATTGTTCACCTTATGAAGAAGACTCAAATCAGGGACGAAACACGGGTAATAATTATTCTAAATGCAAGAATTGTATTTTTTAATTGATAAATCTTTTCCATTACATTTATTTAATTGTTCATTTCCCTCGTGGCTAAAATTACCCACTATTACCCATTTTAAAACACGGAAACGGACACGTTATTCTGTCCCCTACTAATTTTTAAAAAAATCGGCAGTGGAACACGAATTTTCATTGAGAGTTTAGCTTTTAAAAAGAAAGTCAGTTGAGATGAAGTTTTTATTTATATGAAGGCCTAAAAGTCATTTGAGATTCAAGAAAAAGAAACATTGTGTCAGTAAGAGGAAGGGCTGGAAATAGTTAAGTGAGAGAATTTTGGTCAATCCTGCTTTTGTACCAACCAGAGAGAAGACAGCAAGCTCACCAAATAATAAGCCAAATTGTTAAATATTTCAGCAGTGATCATACAAAAATTGATCCAACAATCCCCTACGAAAATTAGTTTTCTGAATTTAAAACCCTGAGCTGCAAAAATTTAATTTTAAATTTTATTACTATCAATATTTTGTTGAATAAATTATGAGCAACCCCATAAAACCTTTAAAATAATTTCTCCTTACATTAATTTCAGGATTAATTCTGAATATTTAACTCCTCATTTGTTTTTATATTCTGAATCCTTTTTATAGTACTATACTAGCTGAGTGCCCGGCGTTGCCCTTGTACTTATTTATATAAACCCGAAAAAGTATTTAATTGAATACTTAAATATATTCCCTGAGTATTTCAGGATATAATTGTCAATTGTCACTCAGTCTTCATACATTACGAAATATTACATTGATGAAATTGTTAGCTAGACTCACAACTAATATAGCGCGAAAATTAACTTACATTTTCCGCAAGGATGGTAAAGTAATTCGTATTCTTCTTTATTACCATTCGATGGAGTATTGCTGAAGAAAATATTTCTGCTTTATTTCATTCCTAATAAAGGAAATATTTCCTTTGTTCGTTGCGTAGTAACGTCTTTCTCTCGCGTGACGTCATTGTCTCTTGGCGCGCAGTAATTTTATATTTAATGATCACGGTTTTTAATTATAATTCTTTCCAAATGAATGCTAGGCGTTTCTCACCCTCACAGTACCGTTTCTCGTATTTTGAAGAATATGTGTACCAATTTTTGTTGCATTCTGTCCACGCGATAAAATTTGTATAAAGAACAACGTAAATACATACATACATACATACATACATACAAATATACATCCTTTTTTATTATATAGATTTTGAGTTTTAATTAATATTATTTTTACAGATTAGGTGTGCGATGTCATTTGATGGACTTAACAACAAGTCAAAGAAATACGTTCAAAAAGGGGTATTCTAAAAGATGTGACTTTTAACGAATACTTAAAGGTTAAAAGAATTACGCCGAAGGAAACTTTGTGTAATTAAAATGAAATCGAATAAAAAATTTCGCTATATTTATCTAGTCAACTGTTCAAGAAGAAGATTATTTCGCAAGAGAATAAATTATTTGACATAATTCGAATATACACATTTTCCACGATCATATACGTGACACGTGAATAAAGAGTAAAGTCCTCCCGCGTGCTCTTAAATTATTATTAGCCCCGGCCATGAGCATCAGCTGAGTCATCCGCTCTTCAAAACGCTTGTGTGGTTGGTGATTGATTTTTCGAAGCGAGAACTGCCAATACAGGTTAATGCTTACCGCGGTAATTTAGATGTCCGCACAAGATAAAGACCAGCTCCTCCTCCCAAGTCTGCAAATCGATTTCCCTTTCAGCCATCAGTCATTAGTGACAAGTCTCGTGGAGATTTCTAAGCTGCTAGTGAGTGAAAAGGAAGATCATATAAGTGAGGAAATAACTTTCTCTATCGAGCCGTAACAAATGTACAATAGAACAAAGAGTTGTGAAAGAGACCAAGGTAGATATCAACTGCTGTCAAATGTAAGAAATAAAAAAGAGTAAAGAAAATATGGTTCAGAAAATATAGAAACAACCGTCCTTCAGCAAAATTTTCTATTATTTGAATTTAGTCATAAAATATTTTTTTAATTTACAATTTATAGTCGCATTAGCCTACAGAAAATATTCTTAATAAAATAAATTCAAATTCAATAATAAAACAGTATTCTGTCAATTTTTTTGGTATTTTTAACTGAGAGTAAAACTTAATATCCTGCCCAATTATATAAGAAAATTATCATAAAAAAAAATTAAAATCATGTCCCTGATTATAAATTAATTTATCTGGTTGCAGTTTGGGTCTTATTATATTTGAGATTTGTCTACCTCTTATGCAATCTCTATGTATAAAATTTATGCACACTAATAAAAGTAAGATTTTGAATTTACCTTATGAAGAAGTGCAGTTGTTCAATATATTGTTCTCGGAGTTCAACCTAGGCGAATATGACGACAGAACTTTTAGTCGTCGAAACTTTGCGTTCTACTATAATTATGCAAAACCCGGTTGAACTCCGAGAACAATATATTGATCATATTATTCTTACTTTATTGAATAATTAATTTATTAAATTTTTATTGTGTATTTTCTGATTTTTTACATAAATTTTAGAAGTAATACAGATCGTAATTTTATTGCGAAACAATTTAGGTTTCATTATATTTCCCAATTAACTAATTAAATGCCCATTTTATATACTTTATTAAACATTCTGCGTATTTGACTGTTAAAAATGTTGCAGAAGATTAGTTTCCATGTCTGTATTTTAGTTTATCTTAAATTTTCTTTCTTTATGGCAGAAACTAATCTACATCTCCAACATTTCTTAAATTGTAATACTCTGATTTTTTTTCTTTCATAGTTCCTAAATTTGTTATATTTCTCAACCGTTTGGGTTCCCTAAAAATTTCATTCTGAAATACTACAATTCATGATTTAACGTGGATAGATATGAATTTATGAACGTATCCAACACATTTATTTTAAACATTACTTTACTCTGTTTGAACAACTGTGCACCATTACTTTTGAATCAATCTGTACATATCAGACTTCTTTTTGCAAAAGTATTATTGATGTTCATAAATTACATTCTTGTATTTCCGGAGTATTTAAAGCAAGTAATAAAGTGCCTGGCAAAGGCAGGACACTTTGTTTTTTCTTCAGATACACTTGTAAGTAGAACAGAAATAAAACAGTAAATACTAAATAAATAAAACACGTGATTTTGTAATTAGCTTTATAAAAATTACTTACGGTTGTTTCGCATGCAAATGCGTTAATTGCCTTGCATTACCGACAACGCGATAATTACCGAGAGAATTTCAATTGCGCCTTTAAAGCTTTGATTTAGTTGTGCTGCTCTTAAATCCATAATCACCTTTAATTACCGAGAATAGCAGTTAACATGAATCTATTGTAACATTGTTCTGAGTATTATTCACTAATGAACTCAAAGTTGGCCTGAATGCGCTTCAATGAAAATTAGTTTGGAATCTGTTTGCATACTCGTCCTTAAGAGATTTTCTTCTTCTGTAACTCAATGCATACCTGAGGCGGAATATTCATAATAAAAAAAAACGTATGTAAATATGTAGATATTAATATAGAGCAGCTGTTGGACGAGATTAAGTGATCTCTTCCATCAAAGCGTCCATCAAAATATTAAACGTCTGTTCTGCGTTTTAATTGCACCTGTCATCAGAAAAAAATATATATTCCAACTCGTAGTTTTTGCAGAGATAATTGGACGCCGTCGTTATTTTTTTAAAACCCTAGGTTTATTCCATGTAGTTTATTTCAATAATATTATCCGTATTCTTCACCACACGTCTAATTTAAAAAAAAATGATAAATAATCTGGTAGCACGACTGCAAGACTTTTGTAAATGATTCGTTTGCGATATTAATAATGACCATCAAGATGAAGGTACAATTTAATATTTAATTATTAAATATTCTGTTTGTTAACTACACACAAAATGCAACCTTCTATAATGTACTCAAATGTAGTAAAGCTAATATCCACGTCCATTCGGGATCAAATAATTCTATATAATTTTTTTTATTTTCTGAACTTCTCTCTTCCGTGGTTAAAGTTGATACATTTCTTAATTACCACTGTGGACCGAAAATAAAAGCATTACAAGGATTTTTTTCCATAGCGACATTAAGCTGCGTTCCTCATTTTACAAAAATATCGTACGAAATATATAGATATTTTATTTGTCGCAGAATAAAAATTTTAAAAAAAATGGTCAATAATACCATATATCCTTATCAACGGATACAATGATATTAAAATAACTTAAAATAGAAAAAAAAACGTTTCGTCCATAATTCGGAATTTTATCAGGTAAACATAACAAAGATCAGACATTACTAATACATTTTTGTGAAGCTAATTTTTCAATTAATTTTTCTATTAATTTGACTTATAAAGTACCAAGATCTGCAGCATTAAATTTCCAAAAAATGTATTTTGTATTACATGAATTCATTTTTTAATAAAATGTAAAATGCACAACCAAATCATTTGATTTGAATATCAATGTAGCCCTTGTAGTTGATATATGGTATTAAAATTGTTCTGAATTATTGGCCGTTAAATGTATTTATAATATTACAAAAATCTAAAATATTTGCATCCATGAATATTTTCTGTGTTTGTGTTCATTTCAAATTACGTTTATAAATAAAATGTTTTAAAACTCCCTGAACGTAAGAATTTAGACCTCAGACTTCTGCATCTTTATCAGTCCTATACAGACAAAAATTGTATTACCAAAACATCGTTAAGTACACAAATCTTATTAAAAAATGTTGACAAACCAAATGTAAAAATTAAAACAAATAATAGTATTAAATTCAAAGTATTATACTTATAATAATTTAACAGGAAAAATAGAGAAACGTTTTTATAAATCTGATAATGAGATTAAAAAGATGAAGAATAATTTAATAAACTATTGTTATCAACACGACCGTAAACTTCAGAAGAAATTAAAATAAATAAATATATTGAGACTGAAATATAGGATTTTTTGCTAAAATTATTGAACAGTTATTAATCAATATAATTTTAAAAAGTTAAGTTAGAGAAAATGTAACAGAGTGAGACACTCTAGTTCATATAAATACAAATTCTAAGGCAAAATATATGTATTACAAAAATAAATTAGTATTTAAATAAAGAAAATTTTAGATGAAATAAAATTAATATATACAAGGTTTATAGAATACAGAAAGGAATATGGATATATATTTTTTACTATAAGCTTGCCATGCTTTTAAGATTCGGGCCAGTGGTAGGTCGAAATTCGAAAAGTATCTCGTTTAGAAAATTAAAGAACAGTAACTTTTTTATATTAAATATATAAGTTTATTGGCTATCACAACAGATTATAAACGTTTCGAGAAACATTTGATTGAATCAAGGAGATCGTTAACCATCAAGTAATACTCACTACAGAGAGTAGATACTATTTTCATTCAATAATTTGGAATTTACATATCTGACTCTCAGTTGCAGTACTTTATCAGTTTTCACGTCACCACAGCAGTGTTCGAATATTTAAAATTCCTCAAGTCCTCAATTTATATTTCACTATTCATTGGAGGGACGAGATCCTTTTTGGATTCCCAAGGACAGTGAATTTTTCCAAATCAGGCATAGGAAACTAAGGTCTAGGATATTGTGCCAGGTCAAGACGTTTCTGCTTATCTACCGTACACAATCACAGACTGAGAAATGCTAATCGCATTTGTCTTGATCGCTGTAGTTCGGCCAGAGCATCCTTCACAGGATAATTACACAGACAGTTTTTTTTAAAAAAGCAACGCAACACGGATTAATGGGTAGAGCTCAGGCGTGATGTATTACAGAGGGAAACCATCCCACCTGGCTATTTATAGCGATCATAACGGAATATTACACAGACGATAATCTGGTCTATAACGCAGTATCGTAACCACGACTGCGTGTGTTCTGTTACATCGGCTATAATTTACTTGCGTTCCCATAGGATCATCCGACCCGACCTCATGTAGAGCTTATTTTCAACCTGCTCTATACCGCCTAAGTTGAGATTCACTGACATTATCCAACGTTGTAGATCCAATCAGTGGCAGTTACAGATAATGCGTGAGAATGGCTACCTTAAAGCAATCGGAAAACCCTATCCGTTCCCTGTCAAGAACAATCGCCGTTTCTCACAGATATTAATCTCAAACTTGTCTATCAATTATTGTCTGACCTTAAAGTCAAACTGTTTCAATTTTCAGTGTTACATAAACTTTTATTAATGCTAATTTAAAATAATGTTTGTACTTGTATTCAGCTATTTCAACTATAAATTTTACATAAAATCAAAAATTAAACAAAAACATCCACACACAAGAAAAAACAATATAAACGTGAAATAAATTTTAAAAGTGTTAAAATACTGAATAAACGTAAAACTGCTACAAAAGAAAAATATTAAAACGATTTTCATGTATATAAAAACAAAGACAGATCGCTGAATACAAGAAACGAAGTGGAAGAAACTCCAAAATTTTATTAAAAAATCTCAGAAGTAAAAAACTCGAACATCGATACATGGATCATCCATCTCAAAATCAACAAACAATGAGTGAAGTAATTCTGAAGTGGAGAAATCGTGAAGTTGGAATTAGTGATTGATCAGGGACAGTAAATTGAGAGACGGTAGCGGAATTTGAATTTCACGAGAACGTGATTCTGGGCCACTAGAAGAAGTATGAAGACTCTGCCACCCTCTTCCTGGAACGCGGATTATTAGACGTCAGATTAGCGGTGAGTGCCCGAGAGCCAACTTGCCTGGCCAGATACTGGAAGGAACCGGTAAAGTATTGAAACAATCAGACCCTCAAAGTCGGTTTTATGACTGGATCAGTATCCAATATTTACAAAAATTTATGACAACAGTCTTTTGAACCCCCAGAGAAAAATGTCATTTTTTGTTTTATGCAGGTACATAAAAAATTAGAAATTACAATTTGTAAATAGAGCTGGAAGTTAATGATTTTTATTATTAAAAATAAAATTTTTTACGGTTGTAGTATTAAATTTTACCATGCTCTATTATTAAATATTTAATAAAAATTAAATTAGTAATTAATCTTCAATATTGAAGCTGACGGTGAAGAGATAAAGTGAAAAATATCCATTAGCAGTATTAAATATTCCACAATATTATTTCTTAATTAGAACAACTAAATTCATTAAATATCAAATTCTTTGGGAAGTTAAACCTGAAAGTAGCTTCTAAGTATCTTATAAGACTAATATTCGACGTGTAAATAAATGAATAAAAAAATATATATATATAAATATATAGTTTACATTATATCTTTTTTCTGAAAATCGATTAGACGTTAGGAGTGCTTACGAAAGACGGGAATGTAAATAGAGAATCACTGACGCGCATTTAAGTCAGGGCAAACGACTTCCTCGGCAAATAAATTTTCTGAAGTGCATTTAGTGGCTCGTTTCACAGGCAGAATTTAACGATAATTGCACACGGTCTCTTGTAAGAGACATTAAGGCGAGGTAAATGGAGAACGACACGTAATATTTCAAGGATGTAGCCCCCTTAAGACCAAAGGGATTCTTTCCAAGCTGTAAGACAGTTAACAATGTTAGCTCCAAATCGTTTAAAAAGCATTTATTACGTTTAGAAAACAGGTAACGTAGTGTCGGTAAATTCCATAGAATGTTGACTCTTAGAATCACGATAAATGTAAAATAAGTGATTCAATAAATTTATCTTAATATACAATTCATTTAATTAATGTTCTATAATTTTTTACATAATTTATTTATAATTGTCACGTTCTTAAAAAAAATTCTTGGATGTTTTAGAAGCCAAATTTAAAATGATATAATTTAACTGAAATTTACAACACCTGAAGAACTCCAAAAACTAAGGATGAGACGTCGTGTCCGTTTTATTATATAGTTTTAAATTTTTCATATTAAATTTCTGACTAATCGGCTGATGTCTGTCTTTTAAAAATTTTAAAAAAATTCTGAATTAACAATAGATTGAAATCAGTTTCGTCACAAAAATAAACATTCCAGCTATGGATATGAAATTTCATTGTTAATACTTTTCCGTAATATTCGTAGTCTGGCATTGTAATGCGGGGAAGGGGGGGGGTGTAGACAGGCTATGTATAGGGTAATCCACATAGTGGCAACTCCCCTCTTATAGCATAGGAAAGGGATTTGAAAGGGGGGATGTGGAAGGGTGGAGGAAGGTAGCCAAGGGTTAACTAGGGCCCCCGGGCTATAGTTTGAGGATCCTACCCGGCATTCACCTAAAAGTAATGCAGGACAAACCCTATAAAAACCTGAATCAGTTAGGTCGGGCATTTGGTACTTGTGCCACGCCCTTCCGATGGCGGGAGAGAGGTTTGCTGTGGGGTCGCAGCTTACCCCTCGCCATGCCTTGGCCAGTTTAGGAGGCAGCTGGCCGAAATTGAAGTGCAACTTATTTTACTACCTAAATGGGATATTCATTATTCCGTAGGTGAGAGAACAAAATTTAAGTCAAATGGGAGTTTTACAAACTGAAATATTTATATGTATTTATGTAAATATACAATAGTCTTCCGGACGAAATAAAAACTATAACTATTTAAAATTTGTTTATAAAGACTTGTAAATCTCTGTTATATAATGGAGCATATTAGTCGCTGAAAGAGATCGTAGAAAGGAAGGATAGATTAAATCCTCTTTAATAAAATAGTTTGCTGGTATCCTATCAAGTTCTGCTATTATTTTGCGATTGTAATATTCTAGAACTCAACTGCCGACTTAATTTGTTTTCCGTGTTCTACGGGAATCGATGTAAGATTTTCTGCTGGAAACTCCGCCGAATGAAAATTGAAGATTAATTAACATACTCATAATTTCTTTAATTACTAATTACTGTTATATTAATATCTTTAACGTAGTTTTAAATTATATAAAGTTTTTTTTATTAAGTACAACGTTTTTTAAACTTTATAATTGTAATAATTTATTAATTTCCTGTAATCTTTTATTATGACGTATCCTATTTCCTCGGCCATGGACTAATGGAATGAATAATAAATCTAAATCAGGAAATTGGAATTTTTACAACCTCATACGTTATCTTAGGAAGCAATTATTATTGTTAAGTGGCACAAATAAGAACGTAGTAGATTAGGATTGTATAAAGTACTTTTCCTTGCGTGATTCCAAGATTAGTTGAAGAAAGTGAAATTTTGGTATTAGCTAGAAAAACGTGTTGGGAGTTTTATAATAGAAACTCAATTTAAGGAAAAATAAGAATTATACTGGTGGATATTCCCAATTTCATGTTTTTAATTATTTTTTTAGACTGGAGCGTGTTTATATGATATACGCAATTGTGATTTATAAAAACTTATTCCGTACCGCTTGTCGTTCACATCATACATGACCTTGCGTAAAGATTCTGGTAAATTAAATACGGAATGTATCAAGTATTTATTCAGACTAACCGAAAAAAAAATTAGGGTATTTCAAATGTGAAAATTTATATCTTTCATACTGTCCGGTGTTGTCCTTGGCGTTGCAGAGGCGGTCCAGTTTTTGGGCAGCAAATAAAAGGCGTAGGTTCATTAGAAGCTATCGAGGGATCTGTTACGGACTAATAGCAACCGGTGGGACCCTTCTAGATCTTGTCTCGTGTAATAAGCAAGGAACCGCCCCCATATAAACAAGGAAGGTAGCCATTCTATAATTACTCAATAAGCCGTGAAACGCTCTCGAGAAGAGAGATTCCTTAATCCATCCCCGCCGAGAACACGGAATAGTGGACCGGAAAGAAAGCTTTTAATTTGTAATTTATATTGTTAACGGATTGTGGTTAAAGGTTACACAGCAGTTAACTAAAACAGGTTCGGAGGAACGTGGACTTTTGCTAGAAAAATTAAAGAATTCAAGACAGTGTATATTTTCTGACTGTCAAAAAACAAATAATTCAATATGGTTGGTACCAGCAGTAATTCATTTGTCATATTTAAGTGACTACGAAAACTACGTCTTCCCTATTTGCGGTGGTGGTCCTCTAAGTTACTGGTTCAGTAACTCTTTTAATTGTTACCGCACGAAAAGTTAAACCCCTGAGCCACCACGATTTCGTGTGCTGTGTGCAGCTTCTTTTCACCTAGTTCACTTTATGAATGTCACGCCCTCCCACGCTAACTCAATACCGGTATTTTATTCGAGCAAGCCTGCTTATAATAGTTTTACAGACCATAAAACCGTCACGGATCATTACCACTCAATTTATAGCTATCCTGCAGTATCTTCGCAGGCAGTCGCATCTCTAGGAAAATCCCAACATCATTTTGAATCACAAATATTTAGATGTCCATTTTCGCGAAGACGAAAAAAAAAAACTTGTCAATTTGCGTTGTTCTAATGTTTCACATTTAAATTTGCGTCTGAATTAGATTAAAAAACGACTGGATATATATATATATATATATATATATATATATATATATATATATTTCCTATACGGACAACATATCCGTATAAAAATTGTTTTAATAAAAAATAAAAAATTTAACAATAAAATAAATGTTACTCCGCACAAATAAATGTTATATTTGCAATTCTCACTTTCATAGCAAAAAATTAATTCATATTTTAGATGTAAAAACTTGACTGAATCAATACTTATTGTTTTTTTCCATTGCGAATTCTAATAAGAAAATTATTTTATGTATATATAGACTGTGAAATAATGCTTCTGTTTGTGTATTAATTGTTAGGAACATTCACTTTGAATTCACTCATTAACAAGGGCTTATAAATTATTTTTATAACGTAGAAAATTTTTTTTCCGTGTATAAGTGTTAATAGATATAATTATATGAGTTAATTGAATTATATATTCACGAAAAAATATAGTACGTCTGTGTTAAAAATATACTAATTAGATCAAATTTGTCCGTATAAGGTCATAAATTCTTTTATTAATTCAAACCAGACGTTAAATTAAAAACTTGAAGATAAAAGAGTATTCAAAGAGACAAAATAACGTGATAATAAAATTATTATTATTTATATTATCACATAATTTTGTCTGTTATTCGCCTATTTTATTTAATCAGTATATATAAATGAACCAGTCAAATCTTAAATAAATATATTTTAATAAAATAATAATATATCATCACATTAATGTATTTATATTCCACGAAATAAATTCTATTATATTTGTAAAAAATTAGCACGACGTATCTTAAGATCCATATATATAATACGGATCTTAAGATACGTCGTTCTAATTTTTATTAATATGTTAAAAAAATTATTTTATTAAAATTTATTTCTTGTTCATTCATTTATAAAAGTTAAAAGTAAAGTAGCCAAAAAACCACGTCGTTAAAGGGATTAATTTAGTTATTCACACGATATATTGATCTGTTATTTTACTATTTAAATTTCATTTCATTTCGTTAAATTCTCCCATAGATTTTAGAGAGGGAATATTTAAACCGTTGGATATTCATAATAATAGTTAATAAATGGATCTGATAAACTATTTTTCAAGCGCTTGGTAAGTTTAAAATTGTTTATTATAATCTGAGAAAATTAATAAACAGTAAATGTAAGACTTAATGGGAAAATTTTTGTTTCGATATTGAAAGCTCCAACCTCAATTCACAGTACAAAATTGACAGCGGTGATGAAAGTATTTTACCGGACATTTTCAGCGATTATTTTCATACTTCGTTTTTCCTTTCCTCAAATTTTATTGTGACGCTTCCACAGAAGATCGTGCTCAAAACTGAATAAAACACCTGTAAGAACATACCGTTTTACAAGTAAATTAAGACCTTGTGAAACATAGCTATTTTAGTTCAAGCTATATAAACTAGTTTATCAGGTGTAAATGTTATTTTCTTTGGATTATATTAACACCGCAATATTTTTTGTCTATTAATAAAGTGCAGAAATTACTCAGAAAAATGTTGCCTTGGAAGTAAATTCTTGAGACAAAATCATTTATCTTCCCGTTTCCGTTTAGGAAAAGTATAAAAGTTGAGGTCATACGACCAATATCAATTTTCTGCCGATTACATCGTAGCATGTAGAACAAAGAAGAAACCTTTCTCTTTAATGATATAATAGCTGTGGCATTGAAAAATAATATCGGTATGACCTGTGTAGTCTATATATGAAGATAGTCGACCAGGTGAATCTGATTTAAGTGAGATAATCATCCTATTGAATTAACGGATTAGGGTAGAAAAATCTCGAATGTCTGGTCTTGATTTATAAGGGATTTTTTTTTAAAAAAAACAGTGCACATTATATATTATGAGAATAGTAGACAAGTTTGGATACGAAAAAGTTCCAGGTGTGATCGAGGATAAAAATTATTTTCTGTAGCCGAGTGATTGTAAATGCCAAAATGTGGTTAATTTTTGTTATCTCCTAATGAAATAATGTAGTGGAGCTGTTATGAAGCTTAGGTATGCAAAGTATGTCATCGTCCTGATCAGTTCTAACATGCAGCAAACATTTCTACCTTGTACAGAAGGCTGGAATCTGATGGTCGACTGAAGGAAGGCTGTTACGTTCACCATTGCGTCATTTCTGTATGAGGACAATTTCTATCCATTATTTGCCAGCAATTAGTACTGTCGCCAGTGGACAATGCTTTTACGACTCGGAGAATTACATTACTCGATTGTGTGAGGGCGGCTGAAAAAGGCATGCGGACCATCTGCAGTCGGTGAGAGGAAATGTGTTAAGGTCTGAAGGTGAAGCAAGGAAACCGTGGTGTAGGAGTTTTCAAACAATCCCAAGGTCTCAGGTCGAACACATATTTTAATCAGACCAGAAGTTTTGATGATCCCAATGTTCAGAAACGAGCAAATTCAGAGGAGAGATGACACTGATCCAAATCCCTTAAAATCCAGGAATGAATAAATCATCCTCAAATTGTTAAATATAATACTGTACGCGATATCAATGTCACGCTGAAAGCGCAAACGGAGATTGTGAATAAATCCGTAGACACTTTATTTTTCGTTATTAGTCAGACAATTTATGTGATTCTTTCAGATTCATCTACATTTTTTCAACGTCTGGTTTATTTATTCCTTTTCTCAGTCACGTATCTATCCATTTACGAAGGAACCATCCTTTCTCATTCTTCATAAAAATATTCCTCTAACAGAAAAAATATTTTCATTTCCTTTCCTTTTTTTTCCTCACCATTATTCTGTATAAAATGGATTGTTATAATTTCTACCAAATTAATATTCATATTAAACACAAAATAAAAAGAAATAAACCGAAAAGAATGGCAGATTGAAGTTATCCGGTCTTACGAAATTGTTCTTTTTTTTATGGCAACAGGCTACATGAGGGTAATCCACGTTGGAAAACTCCCCTTTAATAGCATAGGAAGGGATTTGAAAGGGGGGATGCGGACGGGTAAAGGAAGGTAGTCAAGGGTTAACTAGGGCCCCCGGGCTATATTTTAAGGATCCTACCCGACATTCGCCTAAAGAAATGCAGGGAAAACCCTAGAAAAACCTGCATCAGGTAGGTCGGGCATTGGGTACTTTTCCCACGCCCTTCCGATAGCGGGAGAGGAGTTTGCTGTGGGGACGCAGCATTCCCTTCTCCATGCCTCGACCTGTTTAGGAGGCAACTGGCCGACTATTCCAATGGGAATAGCGGACAACTCTTACCGTATGCCCAAGGTCTGTGACCCCGGAACATACACCTCTCAAAACAGGTCGAGGTGCCTCGGCTCATGGGAACCTTAGTTCAAAAACGGAGAGGAAAAGGCATACCCAAAGATAGCCCCTTCGTATCACTCCTACAAGGTTCTGCCTGCGAGAGAACATCCCTCGCAGGTTACCTGCGAGAGAATTCTCTCGCAGGCTTGTTCCTACACAATAATTCTTTTTTTTTTATTCTTTTTTTTTTGGTGTAGCCAGGCTATGTATAGGGTAATCCACATAGTGGCAACTCCCCTCTTATAGGATAGGAAAGGGATTTGAAAGGGGGGATGCGGAAGGGTGGAGGAAGGTAACCAAGGGTTAACTAGGGCCCCCGGGCTATGGTTTAAGGATCCTACCCGGCATTCGCCTAAAAGAACTGCAGGACAAACCCTAGAAAAACCTGCATGAGGTAGGTCGGGCATTTAGTACTTGTCCCACGCCCTTCCGATGGCGGGAGAGGGGTTTGATGTGGGGTCGCAGCTTTCCCCTCGCCATGCCTTGTCCAGTTTAGGAGGCAACTGGCTGAAATTGAAGGTTTTTTTTGTAGGGTAACAGACTACATAATGGTGATCCACATTGGGCAACTCCCCTTTAATAGCATAGGAAGGGATTTGAAAGGGGGGATGCGGAAGGGTAGAGGAAGGTAGCCAAGGGTTACTAGGGCCCCTGGGCTATAGTTTAAGGATCCTACCCGGCATTCGTTTAAAGAAATGCAGGGAAAACCATAGAAAAACCTGCATCAGGTAGTTCGGGCGCTTATGAGTATGCGACTATAAATCGTAAAAAAAAGTTATATATTTCTCCAACATTATAACAACAGTCGTCAAATTTATTTAAAACAAACTTTTTAATAGTCTTACATATTATTTTATTTAATTTAAAATCCCTTCTCTGGAATCTGAACATGTCTCCAAAGATTTAAAATGTATTAACGATATTTATTTCGTCTCAAAAATAAATATGATCGAGAATCTTTCTTAATTCCACAAATTCGTATTCCAGGAAAATGAATTTTAGTGGTATTACAGACGGTACGTGATTAAAAATATATTGAAAAATATACCTCTTTTCCGTCAGTTTATTTCCTGTCAGTCGTTTATTAGAGTCCCGGTTGTTACAACTTGTTTTCCTGCTCCTAAATACGGTCAGAGCAATAAAAATTCACGGCTGGAACACACACGTGCAAAGTCTGTCAAGGAATTAAATTAGAAGCTACACATAAAAGTAAACCCACGTATGATATTTCGAATGACGATGGAAATTAATTGCCTGGGCGCGGATCTAAATTTCAGAGAACTCGAAAAGCCTATGTTGACGAGCTCTCTTGAATACATTAATCGAGATTTATTCACTACACGGAGCTATGTATCTTTCAAAGCAACAGCCCTAACTTGGTACTTAATTATTATTACTAACCAATACTGAAAAAAGTGATTTACTTCAGCAGTTTACTTAACATATAGAATTTTAATATTCACGCCTGTTTTTATCATAACGCCTTTTTTTTTAGTCTTTGTGACCTGAATTCGTGCTTCGCATGGTAATAGTAAAAGGCGAAGTAAATTATGTCGTCGGCCAGACTGTAACAAATCGGTCTTGACGTAAATGGCTTATGACTTCGCAGCCAAGGGCTTTTATATCCCACACTAATCTCCGTTGGTTAGCTCGTGTCTCCAAATCCGAGGTCATGGTTACGAGCCTGTCAGGGTCCCATGAATTTTTCAAATACGGAAAATTCCATCGTCTTGTCTTACGTTCTTGGAACGTTGAACCTTAGGAGCAACGGAATTTTCTGGGCTCAATCTATATCAAATTTTTGCAAAGGATTTCCATTTATTAAAATAATTCTGCTAACCAAAAAGGTTGAAATTGTTCTCATCAAGTTACGTATTTTTAGTAGCATTCTTTATGATCGGTTACTGGGATTTTTTTTAACTTTATTTAGCAGGGTCTGCTAAGATATAATAAAAAATCATATGGCTAAGAGTATTAGGAGAGACAGTTACGTGAATATTTCACACCTCTGGCTGATTACATTGGGTTCAGGTATTTACAGGTTGACAATTATTTGTGTAAGTCTTGTGGAAGCTTTCGTTTGAGTCTTTCATGGGTGTTTTCTTGTCCTAGGTTTAATTTCTTTGCACTGTTACACTTCACTATATTTTTGAAAAAGTTACTGCTTAGGCTGTGGAAGTATATTGTTATAAATTGAACCTTTAATTCTTGCTGTATTTGACTGTTTCGTATGAACCACGGGCTGTCAATTGCAATACGTAGCAGTTTATTCTGCCTGGTTTGAAGTTTCTTGAGCGAACTTGTAGGTGCGTTGCTCCAAGCTCGGCAGGCGTACGTAAAAATGATATTTTTTTAGGGTAACAGGCTACATGAGGGTAATCCACATGGTGGCAACTCCGCTTTAGCATAGGAAGGGATGTGAAAGGGGGATGCGGAAGGGTAGAGGAAGGTAGCCAAGGGTTAACTAGCGCCCCCGGGCTATGGTTTAAGGATCCTACCCGGCATTCGTCTAAAAGTAATACAGGGAAAACCCTAGAAAAACCTGCATCAGGTAGGTCGGGCATTGAGTAATCGTCCCACGCCCTTGGGATAGCGGGAGAAGAGTTTGCTGTGGGGACGCAGTATTCCCTTCTCCGTACCTCGACAGTTTAGGAGGCAGCTGGCCGACTGTTCCAATGGAAACAGCGAACAACTCTTACCGTATCCCAAGGTCTGTGACCCCGGACCATACACCTCTCAGAACAGGCCGAGGTGCCTCGGCTTGTGGGAACCTTAGTTCAAAAACGGAGAGGAAAAGGCATCCCCAAAGGTAGCCCCTTCGTGTCTTTCCTACAAGGTTCTGCCTGCGAGAGAATATCCCTCGCACACAACTTGCGTATGTAAGAATGGGTCGGAGGATCGATTTATAAATTAGGAGCGACGATTCAACTCGAAGATGAGATTTTCGGTTGATCAGGGGGTAGAGCGGAGTCTTGCGTAGCACTCATTTATTTTTTTTACGAATGCGGTATCTCCGGTTGAGTTTTGCATCCAGGTGAACCCCTAGATACTTTATCGCTGAGTCCTTTGCATTCCATGATAATTCATTATTGTGCAGTCGGAGTATCGGTAGTTGAGTGTAGCGCTTGAGTGTGAAATGCAATTAATGTAACGAGTGATTGGTATAAAAAGTGGAAAATAAAAATTAACACTACTGGGATTTGTGCAATAGAAATATTCTGTAACCACTGGGATTCAAACGTTCTAATGCAAGAAAAAACTGATTATATTTTTAAGTTTCTTGACAATGGTTTCAAAACACTTCGTGGTAGTTATATTTTCTTCTTTTCTCTTTCAATCCAATTTTTATTTAAATTTTTTTGTTTAATTTGGTGGACGGCTGACCAGGTAGGTACGATGAATGACCAACTGATTGATGGATAGAGGAAAGCCCGATTTGAAAACTTCTACAATGATAAGCCTTCAAATCTCAATCCAACCCAAGCGAGTCGTCTGTCCCTGCTTTTTTTTCCTACATTATGAAATCCACCTAACGTGAGTGGCACCTGGGCTTCATGTTGCACTGCGGGGCGTGAATCAGCCAGCGGCCGAACCGTTGCCAAGGAAATGCCACAACAATGTCGACAGCTCCGCGGTGCGATAATGGGTTCTTTGGCGACGACTGCCAGGTCACCCGCAAATAGACAGAAGGCAACAATAGAGCCGTCAGTTCGGAACCAGTGTCCTGTGTCTGTTCATCACCGGATTGATGCGGTTGTCATCTGCTCATCTTGACACTTGACTCAAGTCCAACCTTCACAGTGATAACCCTAATAGCTTCCTTCCGTTGTTACAACACTTTCATTTATTTTACAACTCCTGACATTACAAATTCTGGAACAGATACCTCGGGATATTTCTCGAAAGTAATTCCTTCGATTTAACAATTATAGTAATCTGACTTCTTTTTAAATTAAATATTAAAAACACCAGCCCATTAGTCGGCAAAATTGATTGTCCTGTTTAAATTATAATATTGAATAGACACAACCTTTCGTTTGAGACCTCTTCACGTGTACAGGTTCAATACATTTATAATTTATTGTAAAAAAATTATATTATAAAATTTCGAATGTGCGGTTGACCAACACGTTGCGGGAGAAGAGGTCCCAATCAGGGACGAAACGTTGTGCCTGTTAAATATTATGTTTTATAAAGGAATAATAATAATAATAATAATGTGACTAATAGGTTGTTGTCCTTAATATTTAAATCGATATTTAACATATAAACATACAAATGGTCACAATATTCGGCATGGTGCAGAAAAATGAAGGGCAAAGGGTATGCTAATTACTGGTGACACACGAGTCGCCAGAGAGTTATGTGTAATTCTCAATAGCTCCTCTAATTGCCGTTTAATGGCGATAAGAAACCAGATGTTAACAACCTACCAGTATCCGATTCGAGACGTGCGCTGTTAGCGCATTCCTAGCTCGTTAGTTCCCGGAATCCGGACTCTCCTATAAAAAAAGGGGTGGGAGAAGGACTGTCTCTATCTACAGTAGATCTCGTGTTGCCTAGACAAGACCTGGACGGTCGAAGCACTCAGAAGTACAACCGATAATGTTAATGGGGCTAGAGACAGCCCGGAAATAATTAACGATTAACCTACGAAACAGGATTTCAAAATGTCCGATCTCACGAAGACTTGTAGCGTTGGGTAGGTAGAAACTGGAAATTTGTAACTGAATTAGTTTTATTTTAGAGAAGAACTTCCGTGAGAAACAGAATTAATATGTTGAGATGAAACAAGAGCAAGAAATGAATTTTCTTGAAAGAAATTTAAGAAGTCACAATGTCAAAATAAGAACTGGAAGGTTAGGCGATATAATTTGTCTACTTTAGAATGTATATTTTATAATAATCGCATACAACGTTGTTTTACAAACCTTAAACCCACAAATAAGTATTCAACACATAAACAACACCTTCATTTAATTTTAATCAGAGGCATTGCACTCAACTCGCTGCCTTTCACTCCAGTGACTGTCTCAGCAACACCTCCAACTAACTGATCTCGTAGCGCCCTAATGTCACCTCTTGCAATGGTTTACAATAAAATATTAACTTGAAATAACAATTTTAATTTATGTGATGTATTATTTTGTAGAACAGAAAAATATTTTAATTAGTGAAAACAAAACCAGCTGTCTTCATAGTTCAAATGAAAAAAATTGCATCTGATTGAAAAGTAATAATAAGAATGATAGACAAATACAGACAAAAGAAGTGATAATATAAATACCACACAACGTTTCTGGAAGCCTTGTTCCTTTCTTCAGGTGCAGAAAAAACGTAAGAGCCTAGAGAGACAGAACTGCACGAGTCAGTTGACAAAACAGTTCTGTGTTTCTAGGCTCTTACGTTTTTTTCTGCATATGAAGAAAGGAACAATGCTTCCAAAAACGTTGTGTGGTATTTATATTATCACTTCTTTTGTCTGTATTTGGTTATCTTTCTTATTATTTTCTATACCGTTGTCGTTTCAAAAGGAACAATACGATAATAATAATAATTTGTATATGCCAAACAGTCAAGTCCATAGAACTAATAAAACAGACGAGCATCAACATTAATTCTTTCCCCTTATAATAATAATAAATAAATTTGCGGTGTAGCCGTGCCTACAGCCATCTTACAGAAATCTTCAAACGATGTTAATATGCTGTCAGACACTATTTTTAACATCAGATAAATTCAAATTTATTGTGAAATTAAATTACCCTATTCCATTTATGCCGATTGCCTAGTATTAGTTGTATAAATTCCAGTGATCGACATGAAAAATTCAGCTGTTGTTAATCAAAGTTATTTTTTATGTTATAGGAATATATAATTCGTCAGAAAACTCAGTTGATTGCTGTTGGATTAAATATAAAATAACCGGATAGTTAAAATAAAATAGTAAGAAGGTCTGCGAGGGCTATTCTCTCGCAGGCAATACCTGCGAGGGATGTTCTCTCGCAGGCAGAACCTTTTAGGAGAGATACCTTTGGGTATGCCTTTTCCTCTCCGTTTTTGAATTAAGGTTCCCACAAGCCGAGGCACCTCGGCCTGTTTTGAGAGGTGTATGTTCAGGGGTCACAGACCTTGGGCATACGGTAAGAGTTGTTCGCTATTCCCATTGGAATAGTCGGCCAGCTGCCTCCTAAACTGGTCGAGGCACGGAGAAGGGAATGCATACTCCTCTCCCGCTATCGGAAGGGCGTGGGACAAGTACCCAATGCCCGACCTACCCGATGCAGGATTTTCTAAGGTTTTCCCTGCATTTCTTTAGGCGAATGCCGGGTAGGATCCTTAAAATATAGCCCGGGGGCCCTAGTTAACCCTTGGCTACCTTCCTCTACCCTTTCGCATCCCTCCTTTCAAATCCCTTCCTATGCTATTAAAGGGGAGTTGCCCAAAGTGGATTACCCTGATGTAGCCTGTTGCCCTAAAAAAAATAATAAAAATAGTGTTTATTAAACATTACATTAAGAAAGTTTAGTTGGGACTAAATGAGTTTTCGAACAAAATTCTCTTCCATTGGCCCAGTAATAAATCTTTCTCGTGGAAAAAGTTATTTAGCCCCGAGGAGCAATTTCCACAAATGGCCGAGAGAAAAATCCTTCAAAGCTAATTTACGACTGACCGTTTCTCCATTTTGTCGCGTTTAAGTCGTTGGATTGTATTACTTCGAAATTTATTGAGTTGGAATGCCGAACGCGTATTGCACAGAGTGGAAACAACCTGTTTGGCGAAACCTGTCTCCCATGATTCATTGTCAGGTTGTGACACTGAGGCAACGCATTGAATGATGTCCCTCGGGTCACAGTTGAACTGGATCTAGTTACATCACACACAATCGCGAAACACGTGCGTCGACATGACCTGCCTTCTATACGTGTCCGTGGCCAACTTTTTGATGAACTTGTTTTTCCTCCAGTAGGGATCGATATCCCGTACTTCGAAAAGAAAACGTCAATCAATCACGGCGGTTCGCAGGTGGCTCGGACAAGTGAAGAGAGAAATGTCACGGGAGAAAAACGAAAAGGGAAGGTAGTTAGAAAAATTAATAGGTAACAGGTCATAGGACGGCTGTAGTCGACGTTGAAAAGGTAACGAGAGAAGCCAGGTAGGAAAACGATCAAGACGAAGTAAACAGCAATGTAATTATCCCGGAAGACGACGCATATAAATTAATGTGTTCATCTTTGATTTACAATTGGTTGTAGTTACAAAGGTAAAATAAACATGACGGCCCATTAATCTCTGAAACAACACGAAGTAAAAGATCAACTGAAAATAAAAATAAAAGGTTAGATAAAAATGGCTGGGGAAAAAATCAGAGAATTTATATGTTTATTTAACACTATTACCACTGTTTAGTTCATTCATATTGGAATCATAGATTTACTGCATGGATACGCTTTGATTGCAGTCTTCAGATGCATTTGGAATAACAGATTTATTTAATTACTTTGGGCAAATGCCAGTAGCAACCTTTAAAATACAACCAATGGAGGTACATATGCTATATACAAATATTGCTATAACATAAATAATTGAAAAATAGTTCCATTAAACTATGAAACGTGTTAATTATTACTAATAAAGATGAACTGTCATTAAGACTATAAATTGACGTTCTACAGTTCTCTGTACTTTACTGCAATGCCTTACAAATTAAACTAATTTTTTAAAAACAAACACTTATTAACATTTTATTTTATGTTCAACTTTATAAATAGTAAAAATCTCACTTTTACAATAAATCATAGGTACGCTCTTCACTAGACCTACATGTGACGTATGCAAGCCTGCCCTGACGATCCGCATGTCCTCTACGACTGAACAAAGTACGACAGGACTAGAAGAGTCACAATTCAGAAATACACGAGAAGGGAGATATGTACCTCAACAGCGGAAATAAATAACCTACTAAAGTTTAGCAAGGAAACCGGCATTCACGATCCAATCTAAATAGACAATGAATCTGAGTCTAAGAATAAAATGTATAGTTAATATTAACTACTTGTAATATTTTCATGTAGTAGGTATGGTAAGTCGCCAATGACTTTTATTTTGACGCGACTATAACCAATAATTTTTTTTAAAAAAAAAAAGCAAAGAGACGCCGAATAGAATATAACCGAAAGTATGAAAGCATCCTGGTTAAAAACAGTTCCTAGGTTTGTTGTAGAATTTCTCAAACTATACATTTGGATTACAGGATTAAATTAAGAAACAATCGTTCAGTTGAAAGACTCATTTATAGAACATGAAAAATGTGGAATGATAATTTTTTGTACAATGTTGGAGGAATAATTGGATTATCTTAAAATGAACCGAAAACTTGATATATAAATAGGCAAATAACAGAAAAAATATGTGTTAAATAAATAGGACACACTTTGTATTTTATTAAAAATATAATTGTTATAGATATGACGCATAAAACTTAATTCATTCTGGAGAAAACTTATAAAAAATAATATGTTGAAAATAGTAAGGATATTTGCATATTTAATGAATCTTTGTGTTTCATTTGTGACGTTTGTTGAGGTCTCAGCTACATTAAGAAAATTTCCAGCAATGTCGCAATTGTAAACCGGTCATTCATTTCAATCCGTATTTTAATACTAATTATATTTGCGTGCTCTTAATGTACGATAATGCGTAACTAAATTTTAGTTCTGTCTTATCAGATGCTCGTGATTCTCTACGAGGCTCGTAGTTGTAATAATTTATTTTCAATTTTCAAATCCTTTGCGGGACGTTAAACTTAAACAATTTGTCTTCTCGGTGGGCTGAATAAGCGGTTGTCTGTTAATTAAAACAAGTGGTCTAGAATCGAGCCCAGCCAGAGTGCACTTACTAAGCAAACGATCTTACGACTCTGAAGCCATTCAACTTAATCAGTATTCTAAGTCTCATTCCTTATTTTGTATCCATTGAGCGTCGTTACCTTTAAGCAAAGCTTAATCTACGGTACTCATAAGTACTGTTAGCGAATGTTTATCTCAAACTACATCACATTTCACTGCGTTTAAATTCAATTCGGTTGCATGTTGCGATTAAATTTAATTTCTGTTAGGAACGTAAAATAGAATATCAGTGACGAGAATTTAATTCAAAGTAGTACTTATTTTTCTACTGGCTTCTCCTTTGATGCAGTAAATCTTAGTTGTTGGAGTACTCGTAATAAATACATAAATAATGTTTCCTATTTACAGCCGTGAATAATTCAGGATGTACAGGCAGAAAATTTGAAAGTACGGAAAACAATCTGCAGCAAAGCACTAACTTTAAAACCGTGAGTTTCTGCGTTTGGTTTCTGTTACGCTTAATTCCAGCTTTAAAAGAAAAAAAAAGGAGGTAAAAATTATATGAGAGCTATCTGCCATGTCAGTTAAAATAAATTCAAATCCAACTTAAACAAAGTCGCGAAGCTTAATCTACAGTACTCATAGAAATATTACCTGAAGAGTTCCCAAGTTTAGGACAATTAATTTCATGGGATGTAATTCTATAATTTAAGTGTAATATATAGCCAATTTTGTTCTGACCTTATTGGCTAATTTATTTATTTTAAAATTGATCACGCTGCAATTAAATTATCCAAATGAGACATTTATTTATAGTTAAACTAGTGTTCGTCTTTTCAATCAGAAAATTTAAATTGCCTTGAATTGTTATTATTATTTTCAAACCTTTAACATAACCTTTAAAATGAAAGAAAAACATGCCCCTATATTTTTTTAGTTCTGTTTTTCACTATATTCACTATATTATGGTTATCTCCGTAAAGTTGGAAATGCATTGAAGAAGAAGAAAGAAGTAGATACGCTATGTATAGGGTAATCGACATAGTGGTAACTCCCCTCTTACAGCATAGAAAAGGGACTGAAAGGAGGGAAGCAGAAAGGTAGATCAAGGTTAATTAGAGCCCCCGAGCTATGGTTTAAGGATCCTACCCAGCAATTCGCCTAAAAGTGATGCAGGGAAAACCCTAGAAAAACCTGCATTTGGTACTTGTCTCACGCCCTTCCGATCGCGGGAGAGGGGTTTTCTGTGAGGTCGGAGCTTTCCCCTCACTGTGCCTTGACGATTTTAGGGGGCAGCGGGCCGACTATTCCAAGAGGAATAGCGGACAACTCTTACCGTATGCCCAAGGTCTGCGACCCCAGAACATACCCCTCTCAGAACAGACCGAGATGCCTCGGTATGTGGGAAACTTATTTAAAAAAACCAGAGAGATGTGAAGGCTCCTCCAGAGCTCTCTGGTAAGGTTCACCTGCAATAGTATCCTCTCACAGTCTTCCTGTGAAATGCATTTTTTTAGGGTAACAGGCTACATGAGGGTGATCCACATTGGGCAACTCCCCTTTAATAGCATAAGAAGGGATTTAGGGGGGATGCGGAAGGGTAGAGGAAGATAGCCAAGGGTTACTAGGGCCCCCGAGCTATGGTTTAAGGATCCTACCCGGCAGCTGGCCGACTATTCCAACGGTAATATCGGACAACTCTTACCGTATGCCCAAGGTCTGTCACCCCGGACCATACACCTCTCAGAACAGGTCGAGGAGCCTCGGCTTGTGGGAACCTTAGTTCAAAAACGGAGAGGAAAAGGCATACCCAAAGTTAGCCCCTTCGTATCTCTCCTAAAAGGTTCTGCCTACGAGAGAACATCTCTCGCAGGTTACCTGCGAGAGAATCCTTTCGCAGGCTTCTTTACCTAACGAGTGTGAAATGCATTGAGTCTCAGTGGACTTTTAGTTTTGCTTATCACTTGCATTAACTGTGAGATTTATCACCCAGTTCTGCAAAGCTGGATCATAAATATAGTACTGTGAATAAGATGTCAAGCATTTGGGTGCAGATGGCTAGTGACAGCAACCTCAACCCTCCACCAGAAGATATGAGCTGAGAAGGGCGGGGTCGTTGGTCTCTAAACAACAAATCACGTTCATTGGCCTCAGAGAAATCGGCAAGACCTTAAGCAATGATTTAGTGGCCTCAGAGGTTAAGTACCTCCACTCGCCCTGATTTATGGCTTCATTCGAGGAGGAAATTTATTTTCCAACGCGGCCTGACTGATACTTCTTTACGAGATTCTTCTGCCGCGTCCTTTCACTGTAGAAAGTGTGCGATGAAACAAATGCTCCCTGATACAAAAACATCCACACCTTTTTCATTGGTCCGTTTTTCTATTGTTTCCATATACAGGTTCCGGTTATCACGGCCCTCGTACAGATTGGCTTCTCTTTTACCCCAAGACCTCTTTCCATTAGCATAAACGAAAATAAAAAAAACTACGACTTCTCAGGTCTGTCAATGGAACTGTTTGTATCGCTTCGATTACAAATTTTGGGAACTCCGTTGATCGTTTTCGAGTACAGAGAATAATATTTTTTTAAAAAAGAATTATAATTCTGTCGTACAATTTTCTAATCTATAATTGTTATAATTAATATAACTGTAAAATAACGCTTATTTAAACGCTAACATTATTTTTTTTAGTAGGAACAGTTATCAAAGAAATCAGCTACTTTCTATTGAATTTTATTAGTACGAAATTATCTCTATGGCGTTAATAAAAACGTTTTGTCCATATATACATTCAACGATGTATTTTTCTTTTCTTATAAATAAAAGATTCAAAATAAACCTTGAAAAACTTTCAATAAATGTTGAACATTATTGAAATTATTTATGATAAACACTTAAGAAATTTGTTTCAGTATTTTTTTTAATTTTAAGTAAATAATATATTAAAATCGTTATTAACGATAGCACTGGTTTTAAGAGATTATTTTTTAAATTATAAAGTACATTTGTACGATTTCTTCTTTCACTAATATATTTTCGAAAACTTTCTTACATTGTACATCATACGATATTCAACTTTCCTCCCAAGTATCACATTCCTGAAGCTTCCAGTCTTCCCAGGGCTTTCCCGACACTTCAGATTTCACTTCTATAAAATCATATACTTTATGTCCAGTTGAAAGAAAAAAGCCTGCTTCAAATTCACAGTTAGACACAAAAAGGTGTTTCTCTTCCTGAATAACATATCAGTATATTCTCTTTTTATCGTTTTTTGCTGTGCCAATTTTAGATAATATTTCCGTGTAAATTATGAAAAGAATTTTATTTTCCCCTGATGGAGAAATATTTAATTAATTTGACTAATAATGATTTTTTGTATTATAACGATGATGCGTGTTATTTTTTCGCTTCAGAGGCATTGAGGAATTTTTATTTCCTACCCAATCATGTAAGTATATTTCTGTTCAATTTTAGTGCCCAGCTTGTGGAACCGATTTCCAGAATATCTGCCGCAGACGAGTAGACAAGTAAACTGACTTTTATTTCTCCATCGAAAGCTGAGGAATGAATCAGAATGAATTACAGGATTCAGCTTCTGTATATGAAGACAGGAAACAGACAGTAAAATCCTAATAATATAATATATTTTGAATAATTTTTTCTGTCTATTCTCCAACGTCAAGTACGAACTATTTTGAGTTCCAAAGTGTTCATGCCATTGAGAGAATCGGGAGAGAGACGTTGAGTGATCCGCTTCGCTGATCACGGGGTGTGTTCCCAGGACCCTCGCAACAGAGAGCCATTGTCTGCCTCCTACACAGTGGTTCTGCTGTTGGCCCTTCACAGACACTGACAGCCAAGACGGCACAATCAACGTCTGCCTCGTTCCTTTACGCTCACGACTCTCTTGCGCAACACGAGAACCCAACATGGCATCAGCAGGAAAAGCAAACTGTTATAAAAAAAAATTCACAGTTCAAAACATGAGGACAGCACAATGGGCTGAACCAAATTCCAAAGGTAATTTTATGCGGACAATAGTCCGTGTTATATACAGACCAAGACAAGACGAAACATTCCGTCCAAAAATACTGACAAACTGTTAACTGTATTGACACATTTTCGTTATGATGCCACTGTAAAGATCCTCCTGAGTCTTATTCTAGATTTTTTTTATCATTTTTCTTGGGTAGTTTGGAATTCCCTGGCATTGAAAAACTTTCTTTCACATTCAGATTTTGTGTACAAGGGAAAAACACAAGTGTAACTACATTAATCCAAAGAGTTCAGGCAGCCGTAGTAAAAAAAATAATATTTTCCTTTAATCGCCCAATCTGGACCTGAAATTTGGAAAATTACGTAGAACATAAAAAATTATGAAATCCTCAAATAAATTAATAAAACGTAAGGCAATGTTCTCCCTAGTTGTATGAATACCTTTATAATTTTTTTATTTTGAAATGCCGAGTAAACGGTGGTGTTGAGAACGTAGCAAACCTAATTTTCTATGTTGTAGAATTGTTGTGGTATTGTTATAAAGAGCGTAAAAATATATATTGTAATAATCAAACGAAAGGCGTTTAATAAATAAAAAAATTAATAATTAACAAAGAAAAAAAAATTATTGTGGCAATACTTGAACAATTAAACAATTAATTAATATCTCAGAGTCATTACTGGGTTTGATACTGGCAAATCATTTAAAATAATTAAAGGCACAAATTCCAATTTAAAGATTTACTCGTCAATTGACAAAGACGAAATTTACTTGTTGACGAACTTAAACTACAAAGATAGATTCTAATTTACAATTTTTATCAAAGGAAGAGAACGATATCTGACATCTATCTTTTAATCCGGTTTACATAATTTATTGTTTTACATTTGTACTCACGGCTGCCCAGCATTCCAGGTTACTTTTGACTTACAAAGCACTATGGCGGGTTTTTGCACAGCTTCTACTCAAACTCACAGTTTCTAATTAATATTTTAGTTTTAAATCAGGAACCAGGAACCTCTTCTTCGTCGCTCCCTCCCCACGGTTGAGTTACTCACGGCTGCCCAGCTTAGCAGTTTTTTTTAGTTCTGCTTGCGTAAATGTTTTGCCTAAGAGCAGAACATTCATGGCCCAATCACCTCTGCTGGTTGATAATCCTCGTTATTTCTTTGCCAGTTTCCGTTGAATATTTGAACTGGTCTCGTCTATTTCAACTTAACCAAACATTCCAGCCAACTGATGCGAACTGGCTCCTCAATATTTTAATGCAACCTGTACTTGGCCAAACCGTCCACCCAACTCAACACTTCTCAATATTTTAATGCGATCTCCATCTAGCCAAACCTTCCATCCAACTCAAAACTTCTCATTATTTTAATGCGGTCTGCATCTGACCAAATCATAACGCGTACTGAACTGCCATCTCGCAATTTTGAGCACGCAGTGCTTCTTCCGACAAAGAAACAATGATCTACTACATTATTGTTTTGTGTTCGGTACCGCCGTCAAGAATATGTTTCTCTAACAATTTAGATTATCAAATTTACAATTAATGTGTTAATTAATTGGCATTACAATATAAATATTAACTTATTAAGAAACTAGGTACCCATTATGCAAAATTAAAAGTAATAAGTGTAAGAATGAAATATTATATTAAAAAGAAAAAATGTACGTCTGATTAAAAATTAATAATAAGAAAGATAGCCAAATTCAGACAAAATAAGTGATAATATAAATACCACACAACGTTTCAAGAAGCCTTGTTACTTACTTTCAGGTCCAGAAAAACGCAAGAGCGTAGAGAGATACAACTGCACGAGTCAGTTGACAAAACTCAAAAGGATTTGGCACTGTTGTGTCTCTCTTTGCTGTTGCGTTTTTCTGCACCTGAATAAAGGAACGAAGCGTCTAGAAACGCTGTGTGGTATTTATATTATAACTTATTTTGTCTGAATTTGGCTATATTTATTATTAATAAAATATTAAATTGTTTGCAGAATTCGAAAACCAAGTCAATGAATTTCAATATTTGTCATTGAAATGTACAAAATAGCGAGTTTTAAATTTTAAGGAAAATATTGTGTAATGGTATTTTGAAGTTAGTACTCTGCAGTGTAGACTGACATGTAAGTGAGCCAACTAATTGTTTTTAAAAAAATCTTCACTTGGTGTATTCCAAAAAAATAAAATTCTCTTGCCGTGATACTAATGGAGCAACGAATTACGGTATATTAAAGACGTTTGTAACATGTTCGTACCACGACTAGAGTCTATAATAAATAAAACGACTATTGGTTTATTTTCTGCAGTGTGCAAGACGTCCGACGGCCGACATTTACATCTCTGTTACCAGTAAATTGCGCTCGAAATCTTGCCTCATAATTAGGAGTGCTGCCTCTAAATTAGAGCAGATAAACATCTAAATTGTTGGGTATACGTGGCTAAATTATAAATTCAAATACCGACGAGATTGATGCTATCTTCCGTCCATCTCAGCGTGGACTCTGCTCGGTGAACGGAATCGGTCAGGGTTCTCGGAAGAGCATCTCCAAGGGCATCCGCAGAGGGCAACAGGAACTTTAAAAAAAATCTCAGGACATGGCAAAGGAAAGGACTGCATCGACAGAGCCGTCAAGGCTCGCAGGCTAGCCAATTTTCTAGCAGTCTATTTCTGACTTCAAGGGAAAAGTTGCATGTAAATGAATTCAGACAGTTTAAATTGCTACAATCGAACTCAAACTAATAGTAAATAACGGAAAATTTCTTCTTTCCAATATATTCTCCGAAGGAAAATTTGTGGAACATAATTTCAATCAGAATAATAACTTGTATGGAATGAACGGAATTCCTCAACCAATTATCTCCATACACAGTTCCCAGTTCCCAGTTCCCAGTCCAAATTATATATATGTCCATAAATAATATCAATTTTCTGTAAGAAAATTTTTTTCTTAAAAGAAATGAGTGTTAAATTACTGTGTATTTGCATTGGCACCTTTCAGCAAACCGTGTTGAAAAAAAACACTTTGGCATTAAAATACAACTCTGGTTCTTAATGCGTAATTTTTTTATTAACAATACTTTTAATTTGAAAATTAGGTTGCCATTTTATGTTGAAAAAATTGGATAAATTAATGCAACACCTCATGAACAAAATTCAAATTCATTGTCAAATCACAATATATTAAGAGCGTCCTTACAAAGAAATACCTCTGTTAATAATTTTTAATTGCTTGGCACTTAATCCGTTCTCTCACACGAAGCAAACCTTCGTAACGGAATGCGTTGGAGAAGTTGCCACGAAATATTTAAAAATGTGTATCAAGGTAAACGACTTATGAAGAGGAAATTATAGGCGTTCGACAGACGTACGAGCTTCCTGCCTGACTGTTACACGACACCTCAACACAAACGAACGGCATGACAAGTTCTGCATAGTAAAATTATGGGAAATAAGGATTTATTTTGACAGAATATGACAAAAAGAATTATGGATAACACGCTCCTGCGTAGCCTTGGAAAACACGATACAGAGAATAAAACAGATTTTCTTTCCGCAAGGCTCAGATAAGATTCTATACAGTTCATCTATGCGAAGGTCACTACAGATTTTGCGTAAATTTCCATCATATATTTATTGGAAGATCATAATAGTACAGGAAAGAAATTATATTTACCAATACAAAATTTGTTCTCTTGTACACCTACCAAATGAGATTCCAAGCCGGGAAAGAAAGGTCTGTAATTTGTGTATTAAATTATTTCTAAGGCATTGGCTATTTTATTTCAGTATTAATTCAATAAATATTAAAATCAGAGCCACGCCGTGAAAGTCAGACTTTCAGATTTCTTAATTCTGTCAAGTCCCAAACATTCATCCGAATGTGTAATTTTGACTGAGGAATATTTGTCTGCGTCACTTTTTCCGTAATAGATTATCCCAAACATTAGTTTAAACCCATATTTCCTTCCTTCTCTCCAAAAAAAATTCACTCCTAGAGAAACAAAGGCCTTTATCAATTATTTACTCAACAAAACATCAAAAGGAAAATCATTACCATGTCTTTCTTAATTTAAGACATATTGATTCTTAGTTCTATCTGTTCAGCCTGTGATTGAGAGACAATGGAAAAAAAATTTTCAATGAGATCTCTGACGTTAGAAAAATTATAAATAAAAATCTGTGGTATTTTATCAAACAAAGTTTGTTTTAGAATGCCACAGATACGCATTTAATTTAATTTAATAGCGTAATAAAATAATTTAATGTGCCTACAAATATTCCAATGGAAAACACTCATTGCCTTTTTAAAACTAGCTCAACTCGTGGAATATATCACAAATTAAAAAACTATATTTAGTTTATTTATTTTTAAGTAATATATGAAAAAGCTTGTTTATTTTACCGAGATTTTAGACGTCACAAAATAGTAGATCCCTTCGCTAGAAAGTTTCTTTTGTACGATCAGAAGGTAAGAAAATTTTTAAATTAATCACCATCGTTTTGATTTTGTAAAAAAATGCGGGTTAATAGAACAGTGATTGTAGTTTGTCAGTCATTTTTCTTTTCAGACACACTTGAGTGAGCTCTATCAGCGGGATCGTTGCCTCGCTTCATTAGTGGCGCCCAACGTGGAGTTTCGACGTGATGTCACAGTAAATTGAATTTTATTCACGATTGCATTATTTGTCGTGTCGCACGTAAATATTATGCAAGCGGTCGCTCTTGAACTAGCGTTGAACTGGTAACTTTATGTTGTAGGGGAGAAGAAAAGATGATAGGGGAATAGAAATATAGCCGCGATTTTCCTGTCTGACAGTTTATTCTTTGTTTCACGTAAAGTCGTAGGGTTTACAGTTGTTCTTACTTCGTAGTCAGAGCTTTGGAGGTTTTTGATTGCTCCCTACACAGGGTGCAAAAATTGTTGCCGAAATTGTCCCCTGTCCGACATTACTAATTACTACATAAAATTTTAGTAAAATAAAAAAATATAGAGAAGTCAATGGACACGAAAATAAGGAATATAAGCACACAAGAAGTCGGAAAATATTTAAAATATTATGATATAATTAAATTGTTATTTTTTTAAAATTCACATTAATAAAAAAAAGCGAAAGTGTATAAATTCATAAAACAGTCTAATATAAATTAAAATTTTTACACGTAATTGAAAACTGGTAGATAAGTAATTTGAGGATTCATCTAAAAATATATGTAGCTATCAAAAATCAGTTATTTTTGGTTCCAATGCAGAAAACTCTTCGTCGCGTTCACCATCGCAAATTCTGTTAATCTACTAAAATCTAAGGACCCAGGTTTAAGTCCCATTACGAGAGAGTAGTTTTAATTAATGTTAACCACTTCGGAGAAGTAAACTCTCACGGTTTGCATTATTTTGAGTCGCTGCACCACAAATAATAGCTATATGTGGGGGACTGATAGCTTCTGTGCCCAAGAGGGTTGGTAATAAGCTCGGCTTGCCAAACTTTCAGAGGGTCAGAATAACATTTGTAATCTATTTTTGGGCCATTGGAACGAGGAAGGTTAACTACTATTTTCGGAAATGTGTACTACATATCCGGATTTTTAAAAAACTGAATATAGTTAGATTGTTTAAAGATTTTAGATTTACGATCATATAAAAAATTATGGCAACATTAAACTGACGTATTGTGTGAATAAAACACAGGGGAGTAAACCAATATAAATTAAAATGAAGTGACAAAAAATTCATTGTAGTGGGAAAGTAGAAAGCTGTAAAACTCACGAGTGATGAAGTGTTTGAAGGATCAACTTAACTTGAACGTCTGGAAACAGCCACACAAACATATAAAAGTCGAAACAGGTTGTTTTGTCAGTTGTGATATTTTATTAAAAGTTATGGCCTTGGTTGACTTTGCAAATTTCGATAGCTCAATAAATAATGAATCGTGACTTTCCTCTGATATTTTTTCCCCAGTCCATTAACGGGCTGCGCTCTTGTGAGATTTATTGTCTAGGTGAGCCATAATTCCTTCCAAAAGTGCAGGCCTTTGTCCCTGCATGGCCCTAAATATACAAATATCTGTGAAAGAGGAGACCGTCCTCGCGGCAGGAGGTTGAGGAATAACGGGTTGGTAGATAAAAATGTGCTTCTGTAAGTTTAATAGCACAAAAATACCAGAGGACTTGGTTATGAAAGATCAACTCACTTCGTTGACATCTGAAGGATGGTAAAGAATGAATACGTCACCATTCAAACTATCAACGGTTGCAACTATTGTGGCAAATATCTTAACCATTTCTTTAGCACTGTACGTGCACAGTTTGTTATAGAAACCACTAATTGTAATACTCTTCCAAATCAAAACATTTTTAACTTTCCGATTTGATTTTATCCTGGACTCTACGCTTGCGTCTCTTACGTAACTACTATCCTTTTCTTTTGGTTTCCATAAATTATTGGCCTGAACAGCGCCGGTATTGTGGTATTCTTGTCTTACACCTCTTAGAAATTTATTTTCAGGTCTTTCCACTTTTCACCCGGAGCGTAACTACAAAAGCGGATATCATGTTAGAAAACCATTTTCCCCCCGAGAACAACATGCGAACACGGAACGCTAATTTATTTTAGTGCGGAACATGAGAAGTTTTCGTGTCTAGAAGAACCTGAGAAAGAACCATTCTCCCGAGTAACACGCGGATCGTATATTCGTATTTGATCTCCTGACCGGGGGAAAAGAGACGAGCGTTCAATCCCGTGGGACTCGCGTCGATTATCCCCATCGGAAGCACCTATCTATTAATTCGGCTCTTTCCCGCTGGGAAGCTGAATTTATTGTTGGCTACTGTGCTATTTGGCGCTATAAAACACACTTCCTGGGGCGCAGCTGGAACTTATCGCTCTCATTCCACACCACTACAAACCGGAGTGCGTTCCAGTAAATTTCGGACACGAAACTGGGAGAGTCAAAGCCTAATTTATCAACTGTACCGTTATTCTTGAGTCATTAAGGCTTGAGCGACAACCTACAAAAATGACATGTTTAATCAGGTCAGTTTGGATAATTATTTCTGTTGAGGGAGGATATTTATCGTATCGCACTCCTCCTCACCCCTTTATTGTTGTAAACACGCTTAGCATTTGCCTTCACCCCATTTATGATAAGTACTTGCCCTGGCTAGAGTCGAAACGACAAAGCAAATGGTGGGAACGTCAACGTTAATTTTTAACAATCAAATTATTCGTACTGGTACCTGGGACTCGATGAAGACTATAATTTTCCTTTATTGACGCAAGATCGTCAGAAGTGGAATAAAAATTTTTACTGATAACTTTTCCCATAAAATCTATACTGTAACTCCTTTCGCTAGCTTCCCTTTAATTAAAGTACTTATGTAATAAATTAATAATTTTTTCTAACTGTATGCTACATCTGTCTCCGACAAGGGTTTTCTTCAACTAACACGATAACTGATCTTTGCTCGTACATGGAACCATTATATATCATATTTACTCGTGTAGTTTTATTCGTTCTATGTTTAAAAATTTAAAAGAAAAATTGCAGAAAACTACTCCGAATAGAGTTGCTTTAAATGGAAATGGACGTTACAGTGATCCTACAAGGTAGGCTACCAAATTGACACATTTAAGTTGTTCTATTTTAAAGAAATGGAAATACGTTGGTAATAATTGCCATTACAACTGTGAAAGCTAGGGGAAAAAAAATAAAAAATGTCCGACGATAAGTGTCCAAAATACATAAGCTGATCAAGATGCTCCAGGTCTATCAACATAAAAAGGGAATTCTGTAAACATGCATTTGTATTTTTCAGAGTATTAGATCATATTATAATTCAGCTTACACTTTCTCATGCGGCATGGGCACTACACCTCACACCGATGGCCCACTTCGTGCTCATGACCTCCGAGGGCTCAGATGTAAACATCGCTTCCCCAACTAGATTTCCTCATGTCTGCGGTGACGTCATACAAAAAATACAACAATGCAAAATTTTAAATATTATTAGCAATTTATTATAACGGTATACACCGCTCAGTCATTTATTGATGTTTTCTGATCCAAAAGACACATGCAAATTTTAATAATTCCAACAGAGGATAATTGTCGTCTATTAAAATGGCACCAGATTCACTTTTTCATCAATAATAACGATAATGAACCACTATGCATTGTAACCGAAATTGTGTGTGGAATACAAGTATGGAGCAGCCCTGATTTTGGTTTCTCCAAATTGTTCAAGAAAACCACATTGATCACTGCTCCGAATAACTCAACCTATTAAATTGCTTATAGCCTAAAGATTGATGTGCAACACGAAGAAAAAAAAACTGTCAAGTATGTGGTCACTTATTTACTAAGCAACGTCTTGATATTTCCGCCCTTGGTTTCTTTATCACGTTGAATTTCTTTTTATTAGAGAATCAAAGGTTACGCATTTATCAATGCCGTAGTTTCGGAGGTGTTCAACATTATTCTTAACTGACTAGGTTAAGATCACTTCTTTCAAATAATTTGTCAACAACATGAACGTGATATATAAAACCCACTACGGCGTGACTTAAAATATATGTAATGTCTAACATAAATGTAAATTAATTTTTTATGTTTATTGTAAATGGAGCATTCTGGGGCGACGTATTGTTTTCGTTCAAAATGAAACAGTGCTTCGGTAAACGTGAATGAGTTATAATGTAAACCCTGCACATAGTCTTCCATTTTTTTTATATCTTCTCTGATTTGTTACCGTTATACTTACCGTTGCTTATGATTTAGGGAGATCTTATTGCCGCCATATTGTCGTTCCCCAAGAACGAGACAGCACGTAATGGCCGCCGACCGATCGCCGAGCATTGCCCGCTGCGCCACACGTGATGACGGCCATATTTTCGCGGAGTGCGACCTTTCTTCCGACGTGTCGAGACGACGACCCATATTTCACACTGCTCGGAGCCGTTATGAAATACGCGAGTGTTTTCGGTTGCCGGTAACAATATGTATTACCCAGCACCTGGCGACTGCGTTCTGTCGGCGACTATATTACAGCGGTTAATTGCAGCCATTATTCTCAGCCGCGGGGACGTATTTGGCGTTGCAGGTGTCTTGTGGCTCCCTCTGTCTACTGACCACCTCCTCCTCTTCCCTAATTGCCGCTGATGTATGGCTCTTGGCTGGTTGAGTCATTGCTAGCTGAAGCTGTTTTCAATAACAAACATGCATCGTGTAGCATCAATCCTGGACCTGCCAGGGAATGAAAACATCTGCCTCAAGTTACAGCTTTTGGATATCGAAGCGATTTGTCACATTCTGGCAACTTCGCTGCTGCTGAAATCTACCTCCCTCAATCGTTCTATCCGTTGTCATTTCTCACAGATTCCTATGTGATTTGAACCCATGTTATTATCATTTACGTTCTATTGATTTGAACCCATGTTATTATCAGTTACGTTCTACTACCAGAGGTCTATTAATCCTCTATTTCTTGACGATAGGATAAAAATAAATGACAGGCCTATCCAGAACCAAATGACCACAGTAGAAAAATGTGAACACTGCTGTAAACTGGAACAGTTTCCAAACGCGTCAGCTCCTCCGTGGTTCATATTTCCAGGACAATCTAAATTTGTATTTCTATTTACTTCTGAAATTTAAGAGATTTTTTCCCTTCCCATCATTCAATAAACTATTTTTCCTCCTGCTTACATTTTTATGTGACGTTCAAACCCTTAGGGCCGACATTTTCCATCTGCTTCACCTTGACTTTTTAACAAGCGTTTCCATTTATAGTTTTCTTCAACTTTCCTTCTCTTGATTTCGCAAAAATGAAATACCTTAAGATCCAGATGGCTTCTTTAGATTTGTATTTTTCGCAATCAATCTGACCAGAGACACTTTATCGTGAATATTTATCTATTCCGTTGATTTGGTTTTCTTATTACAGCCATTTCTTTCGCGAAATATTATATCACACAGAAGGAATGTAATAAGAAAAGAAGATTCTCGTAGTACAGTCGTGCTAACTATTGGCATCTTGCCCGCTTACTTTGATTAAAGTGGCTAATATAAATTATTCTAAGTAGTATGGGCTCATACTAGAGTATCCATTGTGATTTTTCTTCGTCACGTGCCGTCACTTGTGGCTTATTCTCAAACTCATGATTCCCCCCCCCCCCCCGTGGACTGGAGATTTTATGTAATTGTTATGTTGCGTAAATGGTGGTATTATTTCACGTCGTTAATACCAGGCTGAACAACACGTAAGGGGGCCTTCCTCGGCAATTGGCCCCGCCGACTATCGATCTTTACGATTTCTCGAGAACGGCTTTGGCAGGCCCCTAATCCTAGCAGGCTTAAAGCTGTCTACGGTAATGACAGAACCATGTCGGGCCAACAACTTTTGACCCGAGCGTGACTTGGGAGTCACGATGAGATTGCCCCTTCACACACTTCCAAATATTGACTATCATGCCTGTAGAAAATCGTAAATATTCGGTTACCTCAAACTCGACCGTTTGTTGATACTCGCAATTTCTTTTGTGATAATAGAAAGTATCTCAATTAACCTGAGACGAAGAGACTCGTTATAGTGAACATCTAGTCTCAGATATGCTAAGAATAAAGATCCGCGCTAATTCAATTTTTCCATTGGCGATTTTTTTAAGAATCTGTGGCAAATAAATCTGAAATAATTTTTACACTTCTCATTTTTATTATATACTATAATTCAGTGGTTTGCTAATCCTGCGATTGACCAGTGATCTTGAACGAGAAATCTGTTAAATGTCATCGTATCAGTTTCCAAATGTTATTAAAATCTAAACATTCCCACATTCGCAAAATCATTCTGTGAAATGCTAAATAACCATTAAATAACTAATCCTCAAGATCGGCCCAATTTTTTTTGTCTTCAATTGTCCGTAAAGGCGTCGTAATAATGTAAACCAACCGCGGTTGTCACTAACGAGCCGTGATTGGTAAAATACGTCAACTACGCATATAGTTAAATTATTGCCGGTTCCTCATTTTCGTAGACTGATTCGCCCTGTCATACAGTGAGAAACGGCGGCCATTTAATTAAGTGCGGTGTTTTCTCAGGAACAAAGCAGTTACCTCACTCCTGGACCCGGGACCTCTACGGCTGTATTTCACGCGCTAATTCCGCCCGACAGGTGGAATTCCTGAATGGCCCGGAATCCCCCTCCGCCATTTGGGCGCTGGCCAGTGTTGTGGTAGGCTCCCATTCCTGACCAACAATAAAAGTATCACCGCTCCTGCATCAGACGGACAAAGAGTGTCCGTGGCGCAAGCCAAAATGCCGATGCATCGGGACGAATCGGTCACTTCCAATGCGGGCAGACGGGCCGCGCCAACAAAGAAAAACCCTACGGGGACCGATGACGTCACGGAAAAGATGTCACCATTACTAGTCGTCATTGTTTCAGCGTCACCCACTTGCGAAAAATCCAGAATACCTTAGTCTAGCCTTTACGACGCAAAACAATAATCACTCGACGTACATCACAATACTATAACGGAAAACAGTATCAATAATAGAAAGTGCAATATGATCTCTGACACTTCGGTCCAGTAGTGTAGTTATAATGTGCAATATTGCATTCAAAAATAGTGTAATAAATATCATGGTCTAATCAGCCGACCTCCTGAGTTGTAGTGATCATTGTCATTGCTTTGAAGCCCCCTGGTTCGAGTTTCTCATCCAGGGGAAGGCATTAATGTGTTTTTTAAAAACATCAATATGAGAACCATATTGTTATACCAATTGAAATTAGGACAGGGTGTAGGTGAGTGAAGATATAAAAAAATGTTCGATTGAAAATTAAAATTATTTTTCATTAACAAAAATTCAGTACGTCATTGAAAATAAGTGGTGAAATATGCTCGAATCGTAAGTCGAATCAAGTCTGAAACTAATGCTAATTATCAATTGCAATATTTCGTGAATTCTAGATAATTCGTGCAATAGTTCCACTGCATTATTTTTATATTATAATAGCTATACGTTCTTCGTATATATGTTACAGAACGATACTCGGCAGGTTTGTATATAATTTGTTGCCACGATACCAGTTTAAATATTAATCCTTTACCTTTAAACATGATTATATTTGTGTTATACGTACCAATGAATATTTTTCGTGTGTTTCACAACGTAATCCAACAATAATGAAACGTCGTGTATGAATTACACGTCATTTTGCTTTCAGTTCATTCTGAATTGGAAAGTACTGTTGATACCGTTTGTTGATTTAAGTTGAGGAATAATCCAGCGTGATTTTGGTCTTAAAATGTGCTAAGTAGAACACATTGTGAGAGTACAGATTAACGACTATTATTGAACTTAATATCGTTGTGCTCTATACAAAAAATTACAAAGCCGGCGACAAGAATGATTCTGAGTTAAAAAGCCAACATCTGTAAATAGGAAATAATGGGACAAGGTTAAATCTCCAAAGGCGGAAGAAAACGAAAATTTAAAAAAATATTCATTGCGTTAATTTGAAACTATGGTACGATTTATATTAACACTTTATTTTATTTTATTTTTCTTCTTAGTTTCTTCCTCATTTTTGAGAGAGATTCTGTTTGCGTTTCCCATACACTTATCAAATATTAGTTTATCGTCACTTTCGTCACCATCACCTACAAAATTCTAAACTTCTGCCCTGATACAAGCAACGACCTCTGTGTACGTTCACTGTTCTCCTCTGACGTTTACGACTCTATACGTATTGTTCAGCTACCGCAAACGCAACGCATTCCAACTCGACATTGATGATAAATCATGCCTCTCACGTGTAAAATGGTCACCATTGCCCCGTGGCTATCAATACAGCTCCGGCATTGGCTCATAGTTCACAATAAATAATAATTACTGACAAGGAGGCCTGCAATTTAAATGTAGGGAATTCATCTCGAAATGGATTTGAGATCTAAAAATTTCGATAAAAATCATGTTTTCAACTGTGTTGTTACTCTGACGACAGCATGTTTCAATTTCTCGTATAAACATGTTTTGTGTTTTATTTAATTTATTTGGAGGGATAATATATATAATGGAAGGAGTTAAAAACAATTTGATCAGTCCAACAATATAGTATATTTTCAATTAAAAATCATCAAGAGCTTTCGACTTAATTCACATATTAATTATGTATTTCAAAAACAGAAAAAGCCACCAAAAACAACTATGTAATATTTTTGAAGTGCTATCGTTATATAAAACTAATTTATAAGTGCTATCGTTATATAAAACTAATTTATACTTGCCACAAACTATAATGTAATGTAATGTAATAATATTTTGGAATAAATAGACACCTTAATTTTTATTTGTACCTATTAAACACTGAATATATATTGAAATGACCCCAATATATCTAATGAAAGAATTTTCTAATATATTAAATATCTGTATTATCAGCGTAATATTGTGGCCAGGGTATTGTAGGCAAACAGTCAGGATTGCGTAAGAATGTGAAGTGTTTCGAGAGTATTGTTGTCGGCGGTATGTAATATTGAAAGCTTTGAAGAAATGTACAGTCTCTGATAGACGATGATCGAGAGAGGTTAGTAATGTGTCTGCATGTACAAGTCGACATGTAAAAGATGGATTATCAAGATTGCTGGTGTTAAAGGGATAGTTAAACCCCTTTCTAGATACTGAAGGAGACAAACGTATACGATCTGGCTGTCGTTGGAATGATTTTATTGAATTTGTGAGTAATCTTCTCATTTGTTAAATCCGACTATAGATCATAGTTCCATTTTAATGATTTGTTTTAAACAAATTTTAAATAATAAATATTTTTTACCACATTAATTGACGCAGTAACATGGAATTTTCTGATAAAAATGGTTGTAAATTCATTTAAAGATTCTTACATTTTATTAATCTAAAATTCTTAAATTATTTATTACATTTATTTGCCACGTTCTGGGGCTCCGATTTATCCTAAATTGGTTACCACAGTCTGATGAAGAATTTTATTCCTTTGCATTCCAACAGTTAATTTTTTTATAGATGAAAATAATTCATAAACACCACCGAAAACACATTTTAAATTTTAATAAAGACAGCTGAATTAGCAAATTCGCTATTGTCTGCAATTACAGAATAATTTGGTAAATATTTATGCCGGTTCAAGGAGCGGACAATTTTGGTCCAATTTGGATTTATTACAGCCCGATTAAATAATAATATGATATGGTCGGAAAGGTTCATAAGCAATGTGTGTCCGCGTGAAAAATGGTCTTCTTGACAGTTGTTCATCCACTTTATTCACGAAGCTTTGTGTGTGTGTATTTGGTAGAAAATGCTAAATAAATTCTCTACATGTGTTTCCAGATCATATTCGTTCGATAGCATGTTACTGAAGAGGTCGGCCTGTCACACGTAAATAAGCAGCCACAAGAAAGATTTTCTAGACGGCATAACATAGGATTGGCCCAGGTCAGTGCACCGCTGGAATACTTTTCTGCGTTCCGTCCTATTGTTGATACAGTAATCGAGGATTCCTTGGCAACGGGAACAGCCATTAACGTCCCTGCCGGGCAGGTCATAGATATACTCACAAAATACCTTAAACTGACCTGCCTCTACGCCGGGAACTGACCTAGTCCCTGGGGGATATAAATAGGAGCAGCACAGGTCCCGATTAGGCCGGCACAACGCTCCTTCAGGATGGACACTTGTCTGGGCTCGCCAGTGGCATAGGTCAGTTCCAGAAGGGGACCCTTCAGACACTCTTACAACCAGCACAAGAATAATCTGCTGTAAATTTATTCACACTTCAGGGGAATCTGTCGCTAAAAGTCCGGTCACGCGCAACACGACAAACAATTTCAATTATATTACTGTTGTTTATTCTAGAGGCATATACTAGATGTTTCCACTCTGCGGCCCTTATCAGTGAACAATTACCCCTTAATGTGGACCTCACACTATCAAAGGATTAAAAATATATACATATTTGAAATTTATACTATTACTAAAAATAAATTTTTTCACACTTGAGCCGTAAGGGAACACAAAGTATGTAAAATATTAACAATATTTAGGTAACCGAAACACATAGCTCGAGAATTTCAAGATAAATCACCTCGGGTAAAAATTTTAGTTTCAGCAGCTCTTCAATCATTCCAGAGCTTTCGGTGAGGATAATTAACGAAGTTCCCCCTGCCTCGTTGTCAGCAGGAACTTGTAATTATCCGAACCCTCGACCCCCATAACAAGCCCAACAACATGTTTTAGTTATTTTCATGTTCTTAGTCGTTTCAAGACTCTCTCTCTCTCACTGTGAGTTCTATAAATAGCCCATCATGTTTTAACCAGAGTTAATATCTCTTTTTGGTGATTAACGTCCTTTCCTGCTATAAAATATCATTCTTCATAACGTTAGAGAAAAATTGTAGATGACTCGTGTATGTTATATTTAACATCATATATCATTACGGAAGTACTTTCTATAAAATCTCACATCAAGCAAACGATATAATCGAAATGTGGACTGTGCCAAATAAAATGATACAATGGAAGTAATAATTATTAATCAGTATAACGAAAATGTTAAATTGGAGTTTCTATTACTAGCTGCTTAGAAAATAATGGTAAAGTACGCTATAAATAAATAAGCCCTCATTGTTTCGAAATAAATACGTTAAATTATTTGAAATAAATTCATAAAATCAAAGAAATTAATACGGCTCAGTGGCGAACTCAATTATCGAGAAATTTTCACATTCAGAATGCAAATCAAAGATATATAAGCCAATAAATTGGATAGTGATGACGGTGACAGATCCTTTTGAGAGTAAGAGGGAAAGCCACAAACAGAATTGACCATCAGAGAAAACGTCAATAAAGCCGATACGCGGCGATCGTGGAAATGTGATTAGAATCCAGTTTGGGGAAAAGACAGACTCGCTAAGAAGTATAAATAGGGATCTGGGTAAATGGAATAAAATAATGGAAACCGGTTGAGCGTAGTAACTTGAGGAACACGAAAACCTGATGTACTAAATATGTTAAATAGCTTGATAACTGTTATGCCAGGAGCTGAAGCAACTGTAACGTCGGGATACAGAAATCGCCAAATCCATGAATAACGAACCATTAAATATTTTATATTGTTAACTTTTCATGATCTTTTTTTCTTACATGAGTCTATAAAATTGTCCATTAGGATACAATTTAATATAAATCAAAATACAGCAGGATTAACCATGACGAAAACTGTAACGGATTCACAACCATGTAGAAATCCAAATAAATTATGACTGGTTGCCAAGTGTGCATCTTCTGTAAGAAAAATACTCCATTTTGATGGTGTTGGTGATTGGCGTCAGAGTTTCTGATTTCCGATAATACTTAAACAAATAAATCTGAGTGCCTATAGGCCCAGTTGTGTAAGATGAAGTGGTCAGACTCAGAGATGACCATTTAGTGGCGATCTTCTTACCCACAAAAGACCGATCTTCGTCTCATGAATCTTTCAATCTTTATTCTTACCACTGATTTGCACTGTTATTCAAACAATAGTCTGTTCAGAGAATGGTTATCTTATCAGAACGTTGATTCAGTGCGATGGTTGTTCATTGGAAGTAACGGATGATAGGAACATTGGAATAAACACATCTCAAAGACACATGCTGAAAGTGAGAAAGGCACCTAACAGTTGCGATGTTGACGCAATCGTGTCAGTTATTTCTGCGGCCGTAGAACGTGATTTAAGGTAAGCAGGACATCGTCTCAAAGACACTCGTCGATTCAGGTCGTGACAGGGTCAATACGCGACTGCGGGGGTAACATAAAGCACTCTGGCTGACTCTGACGTCGTTCCCACGGTAATGAGAAGGTGTGACTGAGAGGTCAGGAGGTCCGAGGTCTGTCTGTCGGTGCCAACTTCGAAGGGACCCGGCAATTACAAGGATTTGCAACTGGCTGGCCTCCACACCGTCAACGGCAATCAATTAGAAAGCCTAAGAAATTAAATAGGAAAACGAGCAATTACTGAAAATGACTGCAATCGGTAACCGGAAGCGGTTGAATGGACCGGCAGAATGGTTATGATTGGGTTTTAAGGTTTAATTCAGCTGGAGAAAGTTAGTCTTGCTGGGACTGACCGAAGTAAGTCAAGCCTGTGTTCGGAGAATCTGACGTTCGTTTTCCCTTCAACCATTTCTCAGTTTAAGAATGACATATTCTTTTGAGATTGACCAAGTCACTGTACTTTTGGGAATTTGGGAGGCTCTTGAGAAATTTAAAAGTAAACAATCCACTTTCTTATAACATCACGACGCCACGCCACGAGACTTGCGAAGAAAAACTTCTATATATCAAACTAATGTCTATATACGAAATATTGGTCTGTAAATTGTCAACAATACATTTTGTTAAAATTTATTATTTTTCTACAATCACTACTTCATTACCAATATTACTTTTTAAAATTCTTTTTAAAAAAAATTGCTGTTTTTCCGAAAGATAAATACTAAATATGCCCATAAAATGTTTAATTGACAGTTATTTTCCTCGATATCAATTTTTTTTATTTTCTATATCTGAATTAATATAAGATTCTCGTTTGATTTTCGGCTAATATACGACATTTGCATGCAAAATTTTCAGGTGCTTAATTTACATACCTGTCCGGTTAATAAATTCTGTAATAAGCATCAATGGTAAATGTCGATTTTATCAAGTAACTCATCTTCTCAAAACTGATCTTGGTATGTGCAACAGAGCGATATTAATTCGTAACAGAAAGAAACCCCTATGTCTTATAAATTTTAGCTACAAAGGATTTTTTATGGAGAAAAACTCTGTGTAATTATTCCTGTCTCGTAAATCTGAAATTCTTATAGGGAGAGTAAAAAAATAAAATTGTTCAAATCATGAATCTACCTTTTTAGTACTTCGATCACACGGTTTGAAATCGTTGTAGGTAAATATAAAAATGGAGAAGAGAACATGGCGACATGCGACGCCAAGATGGTTAGACGCCTGAGAGGACAGCAGAAAATAACCTAAAATTACAATGAAGGAACTATACAAAATTTATACCTCAGGACTAAAATCAAATTAGATTATAGAAAATTAAACCCATCAGAAATTTCTGGAAAATTGACTATGTAGATTCATCTTTAATTAAAATAATGTTTTATTTTACTGGACACATAAGTGGTTTAAATTTTCCCATATCAAATTATTTGGAATATGAAGGAAGTTCCGTGAACCTGCTTTGCAATTACTTGAGGCCAGTTCTGTTGAGAGACGAACCTGGTAAGACTGGTAAAGGCCCACCCTGGCTTGCAACAGCCGTAATTTATGCCCTTATAAAAGCAACCGCTAAAGCACCTGCCATAAAGAACTAATCACGCCTTCCTTGACCTGCCGCTTCCTGTATCTGTGGAGCAGGTCCTGCTCAACTTTCTAAATCTATCCACCAAATTACCCCGGAAAAGTTGCTTCTTCATTGCCCATTCTCATCGGCACATTGCGTGATTTTTTCTCCACTTATTATTAATATTTACAATAAACAGATAAAAAATAATTATGTTACACATGTTTGATAATTAATTAATACCATCGTCCAGTTATAATGACAATAGCAAATTTAAAAAATAAAAACTAAATAAAATGAGGTAAATAAAATTTTTAATTATATTACTACTAAAACAGATAAATTTCCTATTAATTACTAATTATATATTTTTTAAAATATATGAAATCTTCACAATTTATTTTGTGTCTAACATAGGAGCAATTCAAGCTAAAAATTTATTTACCTAAAAAATTTACGAATTTATTTTTTAAGTTTGTTATATTTATTTCAAGTGATAATAGTCCAAAAAATGCATAACTTAAAAAACACATGTTTTTGTCTGTTTTTAGTTGAAATGAATGATAAAAAATATTTTTAATATGTGATTTCAAAAAAGACCTTAATGACAAATCTGAAAACCTAAGATTGCTGCAAAATATGTTTAGTTACACGACAATTGATGTGTCTACTTTGTTTATACTACGGAGGAAATAAGTTAAAAAATTTATTCTATATATATAATTTCATATTCTTTAAGAATGCACGCAAAAAAAAAATTCTCTGGTCGAATTTACCGTCCCGCTTTTAAAAGCACCGCGAGAAGAATTGAAGGTATGTTGGCAACATTTAGCGAAGTGTTTACATTTATTCGCGCGGTTGACATGTATACGAGATGTAGTATATTTTCACAGTAACGCACTCGACAGGAGAGGGAGAGAAAAAAAGGTACGAAGAAACGCTCGTAAAGATATAATTACGCAAGTTGGAATTAAAGTCGTAGAAAGTGGGATGAGTGTGTCTATTTTCCACACTCTTTTCTCTTTTTTTGCTGCCAGTGAGGGCTTCGGGAATGCTTTTTATCTTTCAAGCTCTCCTCCTACCTCGTCTGTTGCAAATAGGTCTTCCCATAGCGCACTTTCACTGTCGGCGTAACTCAAGGATTTTTTTTGTGCTATCGTGGCAAGGGAATATAAATACAGTAGAACCGTTAAGAATTATTTTTGGTTTATAATATTCTCACTTTAAATATATTACCATAGTACAAGAGTGTGATTACAAATGTGAAATGGTCATCGTTTAATTTTAATCAAGGAGAAAAATGTGATGTGAAGGCATAGAGAAATGTCAGTCATGAGTAAGTCACTCTTCGACTTTAAATGAAACAAATTTCACCCAAAGCGAGATATTAATCTCAGTTTGTTTCACACGGACTCTGAGGAAGTTCACGTACCTCCGGAGAGGTCACGAGCTCAGCACTTTGCCGTCAGAAGTATCTAAACCAAGGATCTTCGCTTGTACAAGCGTCCTCGGACTCGAGTAATCCGATCCGCCTGGAAGATCTCAATTCGATGCAAATAGACCGCTCTTCTCTGCTGTTCACTCGAGGCAGACACGGTGAATTATCCCTGAAAAACATCCACAAATAGCTTGCGAGTAAGTTCTTTGCTGCATTTTGTACTCGTTAACTGCACATTAGACGTTTGACATAAATTACTCATGGAAAACCTTTCGCTGATAAATATTTTTTTTACCTGCAAACAGGTGTACAAATCGGGGCTGGAGAATTTTGTGCGACAGTCGTTAAGATGTCTCACGACAATTACTTTCCAATTTGTTAACAAGTCGCCCTCATTGAATCGATGGCACAAAAAGAAACAAATTTGGCAAGTTGGTGCAGAACTTGCTTCGCCCAATTCCATACAAGGCTGTTAAGTACCTCCGCATACAGTATCGTGCTGAGGAGACGGTTCCTTATCTAGCAAGTTTCAGACTGAAAAGAAAGAGAACATTAGTCACCTCTTTGCGTGGCTGTTCGCCCAGTTTATGGTCCGATTCCCTGAAAAGACAGGTGTTGGAGATATAAATCTCTCAATGTTGCAACGTCACTATTAAATCGTCGCCTCTTTCATGCTCTTCTTAAATTTAAAGGTACTTTGTTTCCTTACCTGTATATATATATATATATATATATATATATATATTGTAATAATTAATAAAATATATATTTATTTCATCTTTTGACAATAATTCAAGATGTAAATTATGTGGCGTTTTTAAATGAAAAGAACTATTACGTGAAAACTATTAAACAAGATTTATTAACAATTTTAATACAAGTATTCAAATTACAAAATATTTGGGATCTCAGGGTCTTGAACTGGGTTTGATAATGGCAGAATTTATATAAACAAAATCACAAAAATTACATTTACTTTATATGGGAAACAATGCGTCTGAACATAGACGAAATTTGTTGCTGAAGGATTGAGTTTAAACAATTTCATATTTATCAAGAAATAAAGAGTGATCTGAATAATTAAAGATCTCATTTTATCGATAATTAAAGAACGATCTGCCTTTTATCTTTTAAACGTGGTTTACAATGATTTTAAAGTTTTCTTTCTACTTACGGCAGCCCAGATCTCATTTTAACTTTTCGTGCACAATTTTTGGAGATATCACTGATTCTAAGTACTCACAGACTCTAATTAGCGTAGTTTGTTAGTTGGTTTAAAATAAATTTGTCGATTCTCGATGATTTACTGCAACCCGGATTTGTAGATCTCGTTGATTTTTGTTGAAAATGCACCTCATTGGTTTTGTCTGTTGACTGAAGACTAGTTCAGTTTCTGCATTTTGATATAACAGCGTACTGCTTACTGGAACACTTTCTAGTTCTTTAAATTAGACCTTTCAGTCTTCACTGCTGACTGACAAAGATTGTTCAAGTTTTCGTGAATTAGAATTTTACTCTGTACATCTCGCCGTTTACTGCCCAACTGATCGTTCTTTTACTGTGTTCTACTTGCTGTCCGCTGCCCAACTCTTCGTTCGTCTCGTAAATTTTGAGCGCGTAAAAACCTTCTCGACCGATCAACAATACTTTCTTTGCATTACCGGTTTGTTGCGGCGTCCGCTATATCCATCAATAATGAGTCCTCTACAATTCAACTTTTCAATTAGAACAATGCCTTAATTACGAATTACTACAATATATATTAATTACTAAAATTAGTCATACTCGATTTTTATATATTCACCGGTCGTCTCTGTTACCGATAGAGGTTCATGCCATCATCATCTCATTGGTATAGTTAAATAATAATTATTTTTGTTATTATTCATATTATTTTACTTATGTGGGACAGGGAAATTTGTGTTCCAGAATTTTAGTATTTTTATGTAAGCTTCTAATTATTTAAAATTGTAATATTCAATTCTTATGTTGTAATTTTATGTGTTGACGTGTCATATTTCCTCATACGAGGAATAATGGAATAAAATAAATGAAATAAAATAAAATTTCAAACTAAACACTCAGTAGAGAGATTAAATTCTTCTAAAATTCTCTGTTTGTCTTCAATGTTGGGCGAAGATAATCAGAGCATGTAAGGAAGGCTTATAGGGAAGCATCGCATTTTATGGCGTAAGATTTTGCGTATTTCTTGTTATTGTATGTTTAACTATTTATAGAAAATAATTCATGTGAATTATCACCACATGTAAATTTTAAAATGACGAAAAAAAGGAAAACATTCAATAATTTTAAGTTTGTCTGTTTTAAAATTATCAATGAATGTATGTATTAAAATATATCTAAGTAAAAAAAATATTAAGAGTGCAACGAAATGTTTTTTTCTACTACATTTTTTATCTCGAGTATTAGTAAAAATATTTTACAATTATAATTAAAAAACCTTAATTCAGAGGCTTATGATAAACTTTACAATTAGATGTCCAAGTCAAGTAGGAGGTTTTGGCCAATTTTCTTCCATAGACAGATGTAAAAATATAACATACAAGAAGATAAATTACACGCTAATCCATATTCTAAAACATCGATAACAAAATTACAGATTATTTTATCCGAAAATGAGCCGAAAGCTGTTGCTGGGCTAATAAAAAACATGTAATGTGTACCATAAGGCTCTAAATAATTTTTAAAAATTAAATTACGATTGACATTGATTCATTTGAAATTAAAAATTAAAAATATATTTGAAGCAGCGGTCATTAAATGTATTTGGGGGGGGGAGGGAATTCAATAAAAACAAAATTATTTCTTTAAAAAATCTTGCTTGTAGTGAAGACCTTTATTCAAGTGATTATGATTGATAAAATCCAATAGTTTAATCTTGACATCACAAGGTGGAATGGATAATGTCAAAATAATATACTCAGTGTATAACATAAGAATAAATTTACATGAACTGGTAAACATTTATATATAGGCCTATGTATTAAATCAGAAATTGATGCGAAGCTCTCAAAAGTGCAGCTGGACAATTAGTCATGGAGATTCTTCGGCAACTCTGAAGTATTGATATATATATATATATATATATCCTGCATCCTGAATCCTGCAATTCGGTTCTTATATGATGTCAAATAATCGGAGATCTATTTTTATCATTCCGTTTGAGAGACTATTTCATTTTGCACGTTTGGTTTGTTCACCCCGGACTTAAACGTTCGCTTTGTGTATGTATGTGTGCGTATTTATTTGTCTCTTGTGTAGAAGTTGTTGACACAGTTTCCAGAGCAGAGCGGAGTGTGCAGCTGTTCTATTTCCCGCGGGAGCTGTCATCTAGGAGTTTTATAGTCTAGGAACTATGTGCTTCACTTCCTGTTAGATCATGGATCGACCGTGTGAAATATGCGGGTCTGAGTCGAAGACCACACACACAACGCCACAAGCTTCTTTATCGCTTTATTACGGTAGTATAGCAGTGAAAAATGTCGTTTCTGCTTGAAATTTGTGCCCTTTGTCGTTAAAAATGTGCCAGGGAGTATTTGTTGTTCTAAGCACATCGTTTGATGTATTATATCATTTTCAACTTCATTATTCCATCTGCAATCAAATACATTCTCCGGATATATTTATTAATGCTATTACTCATGTGTTATATTTATTGATAATTTTTAATCTTTGACTTGTTACTTACAACATAATAGTCCATTAGCAGATTATAATTTCTAAATTGGACGAGTGCTTATTTTTTATTTCACTATTTTCGAGGTCTCGTAGGATCTCGAGAGAAATCGCAGTGCCACTGCATTATTTACAGGCTCGAGCTACATCTGTGCAGCCGGAAAATAACGTAGGATTTAATACGGTATTTTAAAAGTATTATTTATCTAATTATTAAACTAAGGACAGATTATATCCACTTTAATAAAATTGTTTTCTGGTATCCTCTGTACTGCTATTATTTTACGATGATAATATTATAGAATTTAACAGCTGACTTATTTTATTCTCCACGTTCGACTGGAATCGATGTAAGATTTTCTGCTGGAAACTCTGTAGAATGAAAATTGAAGATTAATTAATACACTTATCATTTCCTTAATTACTAATTACTGTTATATTAATATCTTTAACGTATTCTTAAATAATATAATTTTTTTAAACTTTGTAATTGTAATAATTATTATTTTCATGTAATCTTACATTATGACGTATCCTATTTCCTCGACCGAGGACTAATGGAATGAATAATAAATCTAAATCTAAAAATAGCCTCTACAAGCCATATCATTCAATAATACATTTAATTAATCGTTGGCAGAATAAGTTTATATTACAAAACTTCTTGAGACATAATATTAACAGAAATGATTTTATTCTTTAAAATTTTGCTTGTTTTTTCTCGACCTTGAATTACGCTCATTTTAATACTACCAATAATTTCTTACCTCTTGCAAAATTAACATATAAATCAGACCAAGAAATCACTGATTGTGGTAATATTGGGCTCCAATGGTAGTCATTACTTTAATGGGGAAATGTATTCGGCTAATATTTTTTCCAGCTTGCCAATTGTTGGGTACGTTTAGAACGAGCCTAAGTAGAAAATTTTATTATTCATTTTGACAGCGCCGAAATATTACAAAAGTGTAGATGGAATGAAACCAAAATCGTAAATGAGAATGTCGCAAGGCTGCAGTCAGTTGGATGTTTCGTAAGACAGTAATGTGTTATTATTAGAAATTTTCATTACATGTAGGAAATACAACGCGCATTTCCTCCGACATATTCATAGTTTATAATTTTTATGGATAATTATGAAGAAAATTAATATATCAGGTAACAAAACTGAAACATATTTATCCATCAATACTACATTTACGGGACTTAGTGGTGTTTGGTCCTTAAAAAAAGGATAATATGTCGTTTTGAGGAATATATGATAGTTGAGGGACAAATAAAAACATAATATTCTTGCAGGTATGCGGAACACGTGTCAGAGAAGAATTTCCTGAGATTTTTCGGAGATTGCCATCAGCTGTACAGGGCAATGATTGAGCCGTAGTGTCGTGGAGTGCGGAATGGCAGAGCGGGGCCCTATGAGGTGACTTACGGCTCGCCGACGTTCCTAAACGGATTACCCGAGCGGCGAAGATACAGTCCAGCCGAGACCTCTGCGGTGATGAAAGTCCTCGACCGTCGCGATTTATAGAAATGGCCGAAACCCGAAAAGGTAGGCGAAACCGGTCCTAGTGACCTCAAGGCGACCGCAAGCCACCGAGAAACAGAACAAACCAAAGTGTGTGTGTGCGTGTCCTTTTCAGACTAATTAGGTGCTTGGTGTCTATTTCATCATAAACAAATATCTCCATCAGGGGCAAAAAAGGGTGAAAATGATACGTTACTCGAAAAGTAAGAAAATAGTCTGTAACATTAAAATATATTATTACAGCGACAATGGTAAAAAAAATACACTTACTCTAACTGGTTACAAATTATGTGGTTAATACTAGTAGAAAAGTTACATCTACTTAATTCTAAACTTGACCGAGTAAGGTTAAGCTCTCAAAATCAACAATAGGCAGGTTTTCAGTAGACCAACCAACATATGAAATTAGAAATTAACATAATGCAAAATATTTATTTGTTCACGCTGGTACCAGTGCACCATTAAAATCTATAAAACTAATTCAGGGGCTAAATAAACTGAATATTTTTACTAAAACTTAGTTATCAGGTGACTTTGATAATGAATCATACTTTCGCGGCAGTTTGCAATTAAACATTTTTCAGGAAGAGAGAAATATATGATCTAAGTTGTTTTACTTGTGTGGAGAATTTTTAAACTGAGAGATTCCCTTTCAATGTAGCGCGATTAAAATTCGAATTCACCAATCAGAATGCTTAAAATGAAGGGCGGGACAATCGGCGTTGCCGAACAATCGCAGTGTACTCTGCTGTGTCTCAGTCAGATGTAAACAAAGTTTATTTTTGACGTGGCATCTGCAACTCTCGCCATGTTGAAACTTCAGGAGCCGTTCTAATTTTAATCACACACTTGTGAAGCGAGTTCGTGACGAGGGTTCATATGGAGTAGTTGATTCACAGGTGGGGAGTGATAGGAGAAAAGTCAGAATAAGTGAATTTATACTAGATATATATTTAAATAAGCTGAGGAAGTCAAGAATGGACCACGTTATGGCAATATATGTAAATATATAATGCCTGGTCTGTGAAATGAAAGCACGATAACGGAAACTTGATAATTATTAACAAAACTACTGTTTTATTGACAAACAACGTGTTCGTGATAACTGCATGAAGACGACGTAAGGGTTATGGAAATTAAAACAAAAAATGAAAAGAAAACAAATCACACAAAAAAAACGAACAATTAAGATCCACAAATATTAAATTACAGACATATCATAATGTAAATGTAGAAATTATTACAGGAATATTGAAATCACCTTTTCATTTTTCTAATATTCCTGTCTCCAACTTAAAATATCTGGATTAGGATATATCTTAATTAAAATGTAGAAATAAATCAGTTAATTACCTTTCACAGACACTTTATTTTTTTATTTATAGCGTTACGACGTTTCGATACATGTTCGTATCTTCTTCAGGTGTTATCCTAATGAGGACGTATTAACATGATTAATATACAATTACACAAAGCAAACAAAGACACCAAATTATTATAACAAATTAGCACCACAAACAATTTGTTAACTCTAGTTTTATTTGTTTACTTTGTGTAATTATTCCATATAATTCTTCCCCTTTAGTATAATACCTGAAGAAGATACGAACATGTATCGAAACGTTGTAATGCTATAAATAAAAAATAAAGTGTCTGTAAAATCATAAACTGTTTATTAATTCAAAAACAGACTAATATAAATTATTTCAATATTGAAAATACGTTTTAATTTTCTGTATTAGGATTACTTTCCGCCATCAGTAACAGAGCAACATTTTTTTCATCCACGACCGAGCAGGTCTGATCTCTTGCCGTAGTCGGGTCCTCTTCATGGCATTATCAGGCATGGAGACGCTTTCCTTTCTCTTCTTCTCGTTATTTATTGTGAACCGGTATACGAACTCCTGTAGAGTATAACAACGAAGACCCCATCGTCTTCAAAGATTTATGGCATTCCACACAGTGGTTTTGCAAATCTCCCCGGCTACTCGTCATATTGCCTCGACCAAAAAAAAACACGTCACTATGCGTCGCAGATAAAATTTTGATGCTTTCTTGATCGTCGGGGTCACGAGAAAATATTTTATTTTGTAGTTTTCTAGGAAATAGTAAAATATTGCTGGACTACGTTTATTTATTTTTGCGGTTCTACTGTCTAAGAGAGAAATATACAGACGGATCAGTGACACATCAAATGCATTGAAAACTCAAACGTACTGATGTGAGGAAAATGACTAGGAAACGATCGGTCAGATTGTTTGGATTTCTCATTGCTTTAGTTGTATCCTTAGCAAAACTTTGAACACGAAACATACTCGAGCACTTGAAACCAAGATAAGGCATTACGTTTTATATATATTGTAAATTGTGTGTTACGCTGTATAATGGTAATTATCCCTTATATCGAACCGATATCGACAGATACATACCATAGATGAATATCCAAGACCAACGAGTAATGCGTTGTTTTTAACGTCGTAAACGTAACCAGTGCATTGTTAACATGACACGTCCTACGATAAAGATTTGCGTTTTACTAAAGAACAACAATTTTAATTTTCTGATCATAGGTGTGTATCCTAAATTATTTGTATATCATCCGGATTTAAATTGACACTTATCTGATATCTGCATATGTCCATCAAGGGGTTAATAGTAAATAATGTGATGGTCTTTATGCCAGTTAAATCAGGTGTTGACCAATTATTACTATAGAATTAATTTCTTTGCCGAGAAAATATAAATAAATAGCCTGGCGCTCATCTGTTTATTTAAGAAAAACAATGTATGTTTGTATATTATTTATAAACATTTAAAGCGTGGACAAATTGCAGAAAAACTTGGTGTATATATATTCTTAAAAAGCGGGGAAAATGTGGGATTAAGAGATAACTACGTCCACTATAGGCGAGGGTAGCGAGGGTTGTGGATTTTAAAAACATGCAAAAACCATCTATATTTGCGTATTACGGGGAATTTGAATTTGTTAGTGTTTTTCTAAATTCTGTTTGTGTATTAATTCAACACCTTTCGGTGTGGGAAGAGAGCACCATTAGGGGTGGGGGTGGGGGAGTTACATATAAATAACGCGAAAATAGCCTAGATTGAAGTCGATTCGAAGGTCACTGCTTTTAATTAAACTTGTCATTTAACCCCCAGGGGCGGCGGTTGAAATTATCAAAGACGTTAAACGGCCGATATTTGCGTCTAATAAATATTTTTCTGGATCAATGAGATTCATAATATTTCTCTACATGTTCTTTGTGAATAATTTCAATCCCTTACAGGCGTTAGAGGAAAGCACCGTTAGGAGTGGGGCTCGATTGGAATTTCATAAAAATTAAGCAAAAACATTGGAGATTGTAGTAAAATCCGGTGTTATGGTTGTCACTGAGTTAAATTCAGACATTCAACTTGTCGTTTAACTCCCCCAAGCGGTGTTCGAGGTTGAAAATTTTCAAACATGTCAAACGGTCGATATTTGCGTGGAATGAATATTTTTCGGAGTCAATCACATTCAGACTATTTCTACCGATGTTGTTCGTGAATAATTTCAACCCCTTTCGGCATCGGAGGGTAGCACATTTAGGGATAGGGGTTGATGTGCGTTATATAAAAATAACGCAAAAGCAACAGTGACTAGAGTCAAATCGGGGGTTATGGATATATGGCAACCCGGGAAACGGCACACCCGGCTATATATAAATATTTAAATATATATATATATATATATATATATATATATATATATATATATATATATGTGTGTGTGTGTGTGTGTGTGTGTGTGAGAGAGAGAGAGAGAGAGAGAGAGAGAGAGAGAGAGATTCATGTCAATGATGTACAAATATTCTTTCATTTTTAATGTGTAAAGATGAATATGACTATGTAGTCGAAAACTTCTGATAAAAAAAACTAGAATTGATACTGTACGTGTTTTTTCAATATCTACTAACTTTCAACGGGCCGTTTAAATCTAATGGATATATATATATATATATTGTAGTAATTAGTAATTAATCCATTGTTATAATTGCAAAGTAAAGGACTCATTATTAGACTATATAAAGCATACACCGCGACAAAGCGGGCGGCGAGTCAATAGAACCATTGTTGAGATATACGCATTCGAAATTCTACGAGACGAAGAGACACAGTCGGGCAATGAACGGCGAGGCATAAAGACCAGCAAAGTCTAATTTACAAAAGTAATACAGTCGGACGGCGAACAGCAGGGCAGACGGAAAGATCTAGCCGGAAAGGTTACAAGTTAAATTTGAGTAAAAAGTTTTAGACAGCAAAATTCGTCGAACAGTTACAAGGAGTAACCTAATAAATCACGCCACGATAAAAATCTATAAGTACCGTGACCGTCATCAATTCCACAGAGAGATAATTTGTAACAATCTGTCCACCCATTAATCCGGAAGGAGTTGCAGGTTCCAGTTTCCAGAAGAGAGACCCAAAAGTTTCAACAAGTGTTTTGTAACGAATTTAAATTCAGTGATATCCCCAAAAACGTGTGCACAGAAAACCCCAAAATCGAGACCTGGTCGGCCGTAAGTAAAAGAACTCTAAATTTATTTGTAAACCATTTCTTTAAGATACGTCAGATCGTTCTTCAATTATTTCTTTTCTTTAATTATTTCTTTTCTTTAATTGTTTTGTTAGATAATTTAAATTCAATTCACCCATTTATCAAACCCAGTAAAGACCCTGAGATTTTAAATATTATTGTAATTTTAAATTGTATATAACTTCATTAAAAAAATTTGTTTAATTGTTCACCTTCAATAATCTTTTTATTTAGACGCTTTTTTTTAATCTGTTTATTACAATATATATATATATATTTTAAGTCTTATATTATTAGTCTTAAAAAACAATAATCCAATACTAAAAACTCACTACACATAATTAATTGTAGATATATATATAATCTAAATTCCCATATTTTTGTTAAAGCATCAAACATCAAAGTCACTAAGAACCATTTTCAGTCTATATTTATTTTTTACCTGTCACAGTTTTTTTTAGTGTACAACCTCCTAATAAAATATTGACTTCTCCGCGAAATATGACGCTAACCAGTGCCGTTATCTTTCCATCTACGACAGGAGAATGTGACAGCACCTATTTGCGAATCTTTACGACTATTTTAATTAGATCCAGGTTAATCCAATTTAGTACGCCCATGGCGGCTCACCGATAACGCTACCAGATTAAACAGTCAGCTGTACCAATTCGCATTTCTGGGGATAGTGAGAAATAGAGGAAGACAAGAGAGTGGAAAAATATTGTATATGCACGATGTTGATCAGGAACTCAAGTCACGACCGCAAGTTCGCGTTCGTAATAAAATATGGATACCGTAATTAAAGCAAGCCAGGTAGTCGAGTATTTTGTGACTATTAATAATGAAACAACCGTTGTTACCGGACCGAAATAGAATAAAAAAAAGTCGGGTTGTTATTTATATGGAACGCGTGCATCCATTCGAAAACCCGTCACCAATTTGGAAGCGCATTTCGTACTTCCCATCCTACGAGAAGTTGGGAAGACAAATGCGTTCAATTTAGAGATCTAAACTACAGCTCTTCCCCACTTAACATTCATCACCCGATGTTATAGACCCACTTGAAAATTCAAATTACAGAAAATTCATGACCCTCTAATTTTGTGTTACGTCCTATGATTGTAAATTAATTATTCCCCCTCCCCCCTTACTGCCCTTTTTCCCACAAATAAACAAGTTGATTTAGGATTTTCTCACCGCTTGATTTGCTTGAAACGAATATGATAACAAAATATATGATCGATAAATAAAGATGAATGGAGAGTAATTATTCGAAGTTATTATTGGCTGAAGACACGATAAAATACTCGTGGTAAAATAACTTAAAAGTGGCGTATAAAAAAATAGAATTATTACAACGCTCATTTCAGAAAACACAAATTGAATTATTAATGCAGGGCGTTTAAAATTAAGAGTAAAAAATCGGGTGTAAGTCGACACAATTAATAAGTGATGTATTAGAAATAACCGAATATAATTTAAGCGGTCTTGAAAAGACTGTTGTCAATGGAATATATATATATATATATATATATATATATATATATATATACAGTTCACAATTTTTTAAAATTATATTTATTTTAATACCTCAGATTAATAATTACTATAAAATACATAAAATTATTTCAAAACTGTATTCATATTGCACTGATATTCATATTCTTTTATTTTAACTTTTTTGGAGTAACAGACTACATAAGAGTAATCCACTTAGTGGCAACTCCCCATTAATAGCCATAGAAAGGGATTTGAAAGGAAGGAATCCAAGGGTTAACTAGAACCCCCGGACTATGGTTTAAGGATCCCACCCGGCATTCACCTAAAAGAGATTAGAAAACCTGCATTAGATAGGTCGGGCATTTGGCACTGGTCCCACGCCGTTCCGATAGCGAGAGAGGGTTTTCTGTGCGGACCGAGCATTACCTTCTACGTGCCTCGACCAGTTAGGAGGCAGCTGGCCGACTATTCCGATGTGAATAGCAGACAACTCTTAACGTATAACAAGGAACGTACCCAGGAACGTAGACCTCTCAAAACTGACAGAGGTTCCTCGGGTTAAGGGAACCTTGGTTCAAACACAGAGAGAGAAGTAGGCATCCCCATAGGTAGCCCTCTCCGACTCTCCTAAAAGGTTCTGCCTGCAAGAGCTAACAAAAGCTCTCACAGGCTTTATGTATTCATTTTTTTTTATATAGTAAGAGGATTTAAAATTTATGTTCCGTGGAAGGAAGCCTGCGAGAGGATTTCTCGCAGGTGAACCTTCACAGAGAGCTCTGGCGGGGGCTACCTTTGGGGATGCTCTCACATCTCTCTGGTTTTTTTGAACTAAGGTTCCCACATGCCGAGGCACCTCGGTCTGTTTTGAGAGGTGTATGTTCCGGGGTCGCAGACCTTGGGCATACGGCAAGAGTTGTCCGCTATTCCTATTGGAATAGTCGGCCAGCTGCCTCCTAAACAGGCCAAGGCATGGCGAGGGGTAAGCTGCGTCCCCACAGCAAACTCCTCTCCCGCTATCGGAAGGGCGTGGGACAAGTACCCAATGCCCGACCTACCCGATGCAGGTTTTTCTAAGGTTTTCCCTGCATTCCTTTAGGCGAATGCCGGGTAGGATCCTTAAAATATAGCCCGGGGGCCCTAGTTAACCCTTGGCTACCTTCCTCTACCCTTCCGCATCCCCCCTTTCAAATCCCTTCCTATGCTATTAAAGGGGAGTTGCCCTAAGTGGATTACCCTCATGTAACCTATTGCCCTAAAAAAAAAAAAAAAAAAAATTATGTTCCTAGGGAAGAGATATCCACTTCGAGAGGAGTTATATCTGAGTTTGTGTGTTGTATCTTTGCCATGATGGAAGAATGTTGTATTAATTGCTTGGTTGTGAGTAACATTAATAAATAATTTTAAAAGTTGCAGAATCACAGAGAAGTTTTATTTAATTGGTTTCAAGACATGCTGAGAGTAATCGATATAATATTTCTTTAATGGGAATACTCATCGGAGCAGGTTATCGTCTAGTTTATCTTCATAATATGGTATTAAATACTGTATTTTATCCCAGTTAACTGGGAAGTTATCTTGTAAGTAGTCGAAAGAAACACTTAAAAATATTTTATATTTATTATGTTCCTTCTAATTATTTTGTAAATTAATGAAAATAATATTTATAATATTTACTAATTCCGTATGAGAAACACGTAAAAATGTATATTCGTTTCTCGAAAGATCTGCGGGCACCCGGACATAAGAAATACTAATAGTGTTTTATTTATATGATTTATATATATATATATATATATATATATATATATATATATATATATAAACTTGAGCTAAGAGTCAGAAATTACCAGACAACAAAGCGCCGTCGGTTTCTTCGGAATTCAGGGATCGTCTAAAAATAGCCATTTTCTTTTATAGCAAAGAAACATACAACTGACTTTTCTAATTCATTATGTCTTACATATTGTAAAAAACTTTCAACTAGTATAATAGTTGCTCCTTAAGAAGTATTATTAAGAATATAAAATTCAACCCTGAAGTCACCGACTGATTAATGTGTTTTTATTTATTACTAATTTTTTTTTTCAATCTGTATTAGTAGGTATATTTTATTTGTGCCTGCATTCTCTAACTTATTAAATAAATTTACTGATTGTGTTTGATTATCTCTATTTTTTTTTAAATAAATTCTTGTTTAAAACAGTTTCACCTTTTTAAATTAATGTTTTATTTAAACTATCAGGCGAGCATGAAAACTCCGCAGTCAGTAATATGACCATATAATAATTGAATAGGTAATTGGTTGTTTGTATCTCCCTGAGACAATTTTCATTCGTTTCGACGTTTAGAACGAGGCTATGCACAAATGGCATTTGTTAATGTTGACAGCGCCGAGTGGTTATAAAAGAGTGGATGTAAGTAAACCAAAAATAGCAAAAGAAAGCCTCGCAAGGTTGCAGTCACGGTCAAGTCCGGTTGTATAATAGCAAAATCAGTTTGATGTACATTTGCGATAGAAGAAAATTGCTATTTTTGAACGTTCCGTGAATGCCGAAGAAAGCGACGTCATGTTTTATTGTTTGGTAACTTTTCGAGTCAAGTTTATTATTTCGAAGATAAATTATAGAGATAAAGTATAACGTGGCAAAAAAAAGTGAAAAAAATTCTAGTTATATATTATGGAGGTTTGGTTTAGTTGGGTTCTTAAAATATTATTTAATCTCGTTTTTGTGTAACAGGTTTATTTATTTTATTAATTATGTATAAGAAGACATTGCCGACTGTTTCTACAGCAGTGTACTGATTTAATAAATAAATATTATATTCATACATTCAGGACAATACAACCTGGTCACTAATTAAGATTTTTTTTGTAATAATATCTTAATGTCAAGCAATAATTTTTTTATTGTATTCAGACTTTAAGGAGAAGAGAATTCACTACTAAATGACATATTTACCTTTTGATTCTCCATTTCAATTCAGAATTCTCCTATTCTTCTCTGAGTTCATCCTTAGAGAATTATTGTATGATTCAATGTCAGTTCATATAATGACGGTTAATAAAACAAAACCATGATATTGAAGTCTGTTGAAAATCTTGAACAAAGACTTTTAATTACTTAACAGCTCGATAATAAAAAAATTTGTTTTCTTAATATAATTCAGACTAAAGACATTAATTTTCTATGCTCCTCGTTCAAATATATATGTAACAATATTTTCAGTGTTGTGGATCAGATCTGACAAAACAAGTATCCCCGATTCCTTTTTGGGTACAAAGTTCCGGCTTCAGAAAAAGATGCATTATGTTTCTCAAAAATGTTGCCCGTATATGGAAACTCCCCGAACCAAACTCACAAGTCATACTTCATGACAACGGTTATAAAGATGAAGGGGAAGACGGGGGGGGGGGAAGATACGAATTTATACGTACCCCGGGTAAGAATTATTTCTCAGCTAATTGCGTAGTCATGAAAATAAATCTCCATTACAACAGACAGTGGGTCCAACTCTGCTCAGCGTGGGACCACCAGATACAGACACATGATGAATATCCTTATCCCACAAGTTTAAAAATATCTCCGCTCACAAATCAATGGTACGGTTGGCAAGAAAGGGACGCGGCTTACTTTTCAATATAAAAATGGTAAAATTAGCTGTTTTCTCTTTCCAGTAGGTTGTACGCGACAATTGTTTGGCTCAGATTCTTGAAATATTAGGAAAGTAGAAAAACGAGTGGAGAAAATATCAGGGGAAGACCATGGAAATGGAAAGTTTCAATATTTACGAATATATATTGTAATATTCAATAAAATATTGGACTTTTAAATGAAAAATTTACAAACATACAATTTTTTTTAAAACACAATTACACAAATAATTACAAATAGAATTTATCTCAGGGTCATTACTGCGTTTGATAATGGCTAATCATTTATTTAGAAATCTTATCAACACAAATTTCAATAAAAAGATTTACTCGTCAATTAACAAAGGCGAAATTTACTTGTCGACGAAATTATACTAAAAAGAGTGATTCTGCTTAACAAATTTTATCAATGGAAGAGAACTAAATCTGACGTCTATCTTTTAATCCGGTTTACATAATTAATTGTTTTATATTGTTACTCACGGCAGCATTCCAGGATACTTTTGACTTACGAAGCACTATGACGGGATTTTACACAGCTTCTACTAAAACTCACTGATTCTACAATTAATATTTTTTTTAGATCAAAATCAGGAACCAGGAACCTCCTCTTCGTCTCTCCCTCACTCGGTTGACTTCTGCTCGGCTATGTGCACCAAAACTGTTTGTGTTTAGCAGGTTTCGTAGTTCTGTTTGGGTGAATGTTTTGTCTTTGCTTTCCTGCAAGCTCGTTTCGATTCTCGTTCTCGCCTTTGGTTTTCGTCCTCGTCTCTCGCCACGTGTTTAATCTCCAAGTTCCAAAAGTTCTTTTACGACCACCCGATCGCTGAGGAGCCGAAATGCAGACTGAACTCTACCAAAACATAATGTGTACTCTCTCCTCAATATTTTAATGCGACCTGTACTTGACTAAACCTTCCAGCCAACTGCTCAATATTTTAATGCGACCTGCACTGACCAAACCTTCCATTCTACTGAACAACCGTCTCGCAAATTTTGAGCGCGCATTGCTTCTTCCGACAAAGGAAACAATACCTCGCTACATTGTTGCTGTGTTCTGTACCGCCGAAAGAATATGTTTCTCTAACAATTTAGATTATCAAATTTACAATTAATGTGTTAATTAATTGGCATTACAATATTGTAAAGATCAGAATTATAAATTAAATAATCAATCTGGATACAAGCAACAATATTCCTTTTCTCTACAATTAACTCTCTGAATTCCTTGGGACAGATTCTATTTCACAAATAGTAAGTTGAGATTTAGGAATTCTCGACGCTTAATGATGGCAGAGTTTGTATAATGAGAACTTGATTTATGTTGGACATAAACTTGTACAAAGTATAAATTTTTCTAAAAGAAATATAACACAGCCGAAAATATAAGAAAAATAAAACGGTAATTTCAATATTCCTGTATTAAGTTCTACATTTCAATTAATATATGCCCTGAACCAGATTTACTCGTTAAGCGTTTCGTTAACATGTAAGCCCGGGCATTATTTTTCATATAAATTTAACTGATTTGTTTGCCGAAAGTGGCTCTCATTCCATTTGTTTCGTGAGCTTGAGGAAGGTGTTAATGCGAGTGTTGTTACTGAGGAGATGGCATCGTGTTTGGTCACGCACGTCCTCCAACACAACTCACGCACTGCCGATGAATAAGTCACAGTCATCGCCGTATCTGGACGGAGGTGAATTATCCACGATGCCTTCTAAATGTTCGATGGAGTCCGTGTTTGCGGCTATTACATCAACAACGCACGAGAAGCAGCAGCAGCAGCAGCGAATTGCCCTCGTGATATCAGGTAAAAATGAAACACGCAGAACAACTCAATTCTTCAGGTCTACACCCCACGGAATAAATAAAGGCAGCTAGAATAAAATAAAATAAATTTCTGATCGAACTGTTTACTATTAAAACAAATATGGGATCACCACCCTGTAACTGATGAAACCATAATGTAAAAACGAAATAAAAAATATATAGTAGTAATTTGTAAAGTGTAACCACGTCGGTTGATGTGACAATAAACTAAGTATTATATTTATATATGGGATCATCACTATATAATACAAATTTTCAAGTTTAATCAGGTTCACTATCATCACGGGAAACCCCTGAGTCCTTTTTTTGTCTGAGATAGACTTGAGAAAACTCTTGTCTTTCTCTACTTCCTATCCAACCTCTTTGTTACATCAGATATGTAGATGACATTTTTTTGGATTGTTAATACCTCTCAAATCAACCTATTAGTCAATACTTTCAATAATTATCATCCCAACTTACAATTCACCCATGAACTTGAATCTAACCATTCTCTTCATTTCCTTGATGTCATCGAATCGATTCACAATACTTCAATTCTGACCAATTGGTTCAGAAAACCTACAGAGTCTGGACTTGGTCTCAATTATCTTTCTGGTCATCCTGCAAACCAAAAGAGAGCTATGGTATACAATCTTGTAGACAGGGATACATTACTTTCTACCTCCAAGTTCCATCAACACAATTTAAATATTGTCCGAAACATTTTAATTTTCAATGAGTACCCTTTAAATTTTATTATTAAACACATAAACAGCAGACTGAACAAAATCCAACATCCTACTGTCAATAGTCTCCAAACACCTCAAACCAAATGTTTTCTCGTACTCCTTTATTACAAATTTCTACATCACAAATTTGTCCAAATATTCAAAGAATATCAAATATCTATCATTTACAGATCCACTAATACCCTTACATACTTGATTAAAAACCACAAGGATCCACTTGACACCTACAGCAAACATTGTGTTGTTTACAAAGTCACTTGCTATAATTGTAATTCCTGCTACACAGGACAAACAAAACGTTCCCTTAATACACGTATCAAGGAAAATATGTCTAATATCAAGCTTCCCATGGGTTAACAATCTGTAAGCTCCAAACATATCATCAATTATAAACATACATTTGATTGGCAATATGCTAAGAGTTTAGACATTAAAACCAGGTTCTATGCCAGACTCATTTCACATTAAATCAAACATCGCAGCTATTAATCTACAAATAGGCACTATGAAACTCAACAATTATTATGATCCCTAATTATTACGCTAAACCTTATGTTTTCCCATTTACGTTGCTCCCTTATTGTTATGCTAACCCTTCGGCTCTCCCATTGTCGTTGCGTTTTCGTCGCTTTTGAGTGTTGTCAACTGACCAGTGCAGTTCTCTAAGCTCTTCTTAGCACCTGACGAAAGGCACAAGGATCCCACAAACGTTGTGTGGTATTTATACTACCCTTTTTTAATCTGTATTGGCTATCTTGCTTATTTTCATAATTTTCAAAAATGTTTCCATGGCTTTACAGAATCATTCCATCTGTCCCCTACTGTTTTCTTTGCCTTGTAATGCTTCATCTGTGACTTTATAAAACTTCAGGAAAGAGAGTTCCTGGTCGAACAAACGACTTCACATCCTTTCCCCCGGTTAACAGTAGCTCGCCTCTGGTCAAAAATCCTTTCACACCGTCCCAAAAGCCAGATCTCTGCAATCTTCGACACGTCCTGAATCAACCACGAGACTACTATGTGTACGAATTCACAAATAAATAAATTCACACTAATTACGTGTTCCGATTTTTAACCGATGGCACATGTCCGACCAGAACTGCACGAACCATCCTATACCACATATTATTTTATCATCATTTCTCCATTCCTCCATTTATTATCCGCATCTGGCTCACAATGTCCTGCTCGTCTACCGTTACCTAGTTTTACAGGAACAATGTGGGGTGTGGGTTTTTTTGTTAATAGGAGCTCCAAATCTAACCGCAAAGTTGTTTAAAGATTCACAAAATACGAGGGGGGGGGGAATAATGAACCGCCATCCCCAGTTTTATTGGGAGGGTCATGGAAAATGTGTCTAATTTTACTCCCTCTTTTTAGTCACGTCTAAGACGCTTGTCAATCCAGAGAGCACAACCTGTAAAATAATTCAGAACCTATCAGTAGCTTTGAGTGGTTTCCTCTCAATTATTCACCCTTCCGCTGATAGGATGCTAAATGTCAAGAGTCTTGCGTGTTCCGTGAATCATTCATCTGTTCTGTCGTCGGCTTGTTGAGGTTTCTACCCTCCTTCCGCCAACAATTGCCCATTATTTATTTATGAAAGTACTGTTCCTTTAATTGGATGGTTCGGAGATTATGAAAATATACTGCTCCGTATTCATAGCACGTGTGACAGTGTTAAAGATTTATAGGTTTTTAATAATGAATTATGAAGTTTATAAGCTTTCCACTGCTAATACATTTCTCATGTCAAAAAAATTTATCACTTTATTGGAATATTTTATACTTGCTGATTTTCAGTGTAGGCCTGTTTCTTTCACATGCACACTTGTATTACGGTTGATTAAAATACTCAAATTTATCAAGTATATAGTTTGCAAATTTTAAATTCAAGTGATAAATTACAGAGTGATTCCTTGGACTGTGACCTACACGTTTTATTTCCACCACCTAAGTTTGGCAGAAAACAAAATGTTATAAAATGTACGAAATGGAATTTTAAAGACCGATATGCATCAGCGTTTTCAAATATTTTCAAAAATTTCACTAATTAGCATTATTTATATTCCGTATATTTATCAGAAGTCACTCTAAATATATATAGGTTAGAAATTGTCTTCTTGCTTAATCTTTATTAAATTTGTTTTGACGTACAAGGTCTTTAATTCATCTGTGTCTCATTAATTTTTTTCCCCTTTCAATAATTCTATAGATAGCCTTTAAACTAGATTGCATTTAATTGATGGACGTCATCGTCAAGTCTAATTTAATACATACAGTTTCCCATCCTTAATCATTCCTTTTCTATCGACTAGTCCGCGCTGTCAGACTCAATAAGTATTCGGGTTTTTTAAATTTATAAATACAATTTCCTTTCCAAATGCCCTCTGCGAAGCGTAAAATAATTCTTTCCATGATGACCACTTAATTAACAAATTTTTCAATCATCGTCAAGGGAAGCTCCATGTTCTAACTGATTTACTTTTGGAAACATTATATATAGTTATATTTGAACTCCATGAGGGTTCTTGAGGACTACAGTTTGATTAATTTTCAGTACCAGCATAACTTTGTGGGTAATTGATGTAATAGGTACCTTATTTAACAGTGTCAGGAAGGTTGTGAATGAAGTAATTACCCAGAAACTGGTTGTATATAGTCAACAAACTAAAAAAAATAATGGTGTGGAAGCACCTTTGTAACCGAAAGGATTAATTGTGAAATAGGATCAACATTCACTTAGTGGTGACATTCTTTAGTGGTCACCAATAACTCCAGGATCATGTAGAGGCGTCGTTTATTTGTAATCATGTGTATTTTTAATTTTTATTGGTAAGAATTATTAATCGATTCCTGAAGAATTTAATATTGTATGTATATAAGTACCAGCCTTTTTTAATTATTTTTTTAAGTAGAGAGCTTGGGTTAAATTGAGTTATATTCACATGTTACAGTTTCAACTTCACTCATAGTCTCCCACATTGTGAACACTCCTGACATCTGGGGACTATACGGGAACTAACTCCGGTCACTTCAACACGATCCTGTTGCCATCTGTTAGTCACCCAGCTGTACTATTTCAAAATGAATAATTTTTGCAGAATTGTAAAAAAAAGCAGGTAATAATCCACTGCAAATAAACACGTGGAACCATTAATTAACAGGCGGAGAGAGCGTATTTCTTTTTTATTCCCCACACGTTTCGTTTCTTTTGCGAGTAACTCGAGCTGTTCAGTTATTTCGTAATCGTCGGCGAATCTTGCGATATGACGATAATTTACCCGACCAGGTAATACACGCACGCATAACATCTGACCCGAGTCCCACAACGGACAAAATCGTGAACTCCTTTCACTTATATAAACAAGAAGAAGAAGAAACTCGTTTCGCCTTATACCTCCCGCTGCTGCCAGTCAAATAAAAATTACATAAATTGATTGAATCTCTTACAAGCAGACGGACGCAGATAGCGAGGGAGATTTTTATCTGCCGGCGGAGTTTGAAATATCTCGTGGCATTTTACTTAATTGCAAACCACCTCGAGGTTGTCTATTGTTGTCCGAAACAATTATTGTATTTCATTTCCGTGAGTCGATTTTCACCAACGTGGGAAATCCCGGTCTATAAGGCAACCAGTTCACCTCGACCATCACTTTCTTCGATAGAAAGTCATTTTTGCGTGCAGCACCTGATACTTTATTCAATTGCATGTCTCATTCTTTTATACAGTTACGAAATGATTGACAACTTGCGCGGCTCTGACGCTTATGATTATTAATGGAACTGTATTACGCCGTATTTCAACTTTAATGCATGAAAAATTATAAATTAGAAGGGTACTGAAGGATTTTTTCTCGAAACAGAAACATGAGTATGGTGAGACAGTTTTTTTTAGTAATAGGTTATATGAGGGTAATTCACGTGGTGACAACTCCCTTTTAAGTAGGAATGGATTTGAAAGGGGTGATGTGGAAATGTAGGGCAAGATAGCCAAGGGTTAACTAGGGCCCCCGGACTGTAGTTTAAGGATTCTATCCGGCAATTCGCCTAAAAGAGATGCAGGGAAAACCCTAGAAAAACCTTCAGCAAGTAGGTTGGATATATGGTACTTGTCCCACGACCTTCCGATAGCGGGACGCCTCGACCAGATTGGGAGGCAGCTGGCCGACTGTTCCGATGGGAACGGCGAAGAACTCTTACCTTATTAACAAGGTCTGCGACCCCGAAACATACTCCTCTCAAAACAGACCAAGGTACCTCGGCTTGTGGGAACCTTAGTTCAAAGTAGGAAGAGAGGAAAAGGCATCCTCAAAGGTAGCCCTCCCTGTCTCTCCAGAAATGTTCTGCCTGCGAGAGCCAAGCTCCTACAGGTCCCTAATAATGGTGTGACAGTGAGAATCGACGTTTTTAACGATAATATTCCCCTTCATACCTGAGTGTTTTCTTTTATCCGTGCAAAAATGGGATCCATCTGTTCTGGTCTTGATCATTCTGGAACGTCCTACGTTGACCTACCTAATAAAAGTTTATCCTACGGTTCGTCAGTAAAACCTTGGCCTCAATGAGGAGTCCTGACTCAATATTCAGACGTATTCAGTAACAATGAATCGTATGCCTCAGAGGACATTTTGTCTGATAATTTATCAAGCAAATCCCCATTACTCTCCTTTTGTTCAAATGTGCCATCAGACAAAAGAGTTGACCTTTCCCTGGTAACCAAACACCAAAAACGAGGTCTCGACCCTTTCCCAATTGCACAAATCTGGCGGCATAAGGAAGACTGTCGGAGTAACCCGATACCTGGTGACATTGTCGACTTAACAAGTGGTTTCTACCTCAACCGTTGTCAGCTTCGTTCACGATCCGGCCGCTTTACAAGACCACATTACTAATGGAACCGAATATTTAATTGCGTTCCCCAACAAAGACAACTGATAACGAGTTGCAGATAGAACGAAGCTTGGTGGTGGTTCCTGTTGACCCTTTTTATTGTTTTCAAACGAGGATTTATCCTTAGCGCGCGATCGTTGCTGGAATATAACTTGAGTCGTGTCTCAAAGAAACTATCCGATTTCGTGTGCCACATCAGAGATTTCGGGAAGGGACGAGACGTTTACTCGACGAAGTTTATTGCAACTTTTGACACAAGAATATGATTGTATTAATATAATTTCTCATGGCTTGCAACAATATTAATAATTATATTTAACTGGAATTATTAATAAATGAAATAACGTCAGAGAATTACAGAATTATAGAAACTTAATTTCTAATCATATTTAAAAAATCACGTGCTTTTAATAAATCTCCGACTAATTGACTTATTTTACTCCATTTATTAAAAATACTAGATAAAAATCATTAATTTTTGAATGTAGTATCTAGAGTATTTTATAGGAATTATCGCAAGAAAGGACCGTGTGCAGGACCGCAGAAAATCAATCATATACATGTTGATTGATAAAAGAATATTATTATGAATAACGTGATATGCCTGTGTGTGATAGAAGGTGCAAGAGAGACAGAGGAGTGAATTCCTGGTTCAGTTGTGTTGCAGGTGAATGGAGCGTCGCTCTCGTGGCGTCTGCGTGGGCGACATCAAAGGCAGCGAGAGTAACCAAGGGCGGAGGCTAATATGTGCACGGGGCTTCACAGATGCCGAGGCTGGGGCTAGGTTCAGGGCAGAGACTATAGACTGCGCTAGAATCGCAAATAGCACGCCCACAAAAGCCTTCTTCATTCATTGGCTCGGAGAAATTTCCCACACAGTAAAATATTTCCCGTAGGCACATTTATGTGACATTGTGAAACGATTGTGGGTTTTCAGTTTCACTGGGTATATTGCCTGTAGGGGGATGACTAATACTGCTCCTTTCAGATATTAATCCGATCAGGTCCACTCACTCACTATCTACCTCTACCTATCTTTTTTCTCACAGGTCAGGAGTCACCAAAACTGATCTTACCTTCCTTACATTCATTTCAATATATATTAAAATTAATTGTGCAGTATAATTTTTAAACAAAAAAAAATTTACTCATTCCGTTATAATTATTATGATTGGACCAGTATAGAAGTAGGGAAAAAATCCAATATTTTTTTTACCTGATATGAACCTTTGCTGAAAATTGAAGGACATTAAATTAATTCATATTACATTATTTCAAATGTAATTGAGAGATTCTAAAATATAATTGATAATAAAAATGAAATTATATTTAAAAAAAAACTTTGTACTTCAAGTTGAGAAATATAAGAACATTACTCATTAGTTTTATAAGGTCACATGATTTAATTTATAACAAAAATGAAATACTGAAGCTCAAGATCTTCTTCAGCTCATATGGGAGAGTAGATTGAAGTTATTCAGATTGTCTAGAGCTCTTTTTACCTCAGTAGCCGAAGTTAAATCGTCAACGTCAATACTACGCCAACGACCGCAGACGTTTTTCACGTTAGTTTCTTGATATTGTATTGTTGAAATTGAAAACGATATTACTGAAAATAAATTAAAGGAAGCCTGTGAGAGCATTCTCTCGCAGATGAACGTTCCCAGACAGCTCTGGAGGAGGCTACGTTTGGGTATGTCTTCACATCTCTCTGGGTTTTTTTAAAGCTAAGGTTCCCACATGCCGAAGCATCTCTGCTTTGAGAGGTGTATGTTCCGAGGTCACAGACCTTGGGCATATGGTAAGAGATGCCAGCTATTCCTATTGGAATAGTCGGCCAGCTGCCTCCTAAACTGGTCAAGACAAGGCGAGGGGAAAGCTGCGACCCTACATCAAACCCCTCTCCAACATTCTGAATGGCGTGGGATAAGTACCAAATGCCCGACCTACCTGATGCAGGTTTTTCTAGGGTTTTCCCAGCATCACTTTTAGGTAAATTGCCGGGTATGATCCTTAAACCATAGCCCGAGGGCTCTAGTTAACCCTTGGCTACCTTGCTCTACCTTTCCGCATATCCCCTTTCACTCCCTTTCCTATGCTATAAGAGGGGAGTTGCTACTATGTGGATTACCCTCTTCTTCTTCCTTGAAAACGCTATTACTGAAAATAAATATTTTGTTAATAGTCAGATATTTTTGTTTAATTTTGCTATCGTGGGATAATAGAAAAAGGTATTATTTTTTATTATATGAATATTGATACGATACAGTGTACTAGTAGTAATGAAGAACGTTTGGAACCACGCTTGTGCATAGGACAAAAGAAACTTAAACTATTACACAAATAAACTTGCCTGAAGAGGCACACATAAAAATCTATAATGTCATTTATACCTCTAAAACATTACTAGCCGTAGTAAATTACACAAAATGGGCAAAGAAGATACAGAATGTTCGTTTATAAAAGTAAAATTGCTAAAATTGATATTTAATGGAGTATTCAACAATTTTGAAATCAATACTTAAAAATAGATATGATTTTGAAGATGGAAACAAATGTTTTTCCTGTAGTTCTGTATATATTATAATCGTATAAATTTTATATATTTCAGTGATGTGACTTATTTATTTCTTTAAATGTCGAATTGGCGTAAGTTATTTTCTCATCTTCTGACAATCCACTAACTTAATTTGTGATGTCACTCGCAAAAATGTAATACGGTGTTATTAAATTGTTGCTCGCTTTATTTTTTCCTCTTTTTGAGTGAAGAGATCTCGTTCTCAGTCAAGCACTGATAAGGAAAAGGGGCGGGGTTGATAAATCGATTTTATGCTAATGCAGCGCTTCGTTTCTAAGAAACAAAGTAGCAGATACAGTTATAGAATTCTCCAGTGGCGAAGAAGAAAATAATTGTGTAAGTTATATATACCTCGTTGGCCTTTAAGTCAGTATCTGCTACTCCGTAGTTGGTAAATTATAATGGTTTAGAACACGTGAAAAGTCCCGTGAAACGTTTCCTTCATAAAAATAAAATAAATACAGAGTGCTTGGACATTCACTGAAAATTGGTGCTAAAAGTTCCTTCAACGAAATAGTCTAAAATTATAAAACGCAAAACTCTCATAGATTTCAATATTATTTTCAAGTATAAAGAAATGACATACTTCTAGTAAACCGAACCAATAATTTAATACTAGTGGTTTCCTCAGAGAAAAATGCTAAAAATAATCTATGGAAAATATCTGAAGCTGTCAGTTAAATTTGAACTATTCATGTGAATAAAATCGAGCAGCAGAAATATTAGTAAAAAAATATGTAGAGGTATAGCTGCATCAGCAATGATAAGCTTATGAAGGTCTAAAAAGCATGCAACGGAATCAAGCAAAAACCTGTCTTGATATATGAGAGTATATTTTATCTCACCTATTAATTTGAAACTATTTGGGGAAATTCATACCGTGAAAAAAATCTCAGAGTTAATCGAACGGTGCAAAATTAATTGAAGTCTGTTATTTTACAATTGCAAATTGTTAGTATATATGTATAAATTAAAAAATTTATTAATGACACTTGAGTTAATTATATGGTTAGCATATCATCAGATTTAATTATATTCATTTCTTAATATTATTTCTTGAGATATACTTGTATAAAAATCGTACTCTGTTAGAACAAAAAAAATTTAAAATCATAATATAGCTAAAATTAAATCACTGATCACTATATCGACTTTGACAATATGGTCCATAAACAATAACCGAAAAAATCATTTTAAAAAATAACCCAACTTAAAACACCAGGAAATGAGATAAACACGAGTTATAATTTAATAAAAATTCTGCTAAAATTAACATTGTATACTATTTGTTTAGTGATGCTAATAAATATGTTTACATTTTATTCTGGTGGACATTTTTGTTTTTTTACAGGAGTTCGTCTTCACAATTCATTCATACTAAAATGGATATTAAAGTCTATTTCCCATCAAAATGTATCAAATATTTATTTACAATTCATAATTATATGACGTTTAAATAAGAATTTTTACATATTTATTTATAGCATTATTATTAACGTTTACAGCAGATAAAATGAAGGGTGGTTTGATTCATTGTAAAGTATTTAGTATATTTTTTCAAAATTTTATTTCTCGTTGTAAACAGCCACAAGAGGTAATTTAAACTACTGAAATTATTTAAAAAGCGATTCGAGAAGAAAAGAGCTGTACTTCGGCATTCCATTCACTGGCCTTTGCATCTTCTCCGACGGAAACTGACACGGAGTACCCAGAATTTTCATTTCTCAGTACGAACGCACCAATTTCAAATCCGAAACTCAAGTTGTAGAGGTTTGAAGGACGCCGCTCTAATTTGCACCTGTATTCCAAGTACAGTAAGACATAATCGCAAGGTGTCGGGACTTTCGTACCGGCCTGTACCACTGGTATCGACCCGCGGCCCCTTTCGCGTCGTAACAGGGGCAGGGGCGCTATTTCAGTGTCAAGGCCGTTCACAGACCTTGGTCGTGGGTAAGGGGGCTGGAGGGGCGAGGGTGCCGGGGTGACGTGGGCGTCGACGGCGGCGGGGGCGGCCAAGTGGCGTCACCGACGCAGTGCCGGCGCAGCGAGGGGAGGGCTGTGACGTAACTGCGGGTGTGACGTCACGTACTGCAGTGTGACGTCACCTGCGCAGTCGGAGTCTCCGTGTGGAAACAATGTATCGCTCGCCATAACTAGGCACACAATCGAAATACATAAAAATAACGATTAATTTGTTTTATAGCACCTACAGCGCCACTGAAACGGTACAAAACAAATACAAAAGCATTATTTATTTGTATCTATGCCACTTATTAAATGGTTTGCGAGCGAGCATACTCTATATAAATTATGAAAAAATTCACATTCTCACCCACTAGCATTTAGTTAATATTAATAGAATCTATCAGTTTTCTATTGACCTCTTAGGACCTGTTAAAAGCAATAATCGTGGAATAAATAGTTCACGAATCGTCAAAATAAATGTGAAGATATTTTAGAAATGAAGTAAAATAATAAAAAAATGGAAAGAAAATGTTTTTTCGGAATAATATTTAAATTTTTACTATCTCTGTACTGATGGAAGAAATTCTGTTTCAGCGGATAAGAATTACATTTCCAGATTTTTCTTGATTCCACCATCCATGCATTATCAGACTTAAGATTGTTACCTTCGTACGCTTTCATCTCCAAAATCAAAATTAATTATTTATCATTTGTTCAATTTTTACGTCATTATTCCTGTATATTATGTCGATACATGAGACGTCAGTCTTGTTTATGAAGAGTTGTCCTCCGCCAGCGTCAAGACAATTATTTTCTTTAAAAGCTGTCACTATTTCACCTCCGTATACATAAATTATGAAAGATTCCCTCTTTATTATCTCATTAGTCAAATTAGCAGACTACGTTTCGTAACACCGAAGTCTTACATGCTCGCCTAATGCCTCTTACGTATTCCTCTTCAAGCGCAAATTATATTGATGAAATTTAAATTTAATAGTTATATCATATAGTAGTATTATTTATTGAAACTACTAAATATTAAAAGGAATAAATTATATCCATACTTTTAGAATTCATCTCTATCAAATTTGCTATTTTATACTTGTCTACCTGAAGAGATTCCAATAAAAGGGATGAAACGTTCTGTTATTTTTTTTATTAATGATTTATATTTTAAGTTATTTAACCCTCGGCTAACTTCCTCTACCTTCCGCATCCCCACATTCAAATCCTTTCCTATGCTATTAAAGGTGAGTTGCCACTACGTGAATAACCCTCATGTAGCTTGTTCCTCTAAAAAAAAATAACGATATTTATTGTGTTGATTTAATCGATACATTGAATTTTAGATTTTCTTCTAGAACCTCTAGATTTAAATATATGTTTGCAGTAATGCATTAAACAGGAAATTGTACGTCGAAAAATACCACAAGGAGAATCTCAAATTCGGTTAATGTTTTTGATAATGGTTTATATAATTAAATATTTACTGCTTAAAGGTAAGATTTTCATTCTCGAATTATTATATGTAAATATTTTATTTTATATTATAAATGTAATTTAACTTAAGATACATAATTTTGTGTGACTATTTTACTAATATAAAATGCGCAAACGTTCGTAATAAATAATTAGATTTATAATTCAATACGGCCAACATGTCAGAAATATTTTATTTCTATTTTTTTATTTCTAAATGGCATATTAATTATTTCATCGATTTTATCTGACATATACCTAAATTAATGACATTTATTTAAAAATCAATCTAATGTTTAAATTCAAGGTTTGAAGACCGAATAATGACGAAGCTTATTCCATAAAGTGTGAACTCCGATGTTTATTGTGGTTTATTTTAAGTATATAAGCTGTAAATTATTTAAATCGACAGTTACCTATATCTATATAGATTTCTACATTATTATTTAGTTGTTTAATTTTTAACCACAACACATCTATTGTTGTTAAAGTTCTGACAAGACTTACGTGGGCTTCTAGGCACAAAATGCTCCTTGCTACTTACTCATCCTCAATTACCAGCTCGGTCTGTCTCAATGAACTACGCACTCAACTTTATGCGTTTCTCCGTCATCAGCTCTGAAAAGGAAGACGCAGAACTTAAAAACACACTTTGAGAGCGTTTCCGCTTCCAACGCGGCTGCTGTCGACGATAATTGAGCTGAAGAAGAAGAAGAAGAAGACTTTGTTGATGAACGGGCCGTGGTAATTTTGGCACCTTTCACATCGACCCGTTACGACGCTAGGCGTCGGCGCCGAGATTCGTTTATTCACTCAGCAGGCCGGAGCAAACAAAGCCTTGACATGGAACTAACTTGGCTCTACACTCACTCATTCGACGGGTGATTGTGCCATCGAAGTAGAAACCTGGAAAATAAAAGTCGGGAAAATACTGTAAATGAAGTGATGTGCGAAAATTATAGCAATTTCAAATACAGATGTCGAAGAATTGTACACCAAAAGTACAGAAGAAAGAATGTGAATATATGGGGAAATTGAACTCAGAGATATTTTTAAAACATTAATGTGCTCTTAGATTGTAAATCTGTGAATGTGTACGGAAACTTCTACGACTTTTCGATAAGACACAAGTCTTCTGGAAACGTCCTCAGAAAATTTGTAACCCTCAATATCTATTTCCAGTGTTTGTCTCTCTGAAGTAATTAGATAAAAAAAATTCAGGGGAACGTTTAGCGCAATGGAAACCTCAGTAAAAATAAACAACTTTAAAAAAATACATAAGAAAAGAAAGAGACTGTTTTTATTGCGACAAGGAAAAATATTTAATCGCTTCAGTTGACATTCCCGGGTATAGATTCATTAAGATTCATATCACATTCATATCGATTTAGCCTTGAAACTATTTCTAAACTCTGTAAATAAATCAGCTGAATATTTGTGATTCAATTCTAATATCCGTTCTGTTTTTTTTAAAAAAAAAATCCGTTCGTTTGTATTTTCTGTCTAATTTTTATGTCCCTGCGTTCAATTTCACCTTCCTACATCCATTTATAAATTCGGTTGGCTGTCATAACATTCAACCCTCCAGCACGTGGAGTGAAAACACGTCTTGCTTTTATCCGCCCTCTTGAAGTCCCCCTTTTTAAGCTCCACCCCTCATACCCGAACAGCCATTTTAGAACGCACCCTTGAAAATGGCGTCTACGGACTCTCTTTCTTTGGATCCAAAGGGCAATATTTTTTTGCACTTTATCTGCTTTAGTTAATTGGCACCGGCAATCTTCACTATCTAATATTCGCATTTGGAAGTAATTTCATGTCAACATCAATGCATTATTTAATTGAAACGATTGAACCACAAGGATATTTAAAGCCCAGCGTTTCCAAGTCCCGAAGTGAAATTCCTTCGTGTGTCAGTTTGCTGACGCGATCTGTAAACAATTTATAAATTTTTTATTTAATTTATTACAATGGTGCATCATAATAAGAGTGTTCTTGTTAGGGTTTTTGCAATTTCTAAGAAGAAGAAAGAGTCCGAAGCCCTCAGGGAAGAAGAATAGCAATCAGAGCTCGGCACATGAGGTCGATCACTTCTTACAGGAACAGAAATACTAAAATCAGTCTATTCTAGATCGCAGCCATCGCATCTGACTCAAGAATATTCCGGCTTTGCTCTAAATATAAAGAGTAGGAGGAGAAAGTGAAAATAGACCGTTAACACGCAGAGTTTGTAGGGAGACATAAGCTTTTTGACCTGGACGGAGTAGGGGTTCTGAATAACGTCACAATGGACTTTGTTATATCAAGTTGAAGGAGGTTTGTGATTGGTGAAATAATAACCAATTAGAAATTGCTGGACAGATTTAGGGTGGGTTAGAAAATGGCGCGATTAGATTTTGCATAAAATGCTTAATTTATTTTCCGTTTTGAATAAATTCTTTGTAACTATTCATTTTGAAATTATAAAATACAAAACGTAAATTTTCAAAGTATACTAATTAGATAAAGAAGTAGCCAAATAACAGACAAAATTAAGTTATAATACAAATACCGCAAAACATTTCTACATTCCTTGTAACTTGCGTCGGGTAAAACGTGATAATATAAATACCACAAAACGTTTCACCTGACGCAAGCAACAAGGGCTGTAGAAACGTTGTCTGGTATTTGTATTATCACTTAATTTTGTCTGTTTTTAGCTACTTCTTTATCAAATTTTTAAATCAAATAAAAACTGATTATACAGCAACATGTTCAGTGAAGCGAAGTTTACGAATAATAGCGAAATAAAAAAGAATGAAAATTGAAAACCCATTAGAGGGATATCTAATTTAAGGAAAATGTGATAGGTAAACCTCTTCTATTATTCATCAAAACTATACTTATCAAATATTTCATCATCTTAATTCTGAAAAAAATGGGAAAAATCGTGATCGCATCACTTCGGAAAAAATATTACGACTTGACTTAGGGCGACAAGAATTTATTAAGAATATCGTATAATTAAAATGAATAAGAACTAAACTTCCACACACTAGTAATATGGTGTTGATATTCTATAAAAAAAAATCAACTGGAGAATCCTCATTGACTCTAGATTTAAAGCATCAGAATTGTGCCCTTCAGCCGATTAAAATAATTTTTTTGGCCTATTTTTAAATTAAACAACCCAGAAAAAAATCCTTATTATATCTTATGAAGTTGGCCACACACTTCTAATTTTATTGGACAGTAAATTCACTTCAAGGGACCGTATGCCTGAAATATTGAACTTTTTCAGCCTCTTCGAGATCTCAACTTCACTACCAGATGATCCACTACCATCTTAATACAGTTATATCTATAATTTTTAATATCTTTATTGCTAAGCTCGTGAGTGTCCACATTCGGACTAAATCGTGTTGTTATATTAAATTAGAATTTTTAATTTTCTATTTTGGTCTTATCGATAAATTAAAATAAGATTCTGCTTAAATTTATTTTAAATGTATTTATTCAGCAGTCAATCACAATATGTACAATTTCAAACTTTAGCATAATGTAGACAACTGTTTTTTAATTTTTTTAATAATAAAATAGCAGTCCTATAAGTAAAAAAAGTAATTATACTGGCACCAGTTAACAAAACTGTTCTTCCAAGGACGAAAAGAACCATCGGGAATGGCCGAGGCTCATAAAAATGTGGCGAACCACTCGTGGAACTTGTTACATGGTAAAGAGAAAACATATTCAAGTCTAAATAATTGTTCCGTATTGATAAATAAAGTTTTCGGCTCACTCCAGAAACAATAATGTATTTGGGGTCAACCACAGTGTACAAATATTTAACAACGAAAAGGCAAATATTTAAAAAGAAATGTTATCGTAGAAAATATTGATTATCAGTATATTTATCATATATAAATTACTTGTAAGTTGTTATAAAACAGACTTTGATATTTTGGTGGAAACGGAGCGCCATGAAATCATTTCCGGATTTCGCCAGTTACAGTGTCAGAACGATCGCTTTTTTTTATTTTTTCTGATCCGTAGAGGGACAAATTTTTCTGTGCATAATACAGCAGCTGGTCACACAGACTTCTTGATGGAGCGTGTGCCATGCCATGGGAAACAATATAGCGGAGGACGGTTTTTGCGCTGCCCTGGAACGCTCGCTCGGTTCTATGGGAAAGTTTACGTCGTGATTTTTTCCCCTCTCTGTCTTCCATCTTTCTTTGCTAGTAGACGAAGAGGGCGAGTGCTATTCAACATGTGTTACAACATTCTTCCCTGTGGAGTTTTAACACCCATGTGGTTTTTTTCCCCCCCACAACTTGTTGCAGGCCGCTGTGTTTAGTCTGTATGTGATAGGGACGTGATTTTCTCATTAATCAACAAGTTGCACATTACAAAGGTCGTTGATCCTTACATAAATATCTACACGTATCCTTCCGTAAATATCTACATAGTATATTTAACAGAATATTAGGGATCGTCATAGAGAAAAAAATTAACTGCAAAGAAATACAGGTGCATGGTCGACGCTGAAACAGAAAAATAAACCATAAAAACATCTGAATGGCGTGCTTATTTTTACTTAGGCCTTTCGAGGAACTCTTTAACCTTATAAAAAGTTCAGTTCTAAGGGCTATCAAACTGGATTATGTAAGAAAAATCGGACCCAGGATCTCCGCTAAGCCACGCAGCGAACATTGTCGACTCCCAGAACTCAGGCTCGCCTACAATTTACTGTATCACATTCGTCACTGTCTAATTTTAGAACTTTAGTGAAGAATGAATATTCTGGACAGGTCTATACAACGGATAGAGAAAGAAAGCATGTGACCAGGAGTCCCTAAAGGATAGCTAAATAGTTGTAACGCGCGTACTTAACGAAGGTCCTGGTCCGATTCAAAGCCCTGTCGCGTAATTTCAATCCTAATCCGTTAATATTATAAAGGATAAAACAAAAAAAATATATTCAATATTGTGTGAAAATTTATCATAGGTACAATTATTTAAAAAAACATTTTTAACTGTAATGCGTGGGTAAAAAAATTCCCTCCACAAAAAATATGTATATTCAGACTTGTAAAACCTTTATATTTGCACCTGAAGAGGTTCCAAAAAGTAACGACATGTCGAGACAAGTTTTATTTTATATTTCTAAGTTTTCATTTAACTTCTGTTTTGAATTAATAAAACAATTGATGACATTATACAGACACTATTTATAATTAATTTTTAATTATGACGACGTTTCGATACCTTTTTGTATCTCCTTCAGGTATTTTCATACAGAGGATGTATTTACAATTGATTGAATTTATAGTATGATTGTACAAAGTAAACGAAGGAAAGCCAAAGTGTGCCTCGGACCCCCGTTCCAAAAACTGTGTGAATTTAGTAACTTGTTTCGTTTAGTTGTGCTAGTTACTGTCTTAATTTGGAAGTTGGTTGTTATTTTTTAGTGTGTACTTTAGCTTGCCTTTTTATTTACTATGTAAATCATACTATAAATCTAATCAATTGTAAATACCTCCTCTGTAGGAAACTACCTGAAGAAGATACAAAATGGTATCGAAACGTCGTCATAATTAAAAATTAAAAGTGTCTGTATAAGGCCATCAATTGTTTTATAAAATATATTTCTGACAAATTTGGCTGATTTATTCATTTACATAATTCAGTGGAGTCAGATAAATATATCTATTAAGCTTACAAAATCTCATCAATGAATTTAAAGGAACGGGATTGAAAAAATCTCGACCGCTCCGGGAATCGAACCTAGGCACATTTTGGAAGCATTTCTTTAATTTTTTTTCTGTACAATATTTTAATTGAAAAGCTTATTTATTTGACATTTTATTATTAACCCCAATGTTTACATCACGCGCAAATTTGAATGAAAAATAACTAATTAATCATTTTTTAATTCTTTAATTTTACTAATATATACTCATGACTCATGACTTGAAAATAAAATAACGGAAAATATGTGTAATTTTGAATATTAAAAATGAATGGTTATTTAAATAATTTTTTTCGTATGTGAGGCTCCCGTTAAATTGTAAATGTGTTCTGTAACATTGTTTCATTTCTCTGTGCAGACGGCTATGGCAATATTGTCGGAAGCTCCAAATTCAACAAAAAAAAAACCTGCAAACATTGGAGTTAATTAAAAAATAACAAATTATGAAAGTAATTAATTTCAGTCAATCAATTCATTGTTCTAGGTCTTTCCCGGTGAATTTTACGGGTTTCCAACCGGGTTATGCATACAATCAGCGACGTTTCGACGACTTTCATTGTCATTTGGGAACCCAAGGGGAATTCATTACACTTCTAGTGATTTTTTAAATAATTGTCTTAATGCATCTAGATTACCGAAGTGGAGTGTCGTTTCTAGAGTGGTTTTCTACGATTAAAATTTGTATCTTAGCAATCGCCGTAGAGACTTACTCATTAATATGAGGGAATCAGTTCAGTGTGGGTCTTGTATGTAGACCAGTAATTCCAGTAGCGCGAGTGAAATATTTTAAGATCGTGATTTCACGAATGAGTGATCCCAACATTCGTTCAAATAAGAGGGGGGGGGTGAGGAGATTGGAGCAGTTCTGTGCAGCGTCGGCTGAGCTAGTTCTTTTTTGCTGACCCTCATACAACAGCTCATCCGCACGCCCATTACTTAAACGCAATTGCGTCCTCGGCTTCTCATTAGGATTCCATGCGTGTTTGTCGCGCAGCTTGCTTTTCTTCTCTTCCCTTCCACCACCCAAGCCCATCCCTCATTCTCTCTCTCTGTCTCACACACACACACACTGTATGTGTGTGTCGCTACTCTCAGTCGCATTCTTGAAACGACGCCCTGGAAAATTTCAAAAAAATTACTGGCAGCAAATTGAAAGTTTGTGCTCATCTGAGTTCCATACAATTAAGTATGGAAGCAATTACGAACATCGTAAATTTATTTTAACACTTCATCATCATTTCATACTCGTCGACGCTTCTATAAATAAATCAATAAATAGTTAATTGAAATTTCGTTAACTAAAAATCTTTATCTGTTTAATACTACACTACACATGACACACTAATTAGAAATAATTCAACGACGAAAAAATTTATCGTTTTAAGAAATTATTTAATTCTTAATAGATATATTTTTCTGATTTCAATATAATTATAAATTAATGTAAACAGCTAAATTTTACGGAAAGAATTTTTAATAAAAATGAAAATTAACACGGCGTTTCGTCCTCAATGTCGGACTTCATCAGGTGTACATTGGTTTTGGATTATTATAAATTATTTCCATACATTGTCAAATTCTTCTTTTAATATCAGCCAAATACTGATCAATATTTGGCTGTTATTATTAGAAGAATTTGGAAATATATTGTAGTAATTGGTAATTAAGACATTGTTCTAATTGGAAAGTTGGATTGTAGAGGACTCATTATTAGTGGATATAGAGCGGACGCCGCAACAATCCGGCGAGGCAAAGAAAACATTGTTGGGCAGTTGAGAGAGTTTACGCGCTCAAAATCTAAGAGACAAAGTTTTACAGTTGGGCAGCGGACAGCGAACAGTTCGAAAGCTTTACAGTGGGGCAGTCAGAACGAAAGAATGTGGTCCAGTTACAAACATGCTATCAAATATTGAAAAGTAAAGCAATCTTCAGTCGGGAAGGAGAGAGTGCAACTAATGTTGTATTCGGTGGTCGAGCGAAAATTCATCATGCTGGCCATAGACAAACCAATGAAGGACCTTTTCAACTAAAGTTACGAGATCTGCAAGTCCAGGTTGGAGTAAAGCATCGAGAACCTACCAATTTGTGTTAGACCAACTAACAAACTACGCCAATTAGAATTTGTTGACATTTAGAGTCTGTGAGTACTAGAATCAGTGATATCCCCAAATTTTGTGCACGAAAAACCTAAAATGAGACCTGGGCGGCCGTAAGTAGAGAAAACTTTAAAATAATTTGTAAACCACTTTTAAAAGATAAAACTCAGATCGTTCTTTAATTATTTAAATATCGATAAAATAAGATCGTTAATTCTTGATAAATTTAAAACTGTTTAAATTCAATCTGTAGTATTATATCTTCTAAAACAAATTTCGTCTATGTTTCAGACACATTAACTTCCATAAAAGGTAAATGTAATTTTGATTGTATAAATTCAGCCATTTATCAAACCCAGTTTAAGACCCTGAGATCCCAAATATTTCGTGTATTTTATATGTGTTTTAACTTTGTTAATAAAATTTGTTTGTTGTTTAAAGTTAATAGTGTATTTCATTAAAAGCGCCCTTATATTTATATTTAAATTATTACAATATGTAAATTATTTATAACGCTCCGAATTCATTCTATACCGAGATTGAGGATTAATTTTTATGTCATTAAAATTATTTCTAACAAATGTGGCTGTTTTTCATTCATTTATTCTTTAATTCTGTAAATATTAAGAAAGTTTACGAACCAATTTACATAACAATTAATAAATCAGTTAATAACCTTTTAAAGACACTTTTTTTACGATTTTTTTAAACTGTTGTAATTATTTGTAATACTGATTTGTTATAAAATTTAGTAAGTTGTTCGTGGTTTTTTTTACTTTAGTTTGTCTTTGTTTACTTTGTGTAATTAGTATTTATATTAATCATTTGTAAATATCTCCTCTTTACTATAATACCTGAAGAAAATACGAACACGTATCGAAACGTCGTAACGCTATAAATAAACAATATAGTGTCTGTAAACGATCATTAACTGCTTTTTCTTAATTCAAAAACAGACGTAAAATAAAAACTTAAAATTGATCGAGTATTTATATTTTATTATCACTTACATTTGTCTGTTTATTGTCTACTTCTTTTTCTAACTCAGACGTTTTATATTTTTCATACTACTAACGTTTCGGTCTTCATATTTACTCCTGTATCAACACTGAAATATAGAAACCGAAACCATGATACAAAGTATTTTCAAATCATCAAATACGCCGTTTAACGACGTTTTACCTTTCTGCAAAAAAATGTTTAGTCAACCTCTGAACTTTATTTCACATCTACTACGAATTTTGAAAAATTCCCTCCTTAGTTGTAACTTGCCTCGTAACTCTTCTAAATTCTTTAGTTTCTGCTCTGATTTGCTATGCTATTCATTTTCTCCTTTTATACGTACAAAATTCGTTGTGAACGTCGAATATTTTACACAGTTTCCCGTTTTTATTCATTTCCGTCATTCACTTTGGCTCATTTGCCTCGATTTCTTCCCAGTTACTTTTCATCTAAAGTAATCTATAGACAGATATTTTAGAAATATAATATTATTTGTGTATTTAATTCAACTGTTGGTATAGGGCAGATGGTTTAAGTCATTACTAATCATTTTTGGGAAACATATTTTCTATTATAAACCAGTAAAATCAGTGTTAAGCGCCATTTTTTATAATCAGCCATCAATTTTGATGGGTTTGTATGTAGATAAACAGGTCCTGAAACATATTTTCATTCTTTCATAGGAGATGAAGCCCTTGCGCTTTTACTTCCTTACTCCCCCCGGACGAGACTCAGAATAGGATCACCCCATTGCGTCACAAATCCGTGACGTCATATTCGTGACGTCACCGTCCCCGACGTCATAGTCGACGCCATGTTCGCTATCGAATTTTCTTGCGTCGTCGGTGCAACAGGTTACAGGGACTGGATGGCAAATATTTATTTCGCGTGTGGATTCGGCAAACTGTTGTCCTGCACGTGACCGAATAATGAGGTTTATTTTTCGCGTTGTTGTCGTGTGTTTCGTTTTTAGATGAGTGCTTTGATAGCTTTGAGTTGCGGCATCTCGAGCCAGTTAATAAGGAGTTGTAACTAGAGCGGTGACATCAACTCCGAGGATGTCATAATAAACAGACGACCTCCATGTTTGTGTTTTCTCTTTTCTTCTGACTGAATACGGTTTACGGAAGTGTTTCTTTTCTTCAGATCTTTAACAAAACATGTATGTCCGCTGCTTTCAGTTCAAAGTCTTGACATAATCAAAGATAAGTTCAGCCGATAGGAAAACCGGAAGAAAAAAGATAAAACTCATCGAAAATATTATGTAGTAAGTCATTACAAAATAATTACTTAAAAATTATGTTTACAAAAATTAAAAGTGTACTGATGTTTGTAAGAGAAAAATTAGATTACAAAGATTGATAGGAAATATTTTTTAAAAAATTGTATTAGATTTATCTAATCCAAAATATTGAGAATACGACAAGCCAAGTTCTGTGGTAAATTAAATAATGTAGAACATGATGAAATTGCAAAAATAAAACAGTTGGATAATAGCACAACAGTTGTAAAATATGCAGTTAAGTAAACACAATTAAAGTTAATGGCGGTTGGCATTCAGATGCTCATGCATGGAATGCAAACAGGTTTTTTTTCAATAATTTCTTTACATTATATCTAAATGTTACTGGCTGCCACTTTATTTCTGCTGGTAATTTGTTACATAACACTCCTCCGACATAATTTATCCCAGTTTGATTATTTTTAAGCCTCTGCATCATTGGCACGAAAACGTGTAGTGTGCATGAATGAACCTATCGGAACAAGACGAGCTTTAGTAACACCAGTGACGTCATACCCCGCTCGTAGACTATGAAGAGATATATTTAATGTAGACGAACATATGTATGGCTTATTTTTTCTTTACTTATTTTTAAATACGCTAAATTCTAAATACTTGAATTAATAAATACGAAAAATAAAGGCATTATATTCTTGATAACAATTTACAATTTGGTCTGGGATGGGGTATGACGTCACAAGTGCAACTGAACTCGTCTTCAGCCGAACCTATCTAGGTTTTTTTTTATTAATAAAACAGAGCGTTTCCATTATATGTATGCAAGGGATAAGAAGTATTCTAAGTACCCTGAAAAGTACGTTCTTTATAATTTTTAATTATTTTTTTTTGCAAAGAAACTACCTTTTTATGATGGTATACCCAAAAAGGTATCTCATTTAAAAACTAATGACTAAGATTATATAAATAAGAATAACAGTAGACAAGATGTTTGGTCACTTTATCGTTTGGTATGACCCGACCTAAGTCATTTGTAATGAATTGGTCGTTGGAAATCAACATGTAACAAAAATAAAAGCGTTGCTGAAATCAACCAGATTAATTTTAATACGTGATGATTTACAACCACCGTAATAATGTGGTCGGAAAGCGTCTGAATTTGGTTGATTTTAGCTGCAGTTTCGTTTAATGGGTGAAATTTCCGAAATGAAACATCCTGACGAAATTCATTTTTCGTTGCGTGATAGTTTCGGATGTTGGGTATATGATACTTTTTTTTAAACTCGTGTTCAAAGTGCACAATACTTTTTATGCTTTCTTCTACCCACAGTCTTTACAGGTAACCCGAAATTAAAATTGTATTTGTTTATTTTGAAACAGAACCTTTTAGGAGAGATACGAAGGGGCTACCTTTAGATATGCCTTTTCCTCTCCGTTTATGAACTAAGGTTCCCACAAGCCGAGGCACCTCGGCCTGTTCTGAGAGGTGTATGTTCCGGGGTCACAGACCTTGGGCATACGGTAAGAGTTGTCCGCTATTCCCATTGGAATAGTCGGCCAGCTGTCTCCTAAACTGGTCGAGGCACGGAGAAGGGAATGCTGCGTCCCCACAGCAAACTCCTCTCCCGCTATCGGAAGAGCGTGGGACAAGTACCCAATGCCCGTCCTACCCGATGCAGGTTTTTCCTACATTTCTTTAGGCGAATGCCGGGTAGGATCCTTAAAATATAGCCCGGGGGCCCTAGTTCAGCCTTGGCTACCTTCCTCTACCCTTCCGCATCCCCCCTTTCAAATCCCTTCCTATGCTATTAAAGGGGAGTTGCCCAAAGTGGATTACCCTCATGTAGCCTGTTGCCCTAAAAAAAAATTGAAACCTAACTTTTCCTTTAACTTCTGCTACAAATATTCATGCTACCCCCCTGTAACTACGAAGTATACTTTTAGTTTTACCCGTCGCCAATGTGAAATAAATAATATAAAGAAAATCTTAGTGAATATACGTTGGTTCTCTGAACTCCATTTTTCTTTCGACGTATTTTTGTACGCTTTACAAAAAAGGGTTTATTAATTTTTACTGCCCTGTAATTACGTTCTGCTTCGGACGCGTTATAGAAAAAATAATGTCAAGGTGCTTTATTGATCTGTTTTGCATGTTATTTAAACTAGTGAGCGTACAGCTAAACCTTGTTAGCGACTAAGCCAACTCTTCTAAGACTTCCGCTAAATATAATTGTTTAATACGAAATTATGAAAAACGGTGCTTAGTATTTATTTATTTTAACCTGAACAAAACACAAAGTCCTATTGTCGTTGATGAAACTAGCAGAAACGTTGTATTCCATAGGAGAAAAGTAAAGTAAAAAAGGTGAAGTGAAATTCCGTGAGCGATTTATTGTACTTAGATGAGTAAAGAAACACAATATTTCCAACGTAAAAAACTCTTTGTCTATGCCGTGGCGTCTTCCGGTGAAATTATTATGAATCCCAAAACGTTTCTGTAATCCCAGACGTCATTAGGCGTTCAGTAACAAATTATTAATCAATTCATATTTTTTAAAAAACTAAACTTTCAGTCGTAGATTGTTAAATTTAAAATGGCGCGATTATTAATATACTTAACAAAACGGCATTAATTATCATGGATATACATACGATATTAGCGTTGAATAAATATTTTTCAGGGTTAATTAGATGGATAATATTTATATTATGTGAGTAAAATTTCAACCAATAAGAGGGGAGAAAGCTTAGGGGTGGCGGTGGAGAGAGTTACAAGGAAATAACGCTAAAACCACAGAGATTCGAGTCAAATCGTGATCATGTATGTCGCTGAGTTTATTTATGACAATCTGGGCAACGCGCGGGGATGGGTGGGTTGCGAGAGGTTGGGGCTGGAGGGGTTGTACGGCGATGAAATTTTAAAAAATGTTAACCGACCTTTTTTTGTGTCGAATAAAAATATTTCGGCATCAATGAGATTCATTAAATTTCTCTACATGTTTTTCCGTGTATAATTTCATCTCCTTTCATTATTGGGTGGCAGTGGAGTGGCATTACATAAAAATAACGCAAAACAATAGAGTTTATAGTCGAATCCGGGATTATAGATGTCAATGAGTTTAATTATGTCATTCGAATAATCGTTTAACTGCTCCAAGGAGGCGTTGACGGGGTTGAAAATTTTTTAACATGCTAAAACAGCCGATATTTTAGGCGGATAAATATTTTTAGGGGTAAAATCAACCGATGTTATTTGAGAATAATTTCAACCCCTTTTAATACGGGAAAGAAGCACCCTTCAGAGAGTAGCTGGACGCGCTTTACAAGAAAGTAACTGGAATACAATCGACACTGCAGTCATATCCAGAGTAACTAATGTCGGTGAGTCTAATTATGACATTCAATCCCCTGGGGCGGGGGAAGACGGGGGTGGAAATTTTAATACATGTTGATCGTCCGAAATTTGCGTAAAATAAATATTTTTCGGTATAATTTAAATTCATAATATTTCGGTATATATTCTCTGTGTATAATTTCATCCCCAATTGTCATGAGGGGGGAGCACAGTTAGGGGGTGGGAATTGGTTGGAGCGGTATATGAAAATTACGTGAATTCACCGAGTTTCGAGTCAATTCTGGGGTTATAGATGTCGCTGAGTTTAAATTTTCAAACAATGTAACCGGCCGATTTTTGCGAGGAATAAATACTTTTTGGTTAACCCACAGAACCGTGGTTGAAATTTTCAAACATGTACAAACGGCAATATATTCTTCGATTGAAACTATTTCAGAGTCATTTAGTTCAAAACCCTTCTGAATGGGAGGTAAAAACATTTAGGGATAGGGGTCGAGTTGCGTTACATAAAAATAAACCAAAAGCTTCCTACATTGGAGCCTAATCGGTGATTTTGGATAAATGACACCTCGGGCATCCAGCTAGTACCAAATGTAAGTCTTCATTATTCATAAGTATGTAACATTATTTAAATTGTACTTGTAAGATAAATTTATTATGTTTCCCACTGACTTTGCTAAAATCATTACTTAATATTTTAAAGTCTGTTTTGAATTAATAAAACAATTGACGACCTTATACAGACACTTTTTATCTTTATTATGACGACGCTTCGATACCTTTTTGTATCTTCTTCAGGTATTTACAAATGATTAGATTTATAGTGTAATTGGACAAAGTAAACAAATACAAGCTAAAGTACACAAATAGAAATAAGAAACAACTTAACAAATAAATATAATAAACTAGCTCAACTCAACAATTAACAAGTTATTAAATTCACAGTTTTGAAAAGGGGTCTGAGCCACACAATTCACAAACGATAACAAGATTGTAGCAAGACTGAATGGCATGCTGTAGCTTTGAGGGTTTGACCTGACATCTGTAAATTTAGTAATATTAGTCCTGTTTACCCTGTGATTGTCAAGCTTCAGTAATGTTGATAAATAACTTACGAGGAAGTAAATGGAAACAAAAATTTACAGAAAAACAACTTACAGGTACAATTTATATTAACAAAACAAAATAAACAATTTAGAAATTTGTAAACGTTGCTTAGCTTAATTGTATCATTGTGCGAATTGGGTGTTTTTGATTCTTTTTGTGTATCATTTCTGATAGGTTTCGTTTGTATAAATTTGGTTCAACATCTAACACCTCAACATTAACCCAATTAAAATTATGATTTTTCTCCAATCTATGGTTTGTTACTACATTGTGGTTGGCCGTTTTGTAATTATTCTTATGCTCTTTTAGTCTTGTTCCTAATGTGCATTTGGTCTGACCAATATAGTATTTTCTGCTATTAATTGTAACTACATTGTGTTGAGAATATTTGTTAATTGTCTTTACCTTTTCTAATGAATTTGTTAAGCTAATTATTTATTCTAAATGCAACTGAAAAGTGAAATTCTATTAATTTTTTATTTTTTTACACTTATTAAACCATAATAAGGAAATAGCACAATCTGTTTTTCCCTATCCAAAATCATTTTATTGTCTATTATCTTATTGTTATTATTATGTTTAAGTTTATTAATTCTTATGGAGATGTGTTTATTTCAGATCAAAGGATACACAGTAATTAAAACTTTTTTTATGTTATTTTTGTGGAATTTGGGGTTCAATAAGTTACTTGATTAATTTCAAATTTTGATTTGTGAATAATGTAGATTTAGATGTAACAACATTCACTAATTCTAATTAACAGAAGAGCAGGGTCAATGTCAAACCAATTCTATACTTTTGATAATAACAACTTATGATAAGATTAAATTGTTTGTAGATATTAATATTCAGTAGTATTTTAGTGTCAATAAAAATTTATTTATACTTAATTACAATCTGTACAAATAACTTATAAAAATAATGGCTTCAATTTTCCAGAAATGAAACAAATTCTGTAAGTTTATAAAGCTGATCTTCACTGGAGCTAAAGTAGCTAGATCCTGTGTTTGGCCTGGTGGGGTTAACAATACGTGTAGCTGGATCAGTCTCCCAACCTTGTTCTGCAGCAGCTTTAGATGCTTCTTCTGGTGTCATGCCAACAAACGATGCAAGATCATCCAAGCTAATGGACGAGTATGCATGCGAGACCAAATGGACAGCTGACTTCCTCACATTCTCTGTGAAAAAAGAAGTCATTAAATCATATTTAAAAACAATTTCTAAATTTTATTAATATATTTCAATTTTGGCTGAAGATTACACTTAAATAGTTGAATTAATCTATATACAACAATGTAAATTTATTTCCTAAAATAATAAAAGTCTCCAATAATGAATGTTTATACACCGTCTTCACATATTACACAATAAATTCATAACAAATCTTTCTGCTACAATTCAACATATAAATGAATTTATCTAAGAAAATTGAACAATGACTATATGCAGCCTGATTAAATATTTTTTTAACCAAGAAATAACAACGTAGCTGATATCAAATGGTATTTTTTTTAATAGAGGGATAACATTGGAAATTGTTCATGGACACCTGAGAGGGGTCCGCACCTCTCAGGTAGTGTGAGACTCTTACTCACTGAAACCACAAAACCCTTTCCAATCGACTTGATTTCTGCCCTGGGACCGCGTTAGCATTACTTTAGGGCGGAGTCGATTCTAATTTGCCTCATGGCTTCTCATCATTATTAATTCATTCTGCTGGTGTAGCTCGTTGCCATTGTGCTTCTTAATCCTGAGGATCCTTTCAGTATACACTGTCACCATATTACAGGAGTGGGCATCCCTCAACATCATATGGATTATAGTCTCCAGTGATACTACGTTAGCGTCAAGCGCGTGTTCGAATTGATGTCACTCTTGCAGCCATCAATATAAAATGGTATGGAAATAGGTTTGATTTAAATGAAATATAAATAAGCAATCTCTGGCCATTTTAAAGACCATTTGTCAAAAAAAAAAACTTTTGCCGAACACTGATAATTATAGAGATAGTCAATTAACCATTAGTAGGTGTGATATCAATTTGTCTTATGATGTGCTGTTGCACCAGTGAACAGTGCAAATGAAGGATGATGTGGCAATGTCAACATTATTGAACAGTTCCTGACTAACTTAAGATATTTAGTTTGTATTCTTGGATTAACCAAAAAGTATTTCTAACACCGCCAATATAACGCTGAATATAATCAATTTAATGAATTGTAAGAGGATATTAAGTAATTATGAACCTCTGATATAAAGAGACAAAATTATAAATATATTTAATTTTATAAACATACTAATTCAATAAAGATAATACAGAAAAACAAAATTTGCTCATAAAATGGAACTTTCACTTTGATCACCTTGTGTGCAAACTTAGTTCTGTTTGTTATTCATGGAGACTATTGATGCAACAAGTTGATACCAAGACTGCTTCACTATTATTTTGCCTACTTTTATTCACATATGTGTTACTTTATTGCGAACTGGGGCAATTGTTCTCCAAGTGTGGAAGGTTTCAAATTGCAAAATATTTATGCTAGAGAAAGCTCTGTTCAAAATACTTCATATTCCAACTCTACCTAGTGCTTACATATTAGAAATACTAAAATTTGTTAAACACAACATGAACCTTTTTGCAAGTAATGGGGACAATCATGGGTACGACACAAGAAACCGTTCAGTTCTCAGGTCTGACAAGCACAGTCTCAGTCTCTACAAGTCTAGCGTTCATTATTCTGGTATCACACTATTTAATAGCCTTTCTGAACATGAAAAAAACATCAACAATTACAACTCAATTGTGGAGTGTAAAACTTTTCTTGTAAATGAAACTTATTACTCCATACACAAATTTTTGATTCAGTCTCACATTCGCTGAACTGCCTTGCCTACCAAATTGCCGAATATGCTACAAATATGTAAATAATGTGTCCAATTTTCCCCTTTTGGTTCTGTTCCTCTGCTTTCTGTTTTAGTAAATATCCATGACAACATCCCTCCATACGTAGCAACAGGAGATGAATACTAGGAAGTGATAAGTGTTGAGCGTGTTTCGTAAATAAAGTGTGTATGAATGTGGTGACTGGTCGTGCCGAATTGATATAATTCTTTTTGTGTTACTTATTAATTATTACTATTAATCTTAATACATTTTATATGTAATTTACCTATTGTACATTTGTGACAAATCCTATTTCATTATTAGAGGAATGGAGAATAAATATATCTATCTAACATATTATCTATTATGCATTTTATGCAGTAAGAAATTTACCCTGCAATGCTTGCATGATCTGAACAACATTTTCAGACCAATCAGGCTTAAGAGCAGTATAGACTCCAGGAAAATCACGAAGCCACATTTTCTGCCCAACATTCCAAATCAGATTAAGTTCCACATTGGAGGACTTCACCTTCTGAGGAATTCTCTTCCATAAATATTTAGCATTACACCTGAAAAATTTTAATTATGAGAAACAATTTATAACTTAAGGTGTGATCGTTTGTACATATGCCAGTTTAAAAAAAAGAGAGAGAAGTTAATTAAAACCAAATAAAATAAATTCAATCAAATCTTACTATGTAAAATTTCAATATTCTAGATAGTAATCATTTTGTGACTTATTTAACAAACGTTCTAGTCAACAAATTATTACAAAGAAATGAAGAGAATTTGAAGTGCAAAACAGAAATATCAAATTACTCACAAATCGTTCAGGTAAAGGTAAATAGCCAGCAGCTGAGAATAAACGTGAGAAGGTGGTATACCTCCCGGCGCCTGAAAATCACAATTAATTAACCTAATGCAAACTTGAAAGATACATTTATCAGCATGATTTTGAGAAAACTAACGTCTAGTTCTTGTTTTTCCAAATCTTCTGACAATTTCTTGATGCTCTCCGCATCAGTAACCATCATCTTGCAATTATATGACAATTCAAACAATAACAGCACGTAATTGTTTTTAAACCTTATAGGTTAACCAGAAGATATACTACATATCTCAGAATACAAAGAAGTCCGTCAAAGCTGTTCGTATTTTTAAACAACTAAATATACTTTCAGAATATTTATTTATTTTCATTCATCACCAATATACATTTGTGGACAAATTTAGAACAATTATTTGATAAATGAATTCAATTACATGTTAATGTTACTAATCAATACAAGTAAAATTATTTGAGCTGAATTTTATAAATGTAAATGTGAAATAAATATATTATAGTCGTTTATTTACGCAACTAAAAAGCAAATATTTGGAAAATGAAAAATGAATGTATCAGTCCAATTGTATCGCTTTAAACTTACAGAAAAGTTTTACGTAAAAACATATCAGCTATAATTATTTTATGTAAAAAATATTTATTTTTAAAATCAGTAGGATTATATTTCGTTACGTTTGCGTCTCTTCCTCTAATTACATAGATATCGGCAAGTTCCATGAAAACTATAATTACGGAACATTTCTCTTCTTTAAAATAAACAGTAAAAAACACTCTGTCCGGACCAAACAAACTTATTGAAATGATCTTACTTTCTATTGGAAGAATATTAAAATTCTGAATAAATAGATTAATTATTATCCTAGATTAATCAGCGAAATCCTCCACATTATGTCCAACAAAATGCTATTAATATTAAAAATTATATTGTGTTTTCGATTTTGGTTTATATTGGATTATATATAACATGTTATAAAATCTCAGAAAATTAAGTTATATGACATGATGTTATATGACAAATTCCTTTTTATATAGCATGTTAAAGATCAAATGATGTTGTATAACATTGTTTTGCTTCCAAATTGTCACAGACTGAAACTAATTTCAGCCATTCCGTCAGTCGCTCTCTGCTCCCCCATACGCTTGTGTTGTTATTAATTTTGATGAAAATAAATTCATTTTAATATTAACTGTTTTTTTTATCTTGCTAACCTTACTTTCATGTAGTAAACCAACAATTCTCTGCTTTGAAATCTTGAACAAATAACGTTCCTTATTAAATAACACATACTTTAAAATGAAAAATTAATAATAAGAAGAATAGCCAAATACATTGTAATAAACAAACGGTTTCTAAATAAAAAGATTAATATTTATAAACAATAAACAATTTTATTGTAATTTTTGAACACTTATACAATTAAACAAATATAAAAAGGATCTCATTCTCTCAAAGGTCTTAACTGGGTTTGATAACGGCAGAACATTTAAACATAATCAGAGAACATAAAATTTAGCTTTAAATTAAAAATAAATATTTATTCGTCTAGACATAGACGAAATTAATTATCGACGAACTTATTCTACAAGATTGATTTTAAATTTAAAAAGTTTATTTTATCAACACTAAAGAAAAGAACGATATCTGACTTTATCTTTTAATTCGGTTTACATATATGAATACCATGATTACTCAGGAAATTTTGGCTCGTTCATACACACACACCTTATATGCTGGCCTCCCTTAAACGATGTCTCTCTTAGTCATATTCTCCAGCTTCGGTGATCGCCGAATAACTCTCTCACGGACCCTCTCTTGAACACATCCACTATCTTCGGTGGTCGCAGAATAACTAACCATCACGTCCACCAACTTCGGTGATCGCAGCACGACTCTCCTCAAAAGCTTATCTCCTCCCTTATATCCTACCAGTCTCTTCCTTTGTCCATTGTTCCAAAACTTCGTCGCAAATGCCAGTTGACAGATTCCTCCATTATCCCGAGATTTATATTATGCAGGTGCAGTTCCGTAGTCAGCAAATTGCTAACTACTTCGTCATGTCCAAAGCTGACAATCGAGACAGGACTCGTAATTACTTTGGGTAGGACTCATTTGTCTTCTCACCCCCGCACGTGCACGGTTCCAAATTCTCCAGACCACACACCCAGTATTCTCAAGACGAAGAAATACTCAGTCCTAAATGAACACGTTACAAACTGCCCCTCCAACAGTCCATACCATCAATCAGACACAATGCCTCACTTAACAAGCATTGTGCCCCAGATTTAGTTTGAGAAAGGCCACACGCACGTGCACGGTTCCGAATTCTCAAGACCAGCGTTTCCAAGAACCTAAATAAATACGTTACAAAAATTGCCCCCTGACTATCCATCCGAAACAATGCCTCACTTAACAGGCATTACAACATATAAAAGAAGTGATAAAAGAACTGTTCATAACGTGTTGAAGCCAAATTTTTATTTAGAGAGATGTAAAAATTCTATGACTAGGTTTCAACAAAATAAAAAAAAAATTACAATACGCGGACTACTCATGCAATTTGAGTTTGATGAACTAAAATACTCTTATTACATTTATATTATATTTCTAATTATGAATTTTAGAATGAATGTTGAAAATTACCTCAACTAATTGTATATTTATTTTATATTTGATCATAATTCGATTCTTGAAGGGGTCATTACAAAGGAAAAAATGTTTATTTTACTAAAAAATAATTGTAAATATTATATTATTGAATGCAATATTCAATTCATTCATTTAATAAATTTATTTCTGACTTGAATTGTCACGTATGTTATTATTAAGTTACAGAATTTAGTTAACGTATATATAAACCCAATAAAACTTAAAAATGTTCGATAAACAGTTCTCGGCTTTCACACGGGTAGAATATATTTGAACGCAACGTTTCGACGACTGAAAGCTCTGTTGTCATCTTCTAGGCGAAGTACACTTCGAATTGCGTTTAAATATATTATTCCCTTGTAAAAACCGAGAACTGTTTATCGAACAATTACACCGGGGAATACTTCAATCTTGGATGTAAACATGTTGGTAGTCCTAGCAGATAAACCACCTGACTGAGGATTCTAAGTAGGTTTGAGCAAAGAAAATTTCTATGTCAAATGAATGGTAAATCTTTTACATGTTGTTTTCAGTATTGGTTATAAGGGGTTTAACTTTTCCTTGTACCCAAGAGCGGAAATAATCTTTAGATGAGGGATCGTACCAAAGATATTAGAATACAAGTCCGTCGCTCAAATATTGTTTACATTTATCTTTGTTCTCGTTCGCGGGGAAAATATTTGTAGCTGAAGATATTTTTAAAAGAAACCATATGTTGATACATTGATTTAGGTATGTTTATGTATGTTTTTAACATGGAATTTGAACTTTTGTTGATAATATTTGGTTATTGTAGGTTTCGCCCAAAGCTCATTACTAATTAGGTAGTATTACTTTAAGATACCATATTTAGCTGTCTGTTAATACATTCCTACGATTTATCACTGAAATTTGGTTACTTTTTATACATTTCCAATAGATTCGTTATCCATTATCAATTATTACTTTTAAGAAAATTATACTCTTGAATCTATATTAGTAACCTTTGAAAAGAACTTGGTAGCTTAGGTATAATATATTTTACAGGAGCTATTTTGCTATTATCAAACAAGTCTGTGCTTTATTCACTGCTTCGACTTCACCAGACATTACATCCTTTGTTCACTGAACTAGTGATATTAATTTGTCTGGAGTTAAGCCTAACTAATGATCAATTTGCTTATGTGGCACTGTAAAATAGCTTTGGAAACATTATTTGAATTGAAAGGAATTAATTTGTGTTGGTATATTCAATATAAATGACCATTTATCCAATTCTTCTATATCTACTGCCTCTTTTAATATTCACAATGTACGTATGTTCATTGCAAATTATATTATTGCACTGGAAAGGGGGAAATTTGTTCATAATACAATTTTATGTATAATGTCTGTGGACGTAACAGACGTGAACCAGTATTCAACTGAAATAAATCAATGTATTACATATCATTAGTCAAATTATATTGCTTTTGTTAACAGGAGTATGATTTGGTGTCGATACATTTCTGATAAGTCTAATTACGTGCATATCAACGGAATATGTTTCTCGTAGTCTTTTCGTGAAAGTGCATCCCTATATTTCAACAGTAATTTTATACAAATTATTGATGGTAAATTGTTTCAGTAAGCATCAGAACTGTCAATTAAAATTTTGTGTCATATTCTTCTTTGTCATTGGAACAGTTTGAATCCTCGTGCAATAGTTTTTCTTCAGACAGCAATATCAATGAACTTGATGTGAAATTTTTCTTTTTGAATAACGGTTCTTTGTTCTGATTTTATTTTAAGGGTGCTGAAGTTTACATATTCAAGATTCATTTTTCATTTAGACTTCAGTTTCTTAACTTGTATTTAATTCTTTTTAATTTCACATATTTACAAAAGCCTTGAAGAATGATTCAGTGTGATGAACAAGAGGAGAAAGAAGAGATTGACGAAGAAATAGAAGATGAAGAATTTATTGATGAGGTGCAAACTAAAATGATCAGTGTGTTGCATGGCTTTTAATTTTTGTTTACTATCACAGTTTTGTGTTCACTTAATTTAGTGTATTGTGATTCCAATTTTTTTTTTAGAAGGAAATGCATTAGGATATGTGATTGTGTATCATTTTATGTTTTTTTCAGCTCTGAAAGGTGGATTATGAAGATAATATTTTGTAATTATCATTCAGAAGTTTTGTTACTGGGATGGGTACACTATGTTATTACTTACGCTGGTCTAATTTTCTTCTTAGTTATGGTTTCACAGAGGCCATTTCATTTGGCTGTTCATAGATTTTGCTTTTGCATGGTTAAACATTTTAGTTAGAATAGACTTTACACATGTTAAATAGATTCATATTATTTTTCCAGGAAGAAGTTAAGTATATATTGCGAAAGAAAATCTTTTGTTATTATAAATGGTATTGTCATTTACTTCCTGAAATTTATGGTTTTCTTCTGATTACTCCAAACATACAAAAGTAGTCGTGTGTGTGTGTGTGTTATAGATATATTTGTGTAATTTTTTATGTTTTGAATTTATACTTTTTTACAATACTGTTTGGTCTGCCTTCATAATTAATTTTATATTTATTTTCAGTGAAAATCTACAGTCCTAAACACTATTTGTCAACTATGTGTTAAGTTATTGAAAATATTTTACTAGGTTTAGTAATAGTTTTCCTTTCCTTTACTATTTTCTGTGTCCAGTCTTTGTAATGTGTGTTGAAGTCAATTGATTTCCCCACCACAGATTATTAGGTAAATTAGGAGTGGAATTTGCCTGCATGTATTGAAATCGATTTGTTTGTATTTATTATTGAAATGGGAAGGTGAGATTATATGAATTCGCAGAATTTTACTTTTCTGATAGATGGATTATTTATGGTAATCATGAATTTACAACGTTAAGTTCCTAATGTTTAAAAGGAATAGAAATGTAAATTATTTAGAAATCTGTGACTGGATATTTAGAGGATTTAAGTCCAGAATAAAATATTCTGCTTCAATTTCAGCTCCCTTATAAATAAATTCCAATATATGGATTAAAATTGATTATAGAATTTATAGTACAATACGATTATATTACATTTTATTGAATACATTTTGTGGACCACTCAAAGCATTGAAATTAGTATAAACTTAATATAATAGTTGTTTGTGTTTTACAGCACTCATGGTACTTTATATAAAAATAGTTTTTTTGCATTATTATTATTAAAGCATAATATATGTCAAATTGTTGTGTTTTTCATATTGTCTATACTACTTTTAAATTTATAACTTATATCTCTGTTAGTTAACTTTGTTTTACAATATATGTTTCCATATTATAATTAATTGTGTGTCGTTTCAACAGTTAGATTTTTAATGCACATAACTTAGTAGAAATGCATGACAAATTCCTGAGTTCCCAAATTTCTGTAGCTATTGTTCACACAGGTATATATGACAATTAGTTTTCAATAATCAGAATTATGTAGACTACAATTGTTATTTTATACTTCATAAGGATGGTTATATTTCATTGTGGTAGGACTATGATGACCGACATGGACGTTCAGGCAGTATCTTTGCTGGACGGAGTGTCACATTGCAGATGCTGCTTTCTGCTGGCCTGTTGCAACCTGGTGAAGGTACCATGGCTATTGAGTATCTGGTGAGCTTGTATTTCTACCACTTTCTGTTTATGCACCTCAAGAACACAATTGATAATAACACATTCACCTTCCTTTACAGGGGCAAAGGTTTATAGGAGACCTGTTGCCTGATGGTAAAATTAAGTCGCAGGAGACTGATATTGTATTTGCTTCACCAAGTGCTTGGGCCATCCATTGCAAGAGAATCATAAACCCTGACAAAAAATCTGGGTGTGGTTGGGCATCAGTAAGTATTAAATCATCTTTCAGTATGCTGGCTATTTTGAATAATTGGAAATCATCTAATAAAATTAGGATTCTGATTAGAAAATATAAATTGTAAATCTAAAATGTAAATTAGGCAGTCACACAGTTCAATTTGTGGCAATTACTTGACTAAAAATTATTGTGTACAAAATGTATATGAAATTATTATTTTCTTATTTTAAAGATAGATATGTTTTTAGAAAGATCTTCACCTAATAATTAGGAGTTAATTATCATTGTAAAATACATGTTACTACAGTATATATTAATTTCAGGTGAAATATAAAGGGAAAAAGTTAGATGCTTACAAGAATACATGGTTCAAGAACAGAAAGAAAGAACAGGATAAGGAAAACAAGCTATCGGATGGTGAGTTTTCAGATGATTTGTGGTGTAATTGTTTTGTGCATTGTAGTAGGATATTTATTGTTTCATTTTTTTAATCATGTTAATAACATTTGATAGTTAGCCAGAGTTGGTTGTAGCACTTTATAACATGTCATTGTAGGATTGAAAATGTTACAACTGCGACTTCAGTAGTTTTTATATGTTTAGATGACGATATGGAAAAGGACAAAGTAATGCCGATCCAACGGATCATCCTAAAGCATGCTGTTGTTGGTAGCAGATCCATTGGACAGTAAGTTTCTTTATTGTTTTATTTATGAAATTTTGTGGTGTGACCAAGATTTATAACAAATTTAATGGATTGTTGAGAATGTCCAAGAGAATTAATTTTATTTTAAAGAAATTAATCCTTGGTTTTAAAAGCTGATTATTGAAAATGGATTTGTGCATATTAAAACTGTAAGTCACTAAAGAGAAGATTTGATTTAATTTTTAAGAAACAAAATTCATTGAATGGATTTAACAAAATTTAATTAATATTTTATTTTTGGTGCTTTTAAAAAATTATATTTGGTATTAAACTTTGTTCTTTACTTTCCAGTGATCCAAATACTTTAATAGAGAGCACTGCATTTTCATCTATAGGAAAGATCCAACCATTTTTGGTTTCCATGGCGACAAATGCTGTGCTTGTCATGGATTTCCATTGTCATCTGACAACTTCAGAAGTGGTAGGATACTTAGCTGGACACTGGGATGTCAATGCACACAGTAAGTGGGGCATCATGGATTTAGTTGCCTTTTGAAATATGATTTCTTTACAGTATACTCCAAATTATTAGTCAAAGTTATGAATTTTATGTATTCAATCTTTTCAACAATACTAAGAATAAGTAAATTTTTTATTTCAAAGTCAATCGTGATATTGTAAACTTATTTGACACAGTATTTAAAAATGTACTGGTTATTCTGTTTTCTTTGAGTACTATAAATTTAATTACATTAATTTTCTCTAGGTTATTTAAATACTTACACTGACACCTTTATTTCTGTTTCATGAAAGATCTTGCCATCACTCATGCTTTTCCTTGTAAGAGCCGCTTAGGAGATAAGGAAATGGCGCAGATGGTAGAAGCGGACATTTATCGTGCCATTGATCAGCGCCATTTGACATTAGTTGGATGGTACCACTCACATCCATTTGCTGCTGCAACACCTACTCTGAAGGACATTGATGCTCAACTGGATTATCAAATACGTATGAAAGGGAGCAGTGATGCAAGCTATACACCATGTATTGGAGTGATTTGCTGTAAGTTGTTATAGTAAATAAGCACATATGATATTCCTGGATTTGTCTCAATTCTGAAATTTAAATATGTAAACTACAGCTGAATTATATCAAATGATATTATATTGTTTATGTGTAAATCATTTGAATTTTGAATTTGCTGTTATTTTAAGTAGTATTGCAGTCTTGTAGTAGCTCAGTCTGTACTTAACTTTTAATAATCTAGTGATTGTGTGTATTGTTTGGGGATAGAATTTTTGATCCAATGAATTGTTACGATTGTGTCTCTTTGCAGCACCATACTTCAAAGACAGTGTCGTTTTAGAATCGTCAGTAATTTGTTATTGGGTAATGCCTCCCCCTGAAAGTAAACCACATGAATATGGAAAGCCAATGATGATGACATACAGTGTTGTGCAAGACCAGTTCCTTTCACAAGATGCTCTCAATGAAATGGTGAGCTTTACCTTATTTTACTATACCTATTTTATATTATAACTATAATATTTGCTATTAATTGATTACTAAGTTGGCTTGAAACCATTCAGGAATATTTCTGATTGTATCTTAATAATTCATAAATATGCCAAATTCATTCTTCAAATAAATTTGCAATTTGCAAATAATATTGACCTAATGCGTAAAAAGAAGTGAATTAATTATTTGTTAGTTGTGATTTATTATGAATTTATATTCCACTATATTTGTGAAATTAATAAGGGTTAAACATTGTCTCACACATTGCAGCAAACAAACATTTCTTCAAAATATTTAGTGGCCCTTATGATCTCATCTAGTTTAGATTCTCTCAGTGTGACTCCATTCAATGCTCATACATTTGCTCATGTATTCACCCTGCTATTCTGACTCTCCAAATACAACTTTATTTCATATCTCTTACTCTTCTATTGGTAATTAACCCTATAGATTAATTTGCTCTCTGGAGTCATTAGATTTGTTGGCATCTTTTTTGAAATTCTTCAATGTTTATTAACTCTTACTGGGTATGTCTCTTGGCATATATTTCCAAGTTAGCAGTTTCCATTTTATTACTGTGCACATTTCCTGTCAATTGAAATAAAATTATTAACATTTGCCCAATCATCACATTACATTTTTAGAATCTACATACTATATAAATTCTGAGAAATGTATGTTATAAATTCAGTGCTTTGAAATTTTTATTATGACTTAGCAATTCTATGCTTATCTTTGCTAGCATTTTTTAAAACTTTATTTCAGAAACATCTAGTTGAATTCTACAAGAATGAACAAGACTTCATCAAGTTTACTGACAAATATAAGGGAAACGCAACTTTTCTTGAGAAACTGAAGGTAGGAAAGCAATTTATGATCTTCACATTGTAAGTTGATGAACACATTAAATGTTGTTTCCTTTTCCATTTTTGCAGGCTACTCTCACATCTAAGTTCCCAAGAGATCAAAGTGATGGAATACTTTGGAGTTTTATCAGAGATCTTGTATGTCCTGGTGCTGCTAGTACCTTAGAGAATGGACTAAATCTCAGTATATGTAAACCATTCAGCACTCCAGAAGTTCCAAATTTGATCTCTTCAAAGTCAAATGCTGCTGATAAAGTCAATCTTTTGGTACCAAATATTCCTGTGCCATCTCCAAATAAATCTTTGAGTAGTTCAGTGTCAGGTAACTTGATGATGAACCCAGACATTGCCAGTGCACTTTTTGGAAGTGGAAAGTTCCCACCAGCATCAGCCCTTCTTGGTCTATCGCCTGACTCTGGTCGATCCATTATTGGTTCCAGCAACATGAACAGTATATTTGCATCACCTTTAGGATTCAAGATGGATAATATAAGTATTGTGAAACCACTGAGTAATGTAAACAATAATCCACTCCCAAGCACGTCCAAAAGCTCAAGTCTCGCCACAGAAGTGCCTGCGATCCCAGTGAAGGCTTTGCCTATTGAATCAACGAACTTCACTCCTCCTGAAAGTCTGGAGAAAAACTGTACTGTTACAAGTGGACAGACTTAGAAAAAATTTCTGTGATCAATGTGCTGATGAAATTAATAGAAAAAAATTATCTGCCCTTTTTGCTGCCGTGTTGTACAAACTATTAATTTAACAGTATTTATTAATTTTGTTAAATAATTGGAACTGGATTTTTTTATGTATATGAGAGCACTATGTCTATGTCAAAGATAATTTTATTCCCATTCTTATGATGTGCCATGAAATCCTACACATACAGTTTCATTGCAGGACATAGATAAATAGTTTCTCTTAAAGTGGATTTGAGCTTTTTTTGAAACAGGGATTGACCTTGAAACCTCTTCTGGATTTCACTGTCGTGATAGGTGGATACTAGTTGTTGTTTGTAAATGTTGAAATGTTGAAATGGCTTCTCATTTTATTTCTGAAAGTACTATCCAAGTACTCAAGGTTTATAAAGTCCATTTCTTTTTGGATCATGACTTATATTTATATATGTATAATTCTGAATGATTATGCCAGTGCTCGTCAATCTTTGTTCTTTAAAGTTGACCTATTATAGTTTATTTCATTGCATACTTTTGCTCCTATATTTTATGTTTAAATAGTGGTTAGATTTGTTATACATTGTGTGCAAGGAATATATTTGCTATAAGAATCTCGTCATATTACTAACATTTTTATATTTACACACACAGGTTCATTTTGACCAATAATTTAGTCTCAACATGAATGGTAGCTGTTATTTATTTTCAAATTTATTTGGGCGTTATATAAATAAGGAAAATTTGAATCTAATTTCTGTCCTTTCTACTAAAAACCTTTTCTATTAATTTTTTGTCTTATTTTACTTTACTCTCTCATATCAGCAGTATTATATTACTTGTGTGTTGAATTAATTTTATCATGTATTTTTGGGAGAATTCAAACTACTTGTTTGAATCACTCATTATATATTTATATAGAGTTCCAAATGTGTCTCTTCAGTTTTCTACATTTTTCTCTCTCTTTCTTTTGATCCATATTTTCTTTGTACATAAGATTTTAGAGAATATGTAGCTTCAATTCCAAAATAAATCCAATGGAATTATCTTCAAGAGTCTTTGACCACATTGTACTATTTCATTTTGGTATATTTAAGAATAGCTGTAGTTGAACCTGTGCATTTGATTTTTTTTCAGTGTTTTTTATTTCTTTGACATCCAGTCTAAGTAAAATATTGTTTGTTTCTCATATGCAATGAAGCATTACTTATTTTCATCATGCAGGACACATTTTTGTTCTTGTAAAACTAGTTAATTTTAAGTTTCTAAAAATTTTAAACTTTTTGCAGGGGGCTATTTTAAAGTCAGGAATTTCTTTCTCTCTTCAAAAAACTTCACTCTACTTATTTTTATTTTAGTGGAATAAAGAATTTAACATATGAAGTTTTTTTTACATAGTGGAAGAAGTGGCTTTCTTTTATTGGGACTAACATTTCACCACTAAGGTGCTTTGGGATTTTGGTTGTGATTAGGCCTGGCTATTATTGGCTTGAAAAAGATCAGTATTTTAAGATACAGGAACTATTGACCAAGAGTGAAATATGTTAAAACTTTGGAGATTAGTATTTATAAAAAGTTTATAAACTAGGAGATACTTATTTTGGATTCATTTTTAATTCTTATGATGGAATATATGTAGTAAGTAGGAAAAAATGTTCAGGAAATGTGCAATTTTCGTAAGAAGTTAAGTTTACTGATCTGTTCCTGATTGATGTATAATTGTTTCTAATTGTGGACATACAAATTTGTATTTTTAACTAACTTTTTCGATGAGAGTGTGTTAAAATAAAACCTTTAAATGTGTGATTAGTAGTTTTGAGTCATGTAGGTGATATGTTATGTCTTAATTAGTTGAAAACTTTGCTTGTGGAAATATTTCAAGTATAGTTTGTAAATCAAAGAGTAACACAATGTACTTTTGTAAAGGAAATATAATTTATTATATGATTTGAGGAAATAAATTTCACCAAACAAGTAATTAGCAATAGTAAAATTTTATTTAATAAATGGGGGCTATTCAAAAAGAACACACGTAATGTTCATGATGTATTATTTTTTGTATTCACATAATTATTAATTTTTCAAATTTATGCTCTATCTTCTTTTTTCAGATCTATCAATACAGTGTTGATAGTATATTCCTTTTCATTGGTTCTATAAGCCTATTAGGTTAAAGTAGAATCCTCTCACAGTTTCCACAAATATATTCATTATTACATTCCTAATTTTACAATTGGAAGAATGGTTGAAATAATAAAAACAGCTAGGGTTGAATAAGTATTTTTCTTTCATAGTATAACCACCAAAACATCTTAACTTGTAGGAATGTAATGGTTGAATGCCAATTTGAAGTCTTTTATATAGGGACAATAAAGAAAAGCTTATATTATGTCAATTTTGTACATTTGTCCATTGTTAGTCACCATTATTTCACCATCCAAATCTCCATTTGGTTTAACTTGTCCCTATAGCAGTACAAGTTTTGATTGAAGGTCAATGTTCACATTTGATTTTGACCAAAATTCAATTTAGGTTATAGCTTGCTCTTTACATCTAAACACCTCTACCTTTAATGTATACATAATTCGCTCATACTACACATATTTTTACTTCAATTACTCACAATAAAATGAGTATGTGAAAGTGTAAACAAGCCCATTGGTTGTAAAACTTTTTAATTATGCTAATTGATGTGTTGAACATGTTTGGTGAAATATATTTTTTCTGCACAATGGAATTCAAAATAATTTGGCCTTTGGATTTAGTTAATGTTGGAAGTTTGGTAATTAATTTTGACTTGTGATGTAAGAGAGTTATTTGTTTAATGAAACTCTGAAATCTGGATCATACATAATATTTCTGAACTGTGGCTGTGTTTGTTTTAAATTATTTGATATGTGCAATATTGCACCAAATTGAATCTCTTGCACTAATATCCAAGAAATAAATGCCCTAAAATTTTCATAGTATATTTTACCTGGGCAATTGTATGGCAAACCATATGTGATATTTTTTTAATTTACACGTGCACATGAAGTATGCAGATTTTTAAAGTTATCCACAGGTGGCCATACGCTATTGAGCACACAACTCAACTTCAATTTTCTTTGTGATAATGTGAGTACGAATTTTTAACTTTATTGTGATGCAAGGAAAATGTCTTGCTGTTTTATAAATTGTGTGTCACTGTACATAGAAAGGAATAAGAAACAAACATTTTGAACATTTGTTGTACTTTTTATCCTGTGTAAAATACCTTTCCATCACAGATCAACTTATTTTGCAATTTCTTATTGTACATTGTAGGAATCTAAGATTATGCTGAGTAATATGCACAATTAGTTTTGAAAACAATTTTTTTTACCTTGTTACCTCCATACTTTATGTTGCGATAAGGAATAGAAGTTTCAATTGAGTAGGTGACGACTTGTGAGTGTTGTTGAATGAACAGTTATGAAACTTAAAATTCTGACAAATGTACTGGTTCCTTGGTCATGGTTCAACACTATCCATCAAAACTAAAATATTATGTAATCAATAAAACCTTTTGTTTACAGTCTCAAAAAAAGTAATTACATCCTCATGTATACAGCATGCCAGTTTTTTTTTAAATTTATTTAACAAACATTTTATCATAAGATTATTTGTTGGTTATATATAGTTATAGTATACAAATTTTAAATATGTACATAATTTACATGGTAGGATGGTAATTCAGCAATTAACCTAACTTTTACAGAATTTTTATTCTAGTATCTTAATTTGTGTGTTTGAGGGGCATACATTGTTGGGCTATGATGGTTCACTGGTGATGTTGAATTTGATGGGTTGTATGGAATGGGTAGGTGGGGGTCTGCAGGTGTGAAGATGGCGTGGGTTAGGAGGTGCCAGAGTGTTCTGGGGGGAAGGATGAGGTCGAAAGGGCGTTTTCTCTTAAGGTGACCTGAGTTAAGTGGTGGGGGAGTGTTGCTATGGAATTGTTGGATTGTGGTGTTAGGATGGTTGAAGGTGCTTTTGATTAATGAGGTGATTAAGGAGTTGATTTGGGGAAGCTTAATGTCTTGGTGGATGATAGAATTTCTGAGGCACCAGGGAGAGTTAGTGATGGTGTGAAGGATTATGTTTTGTTTGGAATTTGGTTTCGGCTATTTCTCCCCATGTGGATAAAGCATAGGACCAGGTGGATTGTATTATGGAGAGAGGTGCTGAGGGTGAGTGGGGATTTTCTGTTTAGGAGGGGATAGAGTTCTGAATTTAAGGTTAATTTTGTTGAGGAGGTGTTTAATGTGGGGTTTCCAAGAGAGCTTTGAATCGAAAAGGAGTCCTAGGTAGGTGGTTTCTGTTTTTATGGGTACTTTGGCACTGTTTTGGATGGTGTGAATGGGACAATTACTTTATTTGGTGGGATTTATGCTGATTCGCCATTATTTGGACCAATGCTCTAGGTGTGTGAGTGCTGACTGAAGAGGTTGGATATTGGAGGTGAGTGAGGAGGTTTGGTAGGAGATGGCAATGTCGACTGCGAAGAAGATTGTGCTTGTGGCGGGATGTTGTGGAATATCGTGGGAGATGATGTTGTATAGGAAGGGGGCAATAACGCTTCCTTGGGGGACACTTGCAGCGATGGGTTGGGGTTGGGAGATGTGATTATTTATTTTGGCAGAGAAGGCTCTGTTGGAGAGGTAATTAAAGAGTATTCTATAGCGGGTGTCATTTAGGTAATCTTTGATTTTTGAAAGAAGGGAAGGGAGATGAATTTTGTCGAAGGTGCAAGTTCAGTATGGACAGTATAGATTCTGGAATGTTATATGTGTTTGAATGCATTTTGATTGCTAGTATATAATAAACAGAAAAAAGTTAGGTTTTAATGAACTCCGAATCTTATTAATATAGAAACGTCACATGTTCTTGATAGTCTTAGCAGAAATAATTTCCAACTACTTTATTGGATTATGAGCGTTGCGAGACGATAAGGATTTTACGAGACTGCGGTTTAGTGTACCCTCCAGTGGAAATTGTTTAGTAAGTTCCTCTGTAGCCGTGTAGATAGCAGCAGCACTTTGGTGATTTTGAGGCCGTAGTTAGCCACTTTATATAACAGACAGCGCCGCTACAGCTCCGATGTTCTCAGGTGCATAATAAACGGATTAATGAGACCTTAGTTGCATTCATAAATGTCCCAAAAACAACTTAGGTGGAGCAGTTTAGGATTCAGTTAAACAAGGCGCTTAACAAGAGAGAACTTGCTTACTCCGAAAATATACGATTTATCATTCTTTGATTCTAGAATAAGTATCTGTGTATTTCATTATAATTATTAATGAGCCTGGTGATCAGTCAAATTCAGCAATGATATTTTACATGCATTTATTATGAATAATTTTTTACATTTTTGTTTGTTTTTACCATTAGTCACCGAATGAAGATATAAATATTAAAAATTCATCATAATAAAAATTATATTTCCAGAACAGCAGCGTGATCTTCAAGCGCAGTTCTTTCGAAAATTCTCGTCGTTCATGTAAGGAGAAAACAGAAACGGCAGTATAATTCAGTAAATAGACAGGATTATTCACATGTACTCAAATGTTACAGTAATTCAGCAAGTAATTAGTGTATTAAAGAATTTACTTTGGCCTTTCGAGGAACTGTACAAGAAGCTCCGTTAATTCATTAACAAGTGTTTACAGTGTTTTATAAATAAATTCTGAGTTTTTAAGTTTTTTTTAATATCATTTATATGTTTATAACGACTGCCTCGTTCAAAGAGACTAAGGTGATGTTTTTTTCTATTCGTAGATGGGACCGATGTCTTGTGGCGTGCAGACGTTGTATGACGCCTATTGGACGAATTTTAATATTTCGAGTATATAACAACTGGTTTCGCAGAAAAAAAAAGGTTTATAATTTGCAGAAGCAATTATCCTCACGGCGGGCATTTGTAGTCTGAATATTTGTGATGCGTGACTTGAGCGATCCCATGTTGCCGATCCGTTCGAATTATCTAAGAATAAGCGTGGTAAAATATTTTTGTGGTATTAACGTCGCTCTCCTGCAAAAAAAAAACCCAAAAAAAACTATTGACGTATTGCAGATTGAGCTGAGTTTAATGAGATGTTGATCCCATTTTAATTTGTCATCTATCTGCAAACCCAGGAAAGGCGCGAGTTTCGATAAATTATCGTCATTAATGACTGGGCTTGTAGAGAAGTTTAGCATTTTGGTTTTCTCTGGGTTAAGGAACAGTATTTTATAAGGCATAAATTTATGTGGTTCATGAAGTATCTACTTTCACCTTAATTTTTCAGTCTGTGTCCAAATTTGTATCGTCTGCGTAAATAACTGGCTTCAGGGAATGTAAATTACTAGGTATATCATTTATATATATGATAATAAAAACTTATGGGTCTAAATGGAGCCTTGTGGAACGCCACGGTTTTCCAGGTATGCACGCATTAAAAAATTCCTTTAATTTCGTAAAATTCAAGTTTTTTAAGTAAGACGTCGTAATCTACTAAACCTTAGACAGGTCCGCGAATATTCCAGTAACTTTAAATCAATCTTCCTCAGCATCATGCATAATTTGATATACCACCGGAAAAACAATTATAGGTGGAACCTTAAATCCAAATACACAATATTTCATATAGAAAATTTGTTTAGATATTTTAACGTTAATATAATTTTGATTTCCTTTAGGAATATTTTATCGTGGTAAGATGTAAAAATAAATTGAAGGATCAGCAAGGAAAAATATCGACCGGACCGGGACTCTAACCCAGGACCTCCACTTGGTACTCTTGCCATCTGAGCTACCCAGTGCTCCATCCTTTGTATAAATCTGAACTAAGACTTACCTACAATGTGCTAAATCACATTCTTCGGAGCCTAATGTAAAAATTAATTTTTTTTACACATCTACATGTCATTAAATAAAAAGTCAGTACCGTGTGACTTTAAAAGAATCTGATGACATCATCATTCAAATTTTTGTATTAATACATAACAGTTGTGAATTGATCATTGTCTCCATTCACGTACTGTTCCTCTGGTCTGTTGCCAAATTCCTTAGTTGTCTAATTTGAAGGATATTTATTATTTGCATATACACATGACGTAATATCTGTAATATTATGTGAGAAATAGTAATAATTATTTCCGCGGTTAACAAGATTTATGCTCCAGTGTGGAAGTCCTTGACGAAAACTTCCATGTTGTATATATAGTTCTTCCACGCCTAAACTCGTTTCGGGGATTTGACCTTTATAGAAATGCAACACTCGACGCGAACTTAATATTGAATAATTCAAAATATTATAATTAGAGACCATTCTAGTTGTTATAATTTTTTAATCATTACATAATCACTGCTATTAAAAGTATAATAGTACATATATCTTTTTTAACTTTTAATTTAAACGGGCAGTTGTTATTTGACGGCTTTGATTTAGAAGCACAATTACTTGAAATGAAATCGTCGTTGTATAGAAAATATAACTGAGAAATAAATTCAATTTACTCAATAATAAAATGTTTCTTGTCGTTTTTCTGTAAAACTGAAATAAATAAAAAAAATTCAGCACCTTCGATCAAATATTCTTATCGTTCGGTATTTTTTTTTATCTTTGATGTTTATTTTGTTCCATTTCCCCCCAAAATTTTCTCGTAACCTGGAAGATGACTGAGGGAATATCAGGAGAAATCGGTATGCTCGTTAATCGGCAGAAATGGTGCCTAACTGATTTGAGATATACTTCGAATGGACCCTGACAAAGAAAAGTGAGAATTAAGCCAGACAAGTGGATAAATAGTTGTAATTGAAAGGCGGTGAGAAACAAAGACTAGGAGCTTCCTGGAAATAGTCCGACTGCGGTGAATTTTGTGGGGGTATTGTTATAAATGAGTGTTAAATTATATAAGAAATGAATTTATTCACAAATTATTTTAAACTACAATTCAAAATTTAAGTAACAAATTAAATAATACACGATGACCAACATTAATGTCCGTTTGAACCCAAATCCAAGTACCGCTGTGAACAAAAAGTAAGGTGAATTTATTTATAAAATATAAATTCTTTATTTATTCTTCCAAATCAATTTCATCCCCTTCAAAGTAATCCCCGTCCGATAAAACGCACTTTTTCCAACGCTTTTTCCGGTCCTCGAAATAGTCGGAATAGTGTTTTTCTGGTATAGCCTTCAAGACCTTCTTCGATTCGGTTTTTATCTCCTCAGTGGTGTCAAAACGGCGTCCCCGCGTTGGCCTTTTGAGTTTGCTGAATAGCCAGAAGTCGCACGGAGCCAAATCAGGCGAATACGATGGTTGCGGAACGATATGAGTCGAATTTTTGGCAAAAATTTCGCGAAGAACCAATGCAGTATGACATGGTGCATTATCGTGATGAAGGAACCAAGAGTTGTTCGCCCATAATTCCGGCCGTTTCAGACGAATAGCTTCACGCAAACGACGCATAACGCTCAAATAATATTCTTTGTTGACAGTTTGGCCCGGCGGAAGGAATTCATAGTGCACCACACCACGATAATCAAAGAAAACTGTCAACATGACCTTGATTTTCGATTGACTTTGCCGTGGTCTTTTCGGTCTTGCTTCACCTTTTGCACGATATTCGCTGGATTGGTCGGTGGTTTCAGGGTCGTATGCGTAAATCCAAGTCTCGTCTCCAGTAATGATGCATTTCAAGTGGTCCTGATAGTCAGACAGCAAAATTTCACACACATCAACGCGACGCTTTTTTTTTCCAAAAAATTGAGCGATTTTGGCACTAATCGAGACTTGACGCGTTTGAGACACAAAACATTCTTCAAAATGGTTTGGGCTGAGCCAAATGATATTCCAACACTATCAGCGAGATCTATAATTGTCCATTGACGATTTTCAAGCACCAAATCTTTGACTTTTTGGACGTGGCCCTCGTCGGTAGACGTTGATGGTCCAGAGCGCGGTTCATCTTCAACGCGTTCTCGGCCCTCTTTGAACTCGTTGTACCACTTATAAACGTATTTTTGTGCCATGGTTTGATCACCAAAGGCCTTCCGCAACATTTTCAACGTGTCCGCACAAGAATATCCGTTCCGTAAACAAAATTTGATGCAAGTTCTTTGCTCAACAAAATCACCCATTGCAAAAATCGAAAAATTCACTTTTGGTTGTTTACAAAAACACGTGTAACTCGGAGATAATTAAACCTTTTAACAAACAGACGCTTGGCAAATATTATAGACAGTCCTACCAACCTAGGGGAAAAAATTTACCTGCCTTCCTAATACCCGGGAGTTTAAAATGACAATTTCACCTTACTTTTTGATCACAGTGGTAATCTCACGACGTTTTCTCTGCCAATCGGCAAACCTTCTCAAGTATGACCTCCGAAGAAAATTATTTCTGACCAGCAGGATGTAGACGTATATAAAGGATCATAGAATCTACTTACTGCATCCGTGTCATGTTTTATATCTAAAATGAACTTATTTATTGTGACGTTGACCTTTTCAACGCCAAGTATTCTCACATTTGTTCCAGTCAAAATTATTTTGTTAGAACTGAATTCTTGTGAACAGGAAGTTTTAAATTGGATTCGTAAATAAAAAGTTATTTGCAATTGCGCACTCTAAGAGAAGGATGTGACGTCACTTGGAACGCTGTGACGTAGTGGTGGGGTAGGCCGTGGATTAGAATCATCGTCATTATGTCACCATTTGGTGGTCATCCGTGGAAATCCACTAATTTAAATGGTAAATTTTACTTTCATATTTTGTGGGACTGAGTTACCGCTTACCAAAGCATTCGCAGCTGCCACCTTTCAGTGCTGGAGGAAGGACGTATGTCTTTCTTCTGTACAGACTATGATAAGGCTTCTCCTTGAAGACGAACAGTGTTCTCTTTTACTGTTTGAAACGAAGGTCAAAATCGTTTCTTACCGATTTTCAGCCTCTATTTTCTGTTCCTTCTGTGTCATTCTCTGCAATTACACGTTCAAAGAGAGTGGGAAAACCAACATTCCTACTAATCAGCACGATTGTCATTAAAATTCAAGTAGAATATGACGCATGTGAGGTTACAGGCAAATAAAATGTATGTGATGTGATATAGATCCATTTTGTGACGTGAAATAGACGTTCCCTCCCGCATTTGTGAGGTTGGAAGTTTTTCAATAGGACGCCACACAATTCCCTCATTTTTTGTGTGTGAGTTGCACGTGAAATTAACAATGAACTTCCTTCGGCTTCTTGTATAGAGTTAGATTAAATCATATACTTCCTGGACTGGGCTATTGTGACGGACAACTGAGAATGGCTCCACGAATTACTTGTAGAGTACCGGGTTACGGATTTCCAATATTCTACTGAACATATTAAAAATATATTTTTGAAAGAATATTTAATATATTATTATTATATATTAATATATATTTATATTATATATATTTAAATATTATATATTATTATATATTAATATATTCGCTTCTACAAGTTTACTGATCAAGTAATTCAGCATTCTGTGAAGTAGGTTTGTTAGTAATCAGGAACTTTACGAATTGAGACCTTCCAGTAGGAGCTTACACTAAATAGAATTAATAATTAAAAACATGATTATTTTCCCGGATTCAAGAAACATACACACTGAAAAGCTATGAAAATACTTTTTATACCAAACAATAATACCATTACATTAATAATAGTAAGTTCAGTAGCAATAAATATAATTTTTATTACCACCAAAACCACAAAGATTACTTCCATCATGACGATTACAAACATTATATATTTTTCTCATGACTATGCTCAAAATTTAATCCCTTCTACGTATAACTGCACTCATAAATGCTGACATAATGTATCGGGGAAAAAATGTTCCTTGTTAAGGAACCGAATCGGTGACTACATGAAACACGCCGCGCTGGAACGAGAACCTTCTAGAAGGACCTGTTTATGAAAAGCGGTTTGGTTCCACATTCGGAGAGTCGGTCAATTCTTAGTTTGTATACAAATAGTAGTAAAGTGTTCTTTAAATATTCCCAATAAATAAGTAGCAAGTTTATTCACACCTTTTTATGTTTTGATAAATTCACAATCAACATGAAAACGTTAATTTAAAAATATTGTCGAAAAATAATATTTTATTCTACGAGTTTTTTTTATTAATCAGATAAATTAAATAAATGAACGACCACTGTAACTGACAATTCAAATCTTTTATTTACATTAACGACGTTTCTGTATATTTCTGTACTTTATCAGGCTGTTTATGCTAAGTTTCTATAGAAAAGTACATAAAATATAGTTTCAAATCACAAATTTAAATAAAAAAAAAATTTTGATCTTCCAAAATTTTTTAAATTCCTTTCTAGATATTTTATTTTGTGTCAGCGCGAATACTTTCGATCTATACATCAAACATAAATGCTGGCATAATGTAGCGGGAAAAAATGTTCCTTGTTAAGGAACCGAATCGGTGACTACATGAAATACGCCGCGCTGGAACGAGAACCTTCTAGAAGGACCTGTTTATGAAAGGCGTTGGTTCCACATTCGGAGAGTCGGTCAGTTCTTAGTTTGTATACAAATAGTCGTAAAATGTTTAAATATTCCCAATAAATAAGTAGCAAGTTTATTCACACCTTTTTATGTTTTGATAAATCCACAATCAACATGAAAATGTTAATTTAAAAATATTGTCGATAAATAATATTTTATTCTACGAGTTTTTTTATTAATCAGATAAATTAAATAAATGAACGACCACTGTAACTGACAATTCAAATCTTTCATTTGAATTAACGACGTTTCTGTATATTTCTGTACTTTATCAGGCTGTTTATGCTAAGTTTCTGTAGAAAAGTACATAAATTATAGTTTAAAATCACAAATTTAAATAAAAAAAATAATTTTGATCTTCCAAAATTTTTTCATTCCTTTCTAGATATTTTATTTTGTGTCAGTGCGAATTCTTTCGATCTATACATCAAACAAGACACTTTACCAACTTCAAATCTAGCAATAAAATTTCTTCGTGATTAAATTTTTTTCCTCCTCGGTTATCCTCGAGTTTATTCCTTTGGTGCAACAAGCGTTATCGATTAGTAGACGTCCTAAATACTCGAAATGAATCCTTATTTATCAGCAGAAAGATTTTTGCTTAATTTCAATAGACGTCTTCTCGTTTTTTAATTGCTCCACGAGTGACCTCGGAACGTATTAATGCTTTTAGTATTCAACGAAATATTTTTTTTATATTTGGCTAGTCTGACCTTGTCTTTATTCAAGTCCTTTGTTTTCAAGATTGCCTTTGCAGAAAAAACGAAGGGTCTACTCTTTGGGATGTTAAACTTTGGAGGTACTATAATATTAAACAGGTTTTACGTGCCTTGGAATCTCGACCTTCCGCGGTATAAAAAGATTTTTGATGGCCACCCAAGTTCAAGGACAGAATTATTAAAATGAAATACTGTTGTTGACAGTGACAATAACGTTACATGTTCTGGAATATTAATTAAATTTGTAATAATAAAAACAGAAAGACTTCAATGGTCTTTTACGGTGCCTCAGGGGAGTTGACGTGATAAAAGAACAATATTACAATCGTTATTTCAATAGTATAATAAAACAGTTTATTTTATCTCATATTTAATATTGCCAACAAAATTCACACATCTTCGATTTGTCTTCCCTTGTGTATTTGAAGTTGTTTTGTTTTCAATTCTACTTTCGTGCACGTGTTGCAAGCGAATGGATAATATCACGTTCCAAGCTTCCTAGAATTGCGCATAATTTTATACAACTTGAAAAACAGATTATACTATGATTGCATACGAAATCAGAATATTAAAATCGTTTTTCAAACCTGCTGTACCGACTGCTTCACCTGTAATTTAACTTGTCTCAATGTGTTAATGATCTGTAAATTTATTTGTTTTTGTTTATAAAATGTCCTGGATGACTCTTCTGTCTTACTTCATGCTCTGTTAATATACAAATAAGTACAAATTAACAGATTGACAAAAGTGTCCTGACTTCATTCTTCTTTCGTATCTATGAGTTTCGGCAACTGAATAGGAATTGTTTTTACACTTTGTAGCTTAAATTATTAATGGGGTCAAAACACACAATTAAAAATTATAATTTAATTAATAAATATTAGAATATATTAATCCATATTTAATATTCCATCTTTGTTTTTTCATCGCTTTGTCTTATTACTCTTTGATGATAGATAATATCTTTGCACAATTATATTAATATCATTCAATGTCTTTAGTGTAAACCTGACGGTTCTCCAACTAAGGACCGAAACATGGTATTAAAATAGATTAATCAATCAAATAATAATTTTTAATAAATTGAAAAATTGATTCCGGACACTTGAATGTCAATAATTCGATTCGATTGGGGTGTTTTCAATGAAACGGTTTCTATGAAAACTAATTGTGTGTTGGAACGTAATTCGTATTACTGTCTTCAATGTTTCTCAAGCAGTAAATACAAAAATATATTTTTTTGTGAGGGATGAAAGAACACGAAATGTAAGGTTTTAATTTTATTTACCCAGTTGTTAGCTTCAAAATGTTCCAGATAGTTTCTATAATATTCAACCTTCTAATGAAATTTTAGCAAAATTTTTTTATCGAAACTCAAAATTGAACTGTAGCTCTTCACAACGTGAAAGGGAGGTGTTATAAACTTATTACATTAATAAAATAATAATAATGAGAAGAAAAGGACCTCAGATGTATATTTGGGAGAAATATTGTGTCTATTTTTTTCAAGTAGTACCTACAAAGGTGAGACAAAATAAATGATCACTATCAGACCCAGCTATCGTTCAAGTGAACCTATTAATCCAGCATTGTTAATTTGAGTTGACATTATGAGGAGCAATGGAGAGTTTATTACAGAGGCGACGCCGAAGATGTCGAGGAAAATAGTCAAAATAGTCGGAAAAAGGAAAAGAGAAGACGAAAAACAGTAGGGGACAGTTATTTATTTGAATTTAGGACGCGGGAAGATATTTAGAGTCGACCAAAGATCAATGGATATTATCTGCTTACTTGTGTATCTTTCTACGCAGTTAGTTAATCAATGTCTAAGCTACATTTGTTACATAAAATATTAAACAAAAATTGTAATTCTCTGTCGGAATAAAAATATTGCGTCCTCATCTACTGGAGACTCTACAGCTGACTGTTAAGATATTTACGGGAACACCCTAAAGCGGGATGCTTTATTATTATTTCCTTTGATATTGTACACCTCGAGATGTTAATTAATGATTCATAGTGTTATATAACCTTTCTGACGGAGAAGGAGGGACCGTAAAGGCCTCAAAACGTATTCGTGCTTTAGTTTCATCCATGACTTATGAAGGTTCTCCCTTTATTATGCAATGAACGTTATGGAGCGTTTTACGCTGCTCCACGACACGAATGTTACACGGCGGCAGTTTCAAAAATATATTTCTGGAATCTCTGATCTTCTATTAAATAATAATAGAAAGGTTTCGTATGCTTAAAAAAATTAAAAAAAACTTCAATCATAATTTCTAGTGCTCAGAGGTTTAAGTGAAGGAAACTTCTTTTCACAGGGGATTTCTTGGTTCAATGTTAATATTGGCCGGTTCGATACTCCTTTCAGTTTTTTTTACTGACTCTCTGACTCCGCTGACTACTATAAAAATATAACTACGGTGACGGCTGGTACAAACAGCACATAAATAAATTTAGGGAATATATATTGTAATACCCCACTTTTGGATAATTATGATTATAGGAAATTATATTAAACACGTTATTAAATTTTATCAACAAAACAATTTTATTAATCTAGAATACATTTCAATAACCCTGTACCCCAGGGTCTTTACTGGGTTGATAAGGAAACGGAACAAAAAATTTACAATTAAACAATGCAGTTAAAATAAATGACAAACGAAATGAAACGAAATCTGACTCATTACCCTTATTTAACAATTTACAACTATGAATACAGAAAAAATAAACTTACAATCTCTCTGGTCCATGAAATTTTGGATCTCTTGCATACCAGCACACACTCTCTTTTTATAGGCATAAAGAGCACCAGGTTGCGCTCACACTCTGCTTTCACAGCCACCTCTTCTTGATGACGTTACCCTCACGACGAATTCCTCCAAACAACAAACTCTGCTGGCAGACAGATTTCCACGCCGAAAACTCCTACCGACTGTTGATGACTGATGTCCAACTGAGTACTCTCGACCACCTAGCTTGGCCTATCATCCGATGATCTCTCCTGACGACTCAAAAACTGCTCCTTGAATGAATAAAACTCCTATTTATTTCGGCCACCTTAACTTGGTCCATCCGATGATCACTCCGGACGTCTGCTGACTCGAACTTCACTCTCCTATGACTTTATCGTACAGATTCTGCTACCAGACTCCACGTCCATCACCTTCCAACTCTCACGTCTAATTCGTCTGTCTGGTCTCCTGTCCAACTGCTGTACTTTTATCTGCTCTCCCCTCTCCAGAATATTCCCTTGTTTTCACAGTTTTTGAGTTTCCAAGTTCGCCAAACAACACCAGCTGTTGCCTTTCTCACGCTCCGAGAGCCACTCAATACAATTAAAATAACTATTTCCTTGTAATATAATTGTATGTCCATAAAACTTCTGTCATCATGCATTTAGGGTTCCGTTGTCCAGATGTCGGTCACAACCATTAGCCCTAAGAGCCGCTAAACGCCCAATTATAGTCCTCCCTTCTCTAAAAGCCACTTATCCATCATTTTATTATTTTCTTTTTTTCTACAAACCACTCAAGAATTACCAGTCTGAGTTGGTAAACAAATCGGATGAAATAAGAACAAAATTCATAATTCATGTCCTTCTTTACTGGGTATTACAATATATATATATACATATATATCTGTTAATATTAAAATCCTTGATAATAATTGTGTTTTAACAGAATAAATTCCTGCTTATATTCCGAAGACTTTTAACTGTCAATTCGCTCGCCCCCTTTCTGTGCTCAGCGTTAGTGAGAACATACAATAGTGCCAACAACTATTTTAAAATATCTACGAAGGAAAAATACATTTGTGTTATAACTTGGTTCTATATTTTTTCCCTTTTAAAAAATTCGACAATATTACATATTATGTAGTCGTAATTATAAATGTAGCATATCACGGCTCGACTCGCTGTTATAGTATTATGGATCATTATCCTCGTAAAAATGGTTACGTTGCTTTGGGTGGTGCAGCAGGTAATTAAAGAAACCTCACTATTCGCCACCGTGGCAACTATATCCCATAACTCTTATAAAATGAACTGATTGTACTGTCTATTCCTCTTTAACTCGTAACGAATCCCTTTCTACCTCTCAAATTACCATATCCAATCACTAACTGCTCAAAAATTATAATTCCTTCCAATTTTTTTCTCAAATCACGGCCTAAAATTAACTTCACGGAATTACTGCCTCGTCCTACCCACAGATTTACCAACAAAGTAAATTAATATATGCAACCTTCCAATTTCGGGGGGAAAAAAAGTTTGAAAATTTTGTTCCCACAGCCGATAAATCGGTAGGGGAGAAAAATATCAGTGTTTTCGTTATTGATTCCTTGGTTACTTTCCCTCGAATTTCATCCTTGACAAGGACGTTGGGAGGCCATTTTTGGCAGGCAGGAAAAATAATACATTTTTTTGCGTAATCTACCCCTAAAGCCACTTTCCAGGTCTCACGTTCGAAAAATTTTGTATTTAAGGCCTTCATTTTTCATGGCCAAAGATAAACACTATAGAGTTTAATTTAAAACCACTGAAAATTTTGTACGAGAAAATTTTAATTTGAAGTTTTTTTTTTAGGGCAACAGGATACACGAGGGTGATCCATATTGGGCAACTCCCCTTTAATAGCATAGGAAGGGATTTGAAAGGGGGGGATGCGGAAGGGTAGAGGAAGGTAGCCAAGGGTTACTAGGGCCCCCGGGCTATGGTTTAAGGATCCTACCCGGCATTCGCCTAAAGAAATGCAGGGAAAACCCTAGAAAAACCTGCATCGGGTAGGTCAGGCATTGGGTACTTGTCCCACACCCTTCCGATAGCGAGAGAGGAGTTTGCTGTGGGGACGCAGCATTAAACATTATTGCAGATATTTACCAAAGTGACTGCCAATCAACCTATGAAATATAATCGGATCTCTTCGACGTGTGCCATACAATTTGGTACAGTTCACGTGACTAGTGGCGTTGAGTTGAGGTCATTAAGTATGATCGAGTACACCACGACAGGATTTGTGACTGAGTGTAATTTTTAATCGCCGTGACGTGAGAAGAATTTTAAAGTTTTAAAAAAATGTAAATGTTGGGAATAAAGACAGCAGTACGTCGTATTTAAAATGCGAAACATGTATTTGAAGCTATTAGCAGGAGTCCTTAAGAGCGTCGAAGAAAAATATGCAAAAAGAACATTAAAATCCAGAGATGTTAGAGAGAATGCAAACAGAGAAGAAGAAAATACAATTCCCAACGCAGGTGTGGATACTTGAAGCAATACCTGGAAGAAATTTATGGAGTTCTTTATGACATTCCACGGTGCTGTATTTCAATTTTGTCAATCACAGAAATAAAGCGAATTATTTGAATTTATGTAAATTCTAACGAGAAAGTCAATAATTTATTTGAGACGAAACATAACACTGAAATATAAATAAAACTGAGATACTTAAAAATAAATGTAGAAAATCCGTTAAAATTTAAAAGGAGAATTGTTTCGATCTCAAATTTTAACATTAATTTCAGGTCTTTATAAAATTTCAGATAAACCAAAATATTATGAAAGTAACAGAATTCTTCAGAATCAAAATAAATAAATTACAGTATGACTATTAAATTGGAGATTATTTTTGTGTTCAATAATTAATGTTTTTAATAAAAATTATCTGAAATATTTTAATATTAAAATAAATAAAGAAACTGGTCGTCAGTCAGAAAAAAAATATAAGTGACAAAGCAATTGATACAATAATAATATACGTAATCACGAAGTTTTGTGTAATGGTTCACAAATATATAATAATGAAACCTTAATTATTAATTTAAGAAAAAATTTCTACAAATTATCAATATAAAATTTAAAGAAATTATATGTAGGCATGTGTTAAAAAATTTGTTGTATAAAATTAAATGAAGCTGATTTAACTGACAAATTGTATACATGACAAGATATTACATTGATATATTACAAAAATTAGTATTGTGTAAATAAATTTGGAGGAATTTTCAAAAAGAAAATACATGAGTTACAATGTCTTTCAAAAAAGATATATTGTGGAAGGTTTATTAACACAGAAAAATTTATTGGCTCTTAATAAAATGATATAATAATTTGTAAATTAAATTAAAATTATTATATTACAGAAATAATGTATCAAATATATTATATTTAAGTTGTTAGTGCCATTTTTAGCAAGTATTTTATCCATAAATATTGAAAAATGCCCTTCTTCTTCGTGTAAGATTTTTATATTATGCAAGTCAAAATTATGGTTTTGGAGATAAATGTGCTTGGATACAATTGAATATATTTGACTATTATTTTTGTGTTCAATAATTAATGTGTTAAATGATGTCTTAGTTTGACCTATATAACAAGCATTACAGTCTAAATAGTTAATTTTGAAAATCATATTGTGTTTTTCTAAATAGTTAATTTTGTCTTCATTATTTTTAACAACGTTTAAATTATTGAATAATTTAAACAGCACCAACACCATAATTGTTTGATAAGTCAATCAGTTTGAGATATAAGTAAGTCATGTTTTATTAGCCCTTTTAACAGGTAGATTATTAATATTGACCTTAATATTAATTAATATAATTTATGTGCCTAAATAAAATTTATGGATAAGAATTAATTAAATTTTTTATTGACAACTTTTTCTTTGTGGTGCCTAGGATGTAATAATCGGACAGGAAGGCCTCGTAGTCACATTGTCTTTAAGAAAATTGCGTCCTTGACAAGTTAAGCGATTCGTTCAGAGATTCACCAATAGTACAATCACACCATTATTTTATATCATTCTGTATTTGTGAAGGACGTGTCATCACGGGGGGACAAGTTCCACTAAAAAAGCTATTTCGTAAGCTGAATTTGAGATCTTTCAGAGTCACTTTTTTTTCCCTTTTACCTGAGCCCAGTGGCTCGTGACAATTAGAAGGCGCTGGCTCTCTAACCTTCCTCAATGTCAAACGTCTGTACGTAACCTCCGATTACATAATTATCTTATTAAACAACTGCCTACGGCTGCGAAAGGATACGGAGATTAGCGAGAAATTGATTTTTTAAGCTCGATGTAGCTTCTATAACCTGAAGTTATGAAATGAGATTCAAAGATAGCCCGATTGTCTCTCTTGCATTGGCAAGACCTCGACCTTGATGGCGAAGCTGCTATAAAAGCTGATGGTGGATCGGATGATCAACCAGTGTACCTTACACGATGAAAGCTTTCCTGGTAAGTTCTTTCATAAAATTATCAGACATCTTCATTTAATAGTTTATATACATGTTTTTACTATTAATTTCAAGCTCATGTTTCTCAGAGATAAGATGAGGAAACATTAAATTGTCAACAGTTCTTCCAAGACTGTTTTTGACTAGTTTCCACTCGCTATTGAGTATTTTATAGTTCTACTAAATCTCAGGACTCTGTTTTGCTTCCATCTTCTCTTCACAAGAAACGACAACTATATCAATTATATCAACTATATCAATTATATCAATCAGTTTCTATTGAGATATGCTAAATAAGTCCAAACTATGAAAGTTATGTTTTATTAGCCCTTTTAACAGGATATTTACACAATTAATTGAATTATTATAATCAATTCCAATATCCCTCAGGTATGATAATAATTTCTTTAATTTAATGGCAGTGACGGATTAATTCAGAGACCAAATGTTTCGAATGAGCTACTGTTTGAAGTAGATTAATTCTGAGGAGAAAAAGGATGGAAATAGTGACAATTAAGGCGAAAAAACTCATTTAACGGAGATAGGTCGTTGGGGTCTCCATAGAGCCGATGTATGTTAGGGGAATAGTCTATCACTAGTTACCCTCTCAGCTACATCACTACATCTGAAAAAAGTGAATTATTAATGAAACGAGAAAGGAAAAATTTTATGGGTTAACCAGACGCGATTTAGGAATAATATTTGTGAAACTATTGTAAATGTTACAAAACCCATTTTCCGTAATTCCAATGTTAAAAATAATAAATATCCGTTATAAACATATTTTATCTGAAAATTTTCATATTGAATTCCATACTCTATCCGGTAAAGTTTTTTAATGTTTCTTGTAAATGTTGGAAGCAAATGACAGTGACTATATACGAGTTTGGATTTGTTCTAGCAATCATTAAACGTGGTTCCAGGCTTTTTCAATCTGGCTGCAGTTCATATTCATATATCAGGTTTATTCTTATATTTTCTAATTACATTGTTTATTTGAATCATTAATCTTTATTACCAATTCAAATGTGATTTTTTTTTGCAAAATAAAACTATAAACATTTTAAATCATAAGGAAAGTGTTCCGAAGTTACTATGGCTTTAGAACATTTATTAAATATGGAGTGACTTTCGAGAAATTATCATATTTTAGAAAAACAATTTGCGAAATATCTGATAGGAAATATTGGATGAATCCCTGATCGTTAAATAAACTTGGTTGAGTTAATACGACGGCGTTAAATAAGTTCAGGTTGATCCATCGATTTATTCCAGTAATCTTTCCCTCTCTACAATGTTTAATTAACGACACTCCAAGTAGGAATCCTGTAGGACACCAGCAACGGTTCCATCGAGAATTGTCAATAAAATATCTGTCAATGAGTTCTTGTTCGAACCCACAGCTCCTGTTCGTCCTCGTCGCTTTGACCGCAGTGGTCTTCGCAGCTGAGACTGGAAGCTCCGGTGGTTCTGGAGGCTCAGGCTCTGGAGGTTCCGGCGCTGGTCATGCTTCCAAAGACAGCGGTGCTCCTGGTGGCACCGCAGCTCATGGCGGTGGAGCTCATGGCGGCGGATCTCACGGCTCGTCTGGAGGCTCAGGTCACCACTGATCCCACCAAGACGAAACGGATCTGATCAAATGGACTTCTGGATGGATTACCCTTCTTTTCTGTGTACCGCACCTGATTTCAGATACTTGTTAAATAAAGTTCTTTCCTAAAGCAATTATTGACTCATTAATTTCAATTACACTGTATAACTGTTCTTTAATTGTTCTATTAAGAACGTCAAGTCCGGTGATTGAATATATAATATGCGTGGTACTCTGGTAATATTATAGTAAATAAATTTTCTTTTCTAAGAAAAAATCAGGACGAACGTCTGAAGTGAAGCATCAAAGATGGCTAGGATGGAAACTTTGTAAGATAAATAATTGAAATATTTTTTGGGTTAAAAATATTGAATTACTGCATCAGCACAGTTTTTTAATAAAATATTATTCCAATTGGTTATATTTTACGGAACAATTGTTTATCTTTAGTGTCTAAATTTGAACTTCGTATGATGAGGACGAACTCCTACCTCAAAAAACAGCACTAATTATAAAAGAAATATGAAACATTGACAATTTATAAATTAATATAATGATTCACGGCCAATTAAGATAGAAAAAAAATTAAATGAGTTATTAATAATAAATTCATTTAAGAAATTACATTTGCGATGAAAAATTTACCAAAAACATAACGTTTCAACCTTTTTAGGTGTTACAATATTTTTCATAAAAAATAGGAGAAATGACTATATTTATAAAATTTTTGTATATATTAAAACATCTAAAAATAATGAAAATTATATAAGTTAATGATTAATTTTATATAGGGTAACAGGCTGCATTAGGGCAATACTCATGGTGGCAACTCCCCTTTAATAAGAAGGGATTTGAAAGGGGGGATGCGTAAGGGTAGAGGAAGGTAGCCAAGGGTTAACTAGGGCCCCCGGGCTATAGTTTAAGGATCCTACTCGGCATTCGCCTAAAAGTAATGCAGGAAAAACCCTAGAAAAACCTGCATAAGGTAGGTCGGGCGTTGGGTACTTGTCCCACGCCCTTCCGATAGCGGGAGAAGAGTTTGCTGTGCGGTCGTAGCATTCCCTTCTCCGTACCTCGACCAGTTTAGGAGGCAGCTGGCCGACTGTTGCAATGGGAACAGAGAACAACTGTTACCGTATGTCCAAGGTCTGTGACCCCGGAAGATACACCCCTCAAAACAGACCGAGGTGCCTCGGCTTGTGGGAACCTTAGTTCAAAAACGGAGAGAGGAAAAGGCATCCCCAAAGGTAGTCCCTTCCTGTCTCTCCTACAAGGTTCTGCCTGTGAGAGAATAGTCCTCGCAGACAGCTTAACCATTTGTTCCCTTAATGATTAAATATTACCATCAAATTATATATTTAAGAGCCAATAGAATAACTTGCATAAAAATATTGCCTCAAATACGAGACTGTTAGAAGACTCAGTTTATATTTAATTATCTTGATCTTCGAACTTGACTCTAAGATAGTGAAAATAAGTTAAATGACGTTTATAAGCTTCTAAAAAAAAAGGAACGTCAAGGAATAGTAAACGACAATCCTGACCTTCTTCTGAAATACGGAAGCCATTGAATGCCTTCGGTACTTAGTATCACATTAATACGAAATAAGTGGATACTATAGAAAAATAAGAATGGTTTGATACCGCCATGAAATGTAGGTAAATTTGTTTTTGATATCGTTCCATAAAAACTAATTGTAGAAGTTAAACATTGCAAATAATTTATTACAATTATCAGAAATAAATCAGGAACTAAACTGAAAATAATAATTGTTAATTCAAACATTTATGAACAGCCCAAAGCCATACACTCAGTAAATTGTGTTTTTACAGCGTGACATTTATATAGAAAGTAAGGTTTTCTATATATACACGCTAGCTTCAAATATCCAAACAGCAATAAGGATCAGTTATTAACATTAAAATTTCACCACACTAAGAATCATCCAACAACTTTCCTTCTTTACTTATTTTGATTTTTTTTCCTCCTTCCAATGTAAATAACCGTGATGAGTTCCAAAAAAATTTGAAATATTCTTCCTTTCCAGTTTTTATTTTATGATATATCACATATAGATTTTTTTTGGTCTTACTTTTAAAATTTCAATTTTTTTAAGGATTTAAGTCTTATCTTACATTTTTTTCCAGAAATTAATCCTTGAAGCTTTTCTTTTGGAGGGTGCAAAGAAGTTATCCTAACAAGTGATTAGAGATATTTTACATTATCTTCGTTTTAAGATTTAGTCACCTGGTATGTGCGGGTTTTGCATATTTAGAGCCACCTGATGAAAGCAACAAGGATTTCAGAAAAGTGGTACTTGATTTATAATTTATTTTTGTCTGTTAATTGGGGACTTCTTTTATCTAATTTGTATACATTTAACACCGATCTTTTATATTTTCAACCTGACTCGCACTGGACTTGTGTGTATCACAAACATGGACATTAAAGAGAGACGGAAAAGAATACCTGGAACGTTTTAAAATGAATTTGGAAAAAAATAAAAAAAATAAGTGGACTAAAATAGTAAAGAGTGAAGAGGTTCTAATATAAATAAAGGAGAAGAGAACTGTTTTTAAGAGAAAGTAAACTGGGTCGGACAAATCTAAATGAGAAATTGTTTACTGAACATCATCAAAGGGCACAAGGAAGATGAAGAAGAGAGCAGCTGCTAGAGGGCTTGAAGGGAGAAATAATAAGATATTTTATGTCGAATAAATATTTTGCGGGGTTAAAGAGACTCAGAATATTTCTAAATATTTTCTATGTATTATTAAAAAAACTATCGGCTTGGGAGGAGAAAACCATAAAGTGTAGGGTGGAGGTGCATTACATAAAAATAACGAAAAAATCCGAGACTGGTGCCGAATCCGGGGTTATGAATGTAGCTGAGATTAATTTTTACATTCAATTTGCAGTTTAACCACCACGGCTGAGGCTGCAAGGTGAAGAAGGTATTTTACAATCCAAGGACCATCCAGTCGTCCCAACACTTATTATTAATAATAATGAAACCCTACGTGATCTCGTTTCAACAAAATAAAAAATTAACTGACTCAAATGATTGTGTGTGGAAATAAATCCCTCAAGTAATGTCCTTGAGACCATATTAGGGGAACGTCACAGAATGAGCAAACTTCCAGGATATTGATATTTTCCACACAAGTTTGTAACCTTGCTCTTGCAATTGTCTTTCCGCATGGTGGCGACAAAGGAAAAAAGGGTTTCTTTATTGCATCTCGGCCTTCGTGTTACGCGACGTCTATAAAACTGTAGATGTGTATCTTAATTGCTTTACAGCTCGACGGTCAAACTTGTTTTCACGAGGCATCACTTGTTTAGCAGCGTACACTATTAATCTTTTTTTTTTATTAACTCGGACATCGTAAATCGCGCAGTGAATGGACGTCTCCTTTTAATATTATAATAATTACGTTGTTTATTAATTAACATTGCGATTAGAACAATTATCATTACGTTTAGCCACTAATTTGGGACTTCATCAGGTGAACAATATCATTTAAAGGAGAAAAAAAATCGACACATGCTAAGATATGTTTCCGTTGAATTTAGTATCAAAAAATATATATTACAATATTAATCAATCATTAATCTCTCATTTTTTATCGTTCACGTGATAAAGTCCCAAATTAGGGGCGAAGAGTTGATAATTGTTTTAATTACCTTGTAATTAATAAAAGTTCTCTGAATGTTTGGCAATTATATTTACTGATTATGGTTGTATAAATATCAGTACTAAATTATGTTTATCAAAGTGACTTTAAAAGGAATTTGTGTTTTAACATAAAATAATTGGATAACCTTTGAGTTAAATATAATTATGTGTAAAAATGCTCCATAACAGTATTTTATCATAGCGGGACTAAATAAAATATAGTTAAAACGTAGTAATATATTACTTTGCCAATTTCTACTTATTTTATTTATAACTAGCTGGATGCCAGGCGTTGCCCGAGATGTCATTTATCCATAAACCCCGTTTTTTCGTTATTTTTATGTAACGTAACTCGACTCCTATCCCTAAATGTGTTATCGGCCGGTTACGTTGATAATTGCTACCATCGACCAGAATCCCCCCCCCCCCAACCCCGAGCAATACCCAGTTTGTCACAATGAAACAGAGCGATATCCATAACCCCAGAATTGACTGGAATGTAGGTCTATTCACGTTATTTTCATGTAACGATCCACCAAACCCCACCCCTAAGCGTGCTCCCCTTCCATGCCGACATGGGTTGAAATTATACACTTAGAATATTCACCGAAATATTATGAATTTAAATTACACCGAAAAATATTTATTGGACGCAAAAATCGGCCGATCAACATGTTTGAAAATTTGCATAACTAATCAGCCTTAACCATGGGGGGTTAAACTGCAAATTGAATGTAAAAATTAATCTCAGCTACATCCATAACCCCGGATTCGACTCCAGTCTCGGATTTTTTCGTTATTTTTATGTAATGCACTTCCTCCCTACACTTCATGGTTTTCTCCACCCAAGCCGATAGGTTTTTTTTAATAATACACAGAATATGTTTAGAAATATTCTGAGTCTCAATGACCCCGCAAAATATTTATTAGACGCAAATATCGACCGCCCACGTCCGACCAGTTCTCCCACCCCGACCCAACTCTGCGCACTACACAGGTTGTCATATATAAATTCCTCTCCCACACCGAAAGGGGTTGAAATTATACACAAACAAAGTCGTAGAAATAATATAAATCTAATTAATTCTAAATATAATTATTAAAAGCAAATATCGTCCACAATTGCACGTTTAAAAATTTCCACCCCCGACTGTACCCGTCCCTGTGGCCAGTTGAATGTCATAATTATACTGAGAGCCACCTTGATTTGACTTCAATATTGGTTGTATTCGCGTTATTTGTAACGCCCGTCCACCCCACCCCTAACGGTGCTCGTTTCCCAAGTTAGAAGGGGTTGAAATTATACTCATATAACATCGATAGAAACACTAGTAAACTCTTTGACCCGTAAAATATTTAACCCACTCAAATATCGGTTGTTTTAGCATGTTTGAATGATTCAACCCCACCCCTAATAGTGCTCCCCTCTCATGCCAAAAGGGGTTAATATTTTACAAACCACATAGGTTGAAGTAATATCAACGTAATTGACCCCGACAATTATTAATTCCACTCAAATATCGGCCATTTAACATGTTTGAAAAAGTCCACCCCTGTCCACTCCCGCCTCTGGTGGTTTAATGGCCAATTTAATGTCATAATTAAACTCACCGACATCCATTACCCAGGATTTGATTCTAATCTGGGTTGTTTTCGCGTTATTTTCCCATGTTAAAAGGTGTTTATGCACATAAAACATATAACATCGGTAGAAACACTATCAATCTTTTTGACCCCCAAAAATATTTATGCGACTAAAGTTTAGTATATTTTAGTATGTTTGAATATTTACACCCCCGTCTCACCCCGACAGTGTTTGTTTCCTGGTCGCAAAGAACATATGTATGAAATTTGGTGAAATTTGCTTCACCGCTGTAGATTTGTATAAGGAACATACATATATACAAACATACATACATACAAACAAACAAACTAACACACTGTATATAAACATATTAGCGAAAATTGAACAAAAGTCAGAATTTATTTATAAACGGTTAATTTTAAAATTAGTTAAATTCAAAACGTTTCTTCCGTTTGTTTAGGGCCGCTTCAGATGTCCCTAAAATTATTTAAGAAATTATCTTTTTGTTTCAATATAATAATAAATAATATTGACATGTATTTGGAAAGATCCTAAACAAAGGGAAGAAACGTTATGAATTTTAGGTAATTGTAAATTTTAATGTTTGTAAATAAATTCTGACTTTTGTCTAATTTACACTCATTTCATTTAGTAAAAGTCAGATATAGTTTCAATCAATTTTTATTTGATTTATTTATTGCAACAGACCTTTACTCTGTCAAAAATAAAATTGCATACAGATATAAAAAATGAAATAATACACTAATAACGACAATAGATCAACGAGGAAAAGAATCAATAATACAAAAATAAAAGTATAAGTACATACAAAAATGATGAGTGCTTAATTTTGAAAATTTTTGAAATGAGACAATTTTTTAAAGACAAATAATAAAAATATATTTATAGATACACGAAAAGAGGAAGTTGCAAAACAATTTGAAAATGTGATATTATGAGGATATAACTTAATATGTAATGAGATATTTAGTTGTGTTATTTTCCTATAATTTTTGAAGACAAATAAATTCTAACCGACAAGGAAATTTACTTTCCATTAATAGAAAATAACTAAAAAAACATAAAGATGTATAATGGATTCACTCGTATCCAAACTTTTCCTTACGCGAATCGAAACCTTGTCCTCTTCCGAGAATTCATGAATTGACGCCAAGTGAGCTTGTGCAATAAGGAATAAATTATTTAGTACGTTGTATCAAGGTCTTTAGTCTTAACTTCATAACACCAGAAATTTAGTGCCGAATAAATAGTCATTGAAATTTTAATGACATGGGTAGATTTAGGTATAATAATTTTTTTGGAGGCTGAGTGATTCACAATAATATTGACGACAAAACATTACAATGAAACGGGTAGGCTTATTAGGTTAAGGAAATTTCGCGTTTATGTTCCGAAATCTCTGAAGACTTATTTTTTTTACGACTTGAATATTTCCTATTCCACTTACAACGCATCGTTTAAATTAAAACTCTACTTTACACACCTCACAATTCACATAATTCTTGTCAAAATAATACCACTAAATCACTTTAAAATTAGCCAAGAAAATTGTTCTAATATATAAAGCTTTAGTGGTTAGAATAAATTGTCACTGACAGGGATAAAACATTACAGAAGCTTTTACGGTCATTATGGAATAAAATATACTGATAAGCAAATTTTCCAAATAGAAATAACCTACCAGTGGGAAGGGAAGCCTTTGATTGGTACGCCATTTTGGGGTCTGTATCAACAGGATTGGTAATCAATTAGATCATGTTACATTACGCAGACAGCAACGCAATCTTCTAATTGAGGCACGGCAAAACATTAGACGCCTCAACAAAGCAATAAAATTATCTTAAAAATTGTGAACCGAGAACTACGCCTTTATGAATAAAAAAGTGTTAAACGTTTTCTTCCTTCTTGGACAATTTTACTCTAAATTGTAATATAATTAACTCTCTGGAAACGTGACATTCGAAGTAGGCCGAAAATTAAATAAAAAAGTAATTGTGTCCATCGAAACACATTAAACCGTCACAAGATGTGTTTACGTTTGTTTGCAATATAAAAAGTTAAGGAGAAAAGAAAGATAGGAAGACCTAAAAAGTATTAAGAATCTATTAAAGTGAAATCAAAATAATTAGATGAATACGAGCTAAATATCTCAAAAAGTTTCTGCAATCATTTTTCTTGCCTAAAAAGAGAACATTGGAATTATACCAGAAAATAGAGACGAAAATATGTTTAATTCAAAATTAATCCGACAAATTACGTATTAAGTTTATTTTTTCCCACCATTTTTATTCAGTATTCTATTTCCACTATTTGGAAATACATACCTTACGATTTATAACCTGACGAAAGAAACAAGGATTGCCGAAATGTTGAATTGTATTTATGTAGCACATATTGTTGGCTATTATTTGGTTATTTGTGTATTTAACTAGCTGGGTTCCCGGCCTAGCCCGAGTTTTCATAGTTAAGCTCAGCGACATACATAACCACAGATTATACTCCAATCACTGTTGTTTTTTCACTATTTTTATGTGCCGTCCCTCCACCCCTATCCCCAAGGGTGCTCCTATCCCACGCTCATTGGGTTGAAATTATACTCATAAATATGCGGAGAAACGCTATCTCATTGACCGTGAAAAATATTTATTCAACGAAAATAAAAAAGTTATCATGAACCATATTAGTATGTTTCCACCCCTGCGGCTGGGGGTGGTAGTCGTGTCTGTTTTTACTTCCAAGTATTTGTTTCCGGTGTACGAAATTTGGCAAAATTTTCCCTACGGGAGTCGATTTGAAAGCGGATCATTCACACAAATATTTTATTTTATTTATTATTTATTACAAAATTAGAATGCATTTAAAACAGACGTTTAATATTTTACAATTTCAAATAAAGTGATGTATTATTATAGTTTTGTCTCATGATATAATGTCTATTTTCACTGTATTATTTTCCAGGCGAGAAAACTAGTGTTCATATATTTCTATGTCTTTCTTAAAAATTGATATTCCAGTAATATTATTCTTCAATTATACACGTCAAGTTAATTTTTTTAATATAATTATATTTGTTTGTTGTCATTTCATATATCTTCCACCAGGAAAACTTTCCAGTTGTAGAATAAATAGATACATGCGTAATACATTGCGCATGCAAATAGAATGCATACTATTATTATTTTTACTATTAAACAGTCGTTTGGCTTAGTTTGTTTATTTTACTATGTATTTAACCCAGAACTTTTCTTGCTCCCTTATAATGTTTTAATCGCTAAATTTGTTTGATCCAAAATTTATGATTAAATTATACATTAATTTTTAATCATAGATAAATTTCAACTGATTTAAAATAGGTTCCTATGTACTTGAATTTTTTTTATTCGTAATTAGCCAATTTTTCGTTACTTGAAATAACTTTTTGAGTACTAATGGCTTCGGAAAATTTTACGTAGAAGCAGAAAGATATTCACAAGTTTTTAAATTATAATACTATCCGCCTTTACTAAAAATCTTCATGTTACTGTTTCCGTTAATCGTATAGGAAATATAGAAAAAGAATTCCCTTTAGGTTGCAGTTAGTAATATTCTCTTTAAGATTAATTTTTTTTGGGGGGGGGGGGCACGTATTGCGTTGTTAAGATGATCTATTGCGCAAGCCTATGGAACAGATTCTCATGAAATTGGTTTATCCTGTTCTTTTTCTTGACCTTGTGGTAAGATTTGCTATAAAAGAAGGGCGATGCGTCTGACATCCAACAGTTGCTCCTGAACCATGAAGCGTTGTCTGGTAAGTTCTTTAGAAATATGTCTTCAACGTAGCAGTATCGTAATGGTGATCATTTAAATACCACTCATGTTATTTCTATGATATTTAGAAATATAAAATAAGCACCACGTGGTAATAAATTCACATTGGCGTGTGTCTGGACGATTATCGTTATTCTAAATTGCATGATAACTTTGTATTTTAATACAGACAATGCTGTTTACTAACCGTATAAAATATTTTAATACAATTTCATTATTTTGTCAACGATTTATTACTACCAAAATGTTATATAACAACGTTAACGGAATTTAGAGTTCTTTAACAATTATATTAAAATAGAACCAGCCATTTTATTCCATATATGACGCGAATGAGTTATTTTTTCGCTTGCCTTCTATAATGAAATATTACCAAAATTGGACGATTCAAAATAATAATATATCACGAAGGATTAAATTTTACAAACGCTGTAGTATGAAACGAGAAAAACTTGCCTACATAATAAAAATTAACGTAGTAATAAGATTTTGTATTTCAGTGAAAAAAAATAGAACTAAAACAATACGAAATCACTTTTCTTACTCTAAATGTTGTAAATCTAAATTATATTGATAAGAGAATGAAAACTTACCCTGTCAATTTTTAAAATACTCTTCCTGATGATGCTAGGATTATGTATCGAAACGTCATCCGATTTTCAGGTCAGATCCTCGGGGATTTCTCATCTGAATAAGTCTTTTACGTTGTTATGCTTGTCTAAACTTCGCTTTTGGAATTATATTACTCGACTTACAGTGAATTATAATTGTTTACGTCTTCTGAAAATTTATTATTTCTATTTTTAATTTTAATATATTTTCTTTAACTACTTCAATTAGAATGATAATATTTCAATCCTTATTATGAATTATTGTATTCTTGCTATCGTTACTCTTAATTGTTTTTACATGTAATAGTAATTATTACAAAAAATTTTTTCGTCTCTTCTTTATGTAAAATATGGGGTCGAAGTGAAATAACAAATATTTTATTTCAACGTCTGTTTTTAACATAAAGTTTATTTAACAATCATTAACATGCTATCAAACTCAAATGATTTTTTATCATAAAATCTGTAATTAACATTACGACAACGTTTCTGTACACATTTGTACTCTTCAGGCTGTTTGACTGAAATTATTCTGTACGATCCCATGTAGCATAATAAATTAGATAACGACAGTATGTAAACATTTCAAGAGGTGAAGGGAACAATACAACATTTTAAAAAATATTTTCATTAAGATATGTACCAAATTAGTTTTGGCTTTTGTACCGCAATTTCAAGAAATTTCTTAGCCATTATTTAAAAATAAAATATAATTATTGTTCTAGATAAAGTAGTGTATATCTTTGAAGAGTGATGAATTTTTTGACTCCTCAGGAAACCTGCTACAATCTTACGTCACAGATTTTTTTCTTTTAAAACCATTTTTTCCCTTGTATAATAATGCATTCTAGATTTCTATAAAAAAAATTAGTGATTCAAATAAAACATTTCGGGATTTATTTCACTCATCACATGATAGGTATTTTTTTATGCGCTTTCAAAAAATATTTCGCACGATCACCACTAGATTTATCGATTGGTGAAATGATCGTAGCAACCACACTAATGGACATGTTTTGCATTAATACGTCTTTCAGACAGCGGAATCAATTTTTATATTAAGCGGGGCCAAATAGGTTCCCCAAATTTATTTTAATCCGATTCTTATCTGGTGTAAAGTATTATATTTAACAAAAGTTGCAAAAAAATTATGTACACGAAAATCGCGGAATAATTCGTAAGCGTTGTTATAAAATTCAAATGGCTCTTTCTCTGCATATAAATATTCGATACATTCATAATAGATTACGAAGACGAAATGTGGTAGAATTAAGAGTTGGTGTATTCGAAAATTTATCAAAATGATAAAAATTCAATGATAAATTTTTATAACTAAACAAAAAAAAACGTATTAAAAAACCAACGTTATTTAGTTTATCAATATTTATAAGGTACTGTTAATGGTAATTTTAGATACGGTTGCAAATAAAATAATATACGTATCATACTTGATTAAATATTTTGTAGAACGATATGATTAAATTATCGGACATTGTTCCTTGGTTTCAAAATTTTTAAAAGAATCATTCAGGTTTTTTAATGATTTAATTATTGAGACTGATTAAAAGCTTTTGTGGTTGTAATAAATAACTGCCAAATTTTAGAATGGGTCACATTATAGACTACTGAGTGTATATACTGTATATAGGACTAAAATTACGTTAGATTTAAAGTAAGGAAATTAAATTAAAAATGAAATCTGAAGAGAGAATCCGCTGAATTAAGTCTAATGAATACAGGAAAGATTCTCAGATCAAATATTGGTTTCTCATTTAGGTCAATGACTCTATGTCTGTATGATGTTTCATTTTATTTTCGTACCGTAGATATTGTTTGCGATCGTCGCCCTGGTGGCCGTGGTCTTCGCCGACCATGAACCAGGACATTCCGGCCATGGAGGTGATGACCATCATGGAGAGGCTGGTCGCAGCCCTACAACTGCCACCTCCACGGAATCTTCATCACACAATCACTCCCATAACGAAGGAGGCTCTCACGATAAAAAAGGCCACAACTGATACGCGTGAATGAAGACCAGGCTACGTAACATGATCTTTTGATAAATACACGTTACTATAATTACGTGATTATTATATTTCTCTTGATTGTGTATAAATTGTAATGTCCTTTTAGCAGATTTTAATAAACATCTGTACATATAATTGTGTGTTCTCATCTTTGACTTGCAATTAACTTCAAGAAACTACTGGAAAAAGAACTAAATGATTTTCTGTGGAGAAAAATTGTCATGCTTCCAGAAACAATGCATTCACTCGTCTAAAAATCGTAAAACATGGAAAAATCCATACATAAAGAGCATGGAATGAAAATTAATTACCTATGTGTATTTGATAAGGTATTGTTTACATGCATGAGGAAGTGTGACATATTTTTAATAAATGGTACTCCAATTTTTCTCTTGTTTTCGGATTCAAAGTCAGTTGCTTGAATGTATCTTAATTATTCTTCATACGTATTTAAATTTATTAAATGAAATGCACCACTTTTTCCAAATAAAAGACCTGAGTCCTAATTGTTCACAAGACGAAATCATCGCCTGAGACTTTTGCATAGCAACCGCAAAACATTCGCGTTTATGCATTTATTGTATGACGCAGGCCAAGGTAAAGATTCGCATTGTATTTAATGTTTTGGCCTGTTGTTCACCTTGACCTTTAAGGAGGATTTGCTATAAAAGTAGCAAGACGCATATGATTTTCAGCAGTTTATCTTGCACCATGAAGCTTTATCTGGTAAGGTTTCTGACAATGACGCTCTCTTACTCTTATAGTAACATGTCTTTAGCGATGCAGTGTTGTCATTATAAACGTTCAGATATTACACATTTGATTTATATATCAGGCTGAAATTTGAAGTCTGTCCCACGAGTCTTAAAATACGCATTGGTTTGTTCTGACGCTCCACGTTCTTCTATATTCCATAATACCTTAGTATTCTACGAACGCCAATGATATTTATTAGATTAAATTTGATTAAATCCTTAACTATTTATAAATACAAAAAATTATTTAAATATTAATTTGAACAGAATTTAGAATTATTAAACTATTTAAGTCAAGAAGAATCTGTAAATTTTATTGCATTTATTTGAAACGAATTTATGAAACGAGATTTATCTTTATATGTGTAATGCTACAAAAGAGGCTGATATTAAAAAAATCAAAGGTTACCAACTATGAAATTCGCAGATACTCTAGTATGAGTCTCTAAGAAACCACTGCTTACTTTATATACAACTAGCTGGGTGCCCGGCGTTGCCCGAGATGACATTTATCCATAACCCCCGAATTTTTCGTTATTTTTATGTAACGCAACTAAATGTGTTATCGGCCGGTTCCATTGTTTAAAAATTTCTACCCCCGTCCAACCCCGAGCAAAACTTAATTTTTTCACAATGAAATTGAGCGACATCCATAACCCCATAATTGACTCGAATCTTGGTCTATTCGCGTTATTTTCATGTAACGCTTCTCAAAACCCCACCTCTAAGCGTGCTCCCATACCATGCCCATAGGTGTTGAAATTATACACAGAATTTATTTAGTATTATTATGAGTCTCATTGACCCCGAAAAATATTTATTTGGCGCAAATATCGACAGGTTAACATTTTTGAACATTTCTACGCCCGCCCACGTCCGACCAGCCCTCCCACCCACAACCAACTCCGCGCGCTACCCAGGTTGCCATATATAAATTCAGTGACATCTATAACCTCGATTTGTCTCGAATCTATGTTGTTCTCACGTTTTTTTCTTGTAACTGCCCTCCACCCCTACACGTTGGATCGTGTATCGATGTCGACAAAGTTTTTAAATTTATGAGTTTATTTTCTGGTTTCCTATCTTCGCTTACAAACGGCCTAATTTGTTCCACTATGACGCCTTAATTTAGAACTGAATTTTGTCAAGTAGTTATAATAAGTCAATCTGGATATAGAAAATGTACAATAATAATAATAAAAAATACGCACAGCAGCCGAATTTATTTATTTATTTCTATTTAAATGAAACTGCAGTGTGTTTATTAAATTATTTTATTACAGTTAAGTATTTATATACCCAAAAACAGCAAAATTATGTAATAAGATATTTCAGTACATAAGAATTGATTGACTGCAAGATAAAAAAAATTAATTCTCTTGAACTTTTAAACCATTAAAAATTAGGAGATAATTATAGTGTGTGGCATTTATTGTACTAAATAATGTTCCTCTTAATTAAATATAAATAATATTCAAAGAAAAATGCACTGCGGAATACAGAGAACAACGACTCCATTTTGCTTAGTTCTGGGTAAACGCCTCTGACCAAGGCGAGGCAGGAAGAAGGGGCAGGTGTGACGTAGCACAGAAGTTCGCCAACTACTAAGCCCGTCTGCTCCCCTGATGTATCGAGCTCCGTGAAAATCAAACCCCATGTTAAGTCGTTAGTACGAACCAAGTCCCAACAGATGTCATGAGCGCCTCCTTTTTGAAGCGTTTCAATTTTAGTATGGGATTTCGTGATTTTGTCGTGCGGGTTGCTAGTAGAAGTAAAGAAGGTGTCTTATTCCACGAGCAGGTGTCTCAGTCCACGAGTCTAAGCACCGCCCCTAAAGCAGCAGCTCCTCCATTTTACATGCATCGGCACAACTCTGCCTGCCGTTGCTTACTTGGTCTCTCTATTTCTCTCTAGCCGAGAGGAATGAAGAAATGATTTTGAATATATAAATAATCGATAACATTTAGATAGTCACTAAATTAAATTAATAATGTGGAACTTAAATTAGAAATTTTCGAAAGTAAATAATTAATTTATTTTTATCAATTTTTTTATGCGGAATGATTTTTGCGTTCCCATATTCATCTTTTTCATATTCCATAATTAATTTTTTAAATCAATAATTACTATATTTACAAATGTAAAATTATAGTCAATCATTATTATTTGTTCCATAACTTTTCAATTAAAGGCCATAATTAATACCCATAAACACAATTAATTGGCTTTTTATAATGAATAATAAATCATGTTAATTAAAAGCAAGTAAATGATAAACAAATATTGTGTGATAAGTAATAATTGGTCTATTATTTGTTACGTTAGTTATGTAATTATTTTACTATTAAAACACAGGTTTTAACTACGTATTTTCAATTTAAAAACCAATAAAAATAACACACTGTGCCCGCATTGAGCCTGATGCCATGGTGAGCCTTGTAAAACCAAGACGTATTTTGTATGATAATGTTCATTATGTTTTCTATTATTGTTGTTGCATAATAATAGAAATTAATTTGAAAATAATCTCCTTAATTTTATTTGCACTGTGTGACGCGATATACACGGAAAATAGCGACGTTTTGTTAAGTAATTTAATAATCGCGCCATTTTAAATTTAACAAAATACGACTGAAAGTTTAGTGTTTTTGAAATATAAACTGATTAATTATTTGTTACAGAACGCCTAATGATGTCTGGGGTTAGAAAAAGCATTTTTGGATTGATAATAATTTCATTGGAAGACGCCACGGCATCTATGTCGAAAAAGTTTTTAAATTTATGAATTTATTTCCTGGTTTCCTATCTTCGCTTACAAACAGCCTAATTTGTTCCAATAAATATGACGCCTAAATTTAGATCTGAATTTTGTCAAGTAGTTATAATAAGTCAATCTGGATATAGAAAACAATAGTAATAATAGTAATTATACTCATATAGCATCGGTAGAAACACTATCAATCTCTTTAACCCCTAAAAATTTTTATCCGCCTAAAATATCGACTGTTTTAGATTGTTTGAATGTTTCAACCCCCGACCCTATGCGTGCTATCCTCTCATACCAAAAAGGGTTGTAATTTTACAAAAAAAACATAGGTGGAAATACTATCAACGTAATTGACCCTGATAATTATTTATTCCACTCAAATAACGACCATTTAACTTGTTTGAAATCTTCCATTCCCGTTCAAACCCTTTCCCCTGGGTTTTAAATGGCCACTTGAATGTCATAATTAAACTCACCGACATCCGTTACCCTGTATTTGACTCCAATATCGGTTGTATTCCCGTTATTTTCTTGTAATACCTGTCCAGCCCCACTCCTAACGGCGCTCCTTTCCCATGATATGAGGGTTTGAAATTATACTCATAGAACATCGGTATAAACACTATCAATCTTTTTCACCCCTAAAATTATTTATCAGACACAAATATCGGCTGTTTTAACATGTTTGAATATTTCAGCCCTCGTCAATCCCCACTCCTGGGGTTGGTAAATGTTTCTCACCCCGACAGTGTTTGTTTCCTGGTCGCAAAGAACACATGTATGAAATTTGTTCCACCGGTGTATATATATATATATACATATATATATATAAACACTCTGTTTTATTTATTAGATACTAGCTGGGTGCCCGGCGTTGCCCGAGATGTCATTTATCTATAACCATCCATAAGACTCCAATTTTGGTTACTTTTGCGCTATTTTTATGTAAAGCTCCTCGAACCCTATCCCTAAATGTGCTCACCTCCCATGCCGAAGGCGGATGAAGTCATTGACTAAATATATCGGCCGTTTTTACATGTTAGAAGATGACCACCCCCACAAATATGCGATAATGAAAAAGAATGTATTCCACGCAAAAATCGGCCGATTACATTGTCTGAAAATTTATTCCCTCGCCCAACAACTCCCAAACCCGTCGCGTTACCCCCCCAGGGTTGTCACAATTAGACTCAGCGACATTCATAGTCTCTGAATTGATTCGAATCTCGGTTGTTTTTGCGGGATTTTATTTAACGTACCTCCACCCCACCCCTAAGCTTGCTCCCCTCACACGGGTTAAATTATACACAAACAACATCGGTATAAATACTATCAAAGTAATTAACCCCAGGAAATAATTATCGCAAATATCGACCGTTTAACATGTTTGAAATTTTTCACCCCCGACCACTCCCGCTTCGGGGACTTAAACGGTCAAGTTTAATGTCATAATTAAACTCAGTGACAATCCTGATAGTTTCTGGTTTATTTTTATCTAATGCTACTTCCACGCAAACCCTTAAGGGTGCACCCTTCCTAGTCCGAAAGGGGTTGAAATTATTCATAGAGAACATGTAGGGAAGTTTTATTAATCTAATTCATCCCGAAATATATTTAATTGACGCAAAAAACAGCCGGTCAACTCATCCCAACCCAGCCCATACCCGCGCGTTGTCCAGATTGTCATAAATAAATTCAGGGACATCCATTACCTTCGATTTGACTCGAATCTCGGTTGTTTTCCCGTTATTTTCAAGGAAATTAATTAAACTCAGTGACAATCCCGATAGTTTCTGGTTTCTTTTTATGTAATGCTACTTCACGCCCACCCTTAAATGTGCACCCTTATGAGTCCGAAAGGGGTTGAAATTATACACAGAGAACATGTAGGGAAATTGTATTAATGTAATTCATCCCGAAATATATTTAATCGACGCAAAAAACAGCTGGTCAACTCTTCCCAACCCAGCCGATACCCGCGCGTTGTCCAGATTGTCATAAATAAATTCAGGGACATCCATTACCTTCGATTTGACTCGAATCTCGGTTGTTTTCCCGTTATTTTCAAGGAAATCCCCTCCAGCACCACCCCTATCATGCCTACAAACAACATCGGTAGAAATACTATCAACGTCAATGGTCCCGGCATTTATTTATTCCACGCTAATATCGATGATTTAACATGTTAGAAAATTTCCATCCCATCCACTGCCGCCCATTGGGGCTAAATGGCCAATTTGATGCTATAATTGAACTGGACGACATCCATATCCTTGGATTTGACTCCAATCTCGGTTGTATTCGCGTTATTTTATTGCAGCGTTCCTCCACCCAACACCTAAAAGTGCTCTACTGATAATACCGACCCGCTTCTGGGGGTGGTAGACGCGTCTCAGCCCAACAGTCGGTAGAAACACTATCAATATCTGTGACCCCTAAAAATATTTATCCGACGGAAATAACGACTGTTTTAGCGTGTTTAAATATTTCAACCCCCGTCCGCCCCCGCTTCTGGAGTTGGTAGACGCGTCTCACCCCGACAGTGTTTGTTTCCTGGTCGCAAAGAACACGTGTACGAAATTTGGTGAAATTTTCTCCAGCTGTGTAGATTTGTATAACGAACATACAAATATACAAACATACAAATATACAAACATACAAACATACATACATACATACACTCATTTTTATTTATAAAATTAAACGTCGTTATTAATGGAAACAACATCGATAAAATAGTATGAACAACACCACCCCTAAATATGCTACTTTCCCGTGGTGGAAAGGGTTGAATTTTTACTCATATCACATCGGTAGAAACACTATAAATCTAGTTTACCCATAAACACATAACATTTTGGCAATTTTAGAATAATAGACAATTCTCACCCCCAGCCCTAAGCAAGCTCACCGCTAATGTCTAAAGGGATTTATATTTTCAACAAAATCCGTTGAAATAGTATCCACGTAATTCTCCTCCAAGAACGCGCAAGAACTGACTATTTATCTCCCCTTCCAACCCCCACCCTTTCGGGTTAAATGGGCAATTAAAAATATTTATCCGAAGTAAACTCACTGACATCCATAACCTTCGATTTGACTCCAAACTCGGTTGTATTCGCGTTATTTTTCTGTAAAATTCGGTGAAATTTGATCCACCGGTATAGACTTGTATTCTCCACCCCAAACCCTAAGGGTGCCCTTTTCCCAGGGTGTAGGGGATGAAAATTATATTCTGAAAACATTGGTAGAAACTCCATAAATATGTTGGACCCCTAAAAATTATTATCCGACTAAAATATCGGCTGTTTTAGCATGTTCAAATATTTCCACCCCCGTCCACCCCCGCTTCTGGAGGTGGTAGGCGCATTTCACTCCGACAGTGTTGTTTTCCTGGTCGCAAAGAACCCGTGTACGAAATTTGGTGAAATTTGCTCCAGCGGTGTACATTTGTACTCTCCACCCCAAACGCTAGGGGTGTTCTTTCCCCAGGGTGTAGAGGTTGAAAATTATATTCAGATATCATCAGTGGAAAGACTATAAATATCTTTGACCCCTAAAAATATTTATCCGACTGAAATATCGACTGTTTTAGCATGTTCAAATATTTCCACCCCCGCTTCTGGAGGTGGTAGGCGCGTCTCACCCCGACAGTGTTGTTTTCCTGGTCGCAAAATCATCAGTGGAAAGACTATAAATATCTTTGACCCCTAAAAATATTTATCCGACTGAAATATCGACTGTTTTAGCATGTTCAAATATTTCAACCCCCGTCCACTCCCGCTTCAGGAGGTGGTAGGCGCGTCTCACCCCGATAGTGTTGTTTTCCTGGTCGCAAAGAACACGTGTACGAAATTTGGTGAAATTTGATCCAACGGTATAGATTTGTATTCTCCACCCCAAACGCTAGGGGTGCTCTTTCCCCAGGGTGTAGGGGATGAAAATTATATTCAGAAAACATCGGTAGAAACACCATAAATATCTTGGACCCCTAAAAAATATTATCCGACTAAAATATCAGCTGTTTCAGCATGTTTAAGTATTTCAACTCCCGTCCACCCCCGCTTCTGGGGTTGGTAGACGCGTCTGACCCCGACAGTGTTGTTTTTCTGGTCGCAAAGAACACGTGTACGAAATTTGGTGAAATTTGCTCCAGCGGTGTAGATTTGTATTCTCCACCCCAAACGCTAGGGGTGCTCTTTCCCCAGGGTGTAGAGGTTGAAAATTATATTCAGATATCATCAGTGGAAAGACTATAAATATCTTTGACCCCTAAAAATATTTATCCGACTGAAATATCGACTGTTTTAGCATGTTCAAATATTTCCACCCCCGTCCACCCCCGCTTCTGGAGGTGGTAGGCGCGTCTCACCCCGACAGTGTTGTTTCCTGGTCGCAAAATCATCAGTGGAAAGACTATAAATATCTTTGACCCCTAAAAATATTTATCCGACTGAAATATCGACTGTTTTAGCATGTTCTAATATTTCAACCCCCGTCCACTCCCGTTTCAGGGGGTGGTAGGCGCGTCTCACCCCGATAGTGTTGTTTTCCTGGTCGCAAAGAACACGTGTACGAAATTTGGTGAAATTTGATCCAACGGTATAGATTTGTATTTTCCACCCCAAACGCTAGGGGTGCTCTTTCCCCAGGGTGTAGGGGATGAAAATTATATTCAGAAAACATCGGTAGAAACACCATCAATATCTTGGACCCCTAAAAATTATTATCCGACTAAAATATCGGCTGTTTTAGCATGTTTAAATATTTCAACCCCCTGCACCCCCGCTTCTGGGGGTGGTAGACATGTCTCACCCCGACAGTGTTTGTTTCCTGGTCGTAAAGAACACGTGTACGAAATTTGGTGAAATTTGATCCACCGGTATAGATTTGTATTCTCCACCCCAAACCCTAAGGGTGCCCTTTTCCCAGGGTGTTGGGGATGAAAATTATATTCATAAAACATCGGTAGAAACACCATAAATATCTTGGACCCCTAAAAAATATTATCCGACTAAAATATCAGCTGTTTCAGCATGTTTAAGTATTTCAACCCCCGTCCACCCCCGCTTCTGGGGTTGGTAGACGCGTCTGACCCCGACAGTGTTGTTTTCCTGGTCGCAAAGAACACGTGTACGAAATTTGGTGAAATTTGCTCCAGCGGTGTAGATTTGTATTTTCCACCCCAAACGCTAGGGGTGCTCTTTCCCCAGGGTGTAGAGGTTGAAAATTATATTCAGATATCATCAGTGGAAAGACTATAAATATTTTGGAACCCTAAAAATATTTATCCGACTGAAATATCGACTGTTTTAGCATGTTCAAATATTTCCACCCCCGTCCACCCCCGCTTCTGGGGGTGGTAGGCGCGTCTCACCCCGACAGTGTTTGTTTCCTGGTCGCAAAGAACACGTGCACGAAATTTGGTGAAATTTTAACCAACGGTATAGATTTGTATTCTCCACCCCAAACGCTAGGGGTGCTCTTTCCCCAGGGTGTAGGGGATGAAAATTATATTCAGAAAACATCGGTAGAAACACCATCAATATCTTGGACCCCTAAAAATTGTTATCCGACCAAAATATCGGCTGTTTTAGCATGTTTAAATATTTCAACCCCCGTGCACCCCCGCTTCTGGGGGTGGTAGACATGTCTCACCCCGACAGTGTTTGTTTCCTGGTCGTAAAGAACACGTGTACGAAATTTGGTGAAATTTGCTCTACCGGTGTAGATTTGTATAACGAACATACAAACATACAAACAAACATACAAACAAACATACAAACAAACAAACATACAAACATACATACACTCTTTTTTATTTATAAGATTGTAACATTACAAAATTATTCATAAAAATGTAACAGAAGAAGTAGATTTTTCTTTAAATATACAAGAAAATTGAGTAAGGATTGATGATATATATTTGGTACTAAAAGTTTTGCGAATTTATTTTTTATTAGAGAACAAAAGCTTTCTCGATGAATTTGTTGAATAATCGAATAACGATTTTCAAAGTTAGTTCTTTGAGAATTTACTATTAAATACGTCCTATAATTTGATTTCCTTTGATTGAATTTTGACAGAATTCTGATAGGTAAATTATTTTTATTTCTTCTGATTTTAATGTTACTTCATTTTTTATCACCTGTAAAAACAATGATCCTTCTGAAACATATGATTTCATTATTAAATATGGAGCCTAGTGTTACTATGATCGTTTCTAAGAAATCATTCTGTTAATAACAACGGGAAGCATCCATAATTAGGTATTGAGTTAAATGTAGTAAGGGCACTGAAGAAGCATTCTGATCGAAAATTGTATCGTTAGAAATGCTACAGTGATCGCATAAGACCAGAATACTTAATATATAATTAAATTGTGAATTCATGAACGTTTATAAATTATAAAATATGTCAATTGGCTGATTTCGTTTTGTAAGAATTAAAATTACATTCGTTTCAATGATAAAAATAAACTTAAAAACAAAACTACGAATATATAGCGCACTGTTTACAATAATTAAAATATGTCTAGATATTAATTAATTGTATAGATTCAAATTTCACAACACTACTCTACTGATTAACTATTCTCTTAATGATTTTGTATGTTTCTGGGGCGCGGATGAATCACATTGATTAGACACAATCAAAATAGTCCTTCGTCATTATCAATAGGAATATTATGAAAATGTACGGCATAAACACATCATTGCTTGTCGTAAACTTGATTATAGTTGAGCTTTCATTTTGGACAGTTAGTTCCACGGATATTTCATGTATAAACAAATAATGCAATCTCTTCCTCGTTTAGAAATTAACCGAAAAGTCTGATGTGTTCCAATCTGCCGGGATTCTAGGTTATTTCCAGCGTCTTTCTTAAATTTTTTACAAGCATTATTTTTATTATTAGTATAAAGTGTTTCCTTTACAATATCAATTGACGGCCGAGGATTATTTCTGTTGTTGCTGATGGATGATGTTATGTTTTATTTTTATCTGTAGGTATTGTTTCTGATCGTCGCTCTGGTGGTGTCCATGAACCTGGCCTCCCCTGCGGGTGTTTTTCTAGATAAAATTGACAAACAACTTGAACTGGGTCATGGTCCCAGCGTTGGAAATTTTTCGTCAACTGGAGGAGGATCTCATGATAAATAAGGACACAACTGACGCCGAAAATACACGGCCTTATGATAAATTGGACATCACTGATTATTTTCTTTCTGTAGTTTCTGTATCCATTTCAATGTCTTATTAATATATTTCAATAAACATCTGTACTTATAGAGATTCACTAGCTGTGTACTCGCTTTTCATTCGTTATTAGCTACATGTAACTACTGGAAGTACCAATGATATTCATAGAGAAAGTGCCATGACTCCAACTTCAATGCAGTTGGTGTCAACAAAGAATATAATCAGGTATAAGTGATACGTTAATGCAAATTTGTTCATATATTTGTAAAGACATGCACTAACCGCAGTCAATAATACAAATTTGTCTTGTAATTTGACAAACGATATTGCCTATATTGAAGAACAGGCTAGTGCCTCTCGCAGGTAGAACCTTGTAGGAGTGATACGAAGGGTCTACCTTTGGGGATGCCTTTTCCTCTCCGTTTTTGAACTAAGGTTCCCACAAGCCGTGGCACCTCGGCCTGTTCTGAGAGGTGTATGTTCCGGGGTCACAGACCTTGGGCATACGGTAAGAGTTGCCCGCTATTCCCATTGGAATAGTCGGCCAGCTGCCTCCTAAACTGGTCGAGGTACGGAGAAGGGAATGCTGCGACCGCACAGCAAACTCCTCTCCCGCTATCGGAAGGGCGTGGGACAAGTACCCAATGCCTGACCTACCTGATGCAGGTTTTTCTAGGGTTTTCCCTGCATTTTTCTTTAGGCGAATGCCGGGTAGGATCCTTAAACCATAGCCCGGGGGCCCTAGTAACCCTTGGCATCCACCATTCCGCATCCACCATTCCGCATCCACCCTTTCAAATCCCTTCCTATGCTATTAAAGGGGAGTTGCCCAATGTGGATTTCCCTCATGTAGCCTGATGCCCTAAAAAAAAAAGGATGCCTTTTCCTCTCCGTTTTTGAACTAAGGTTCCCACAAACCGTGGCACCTCGGCCTTTTCTGAGAGGTGTATGTTCCGGGGTCACAGACCTTGGGCATACGGTAAGAGTTGTCCGCTATTCCCATTGGACTAGTCGGCCAGCTGCCTCCTAAACTGGTCGAGGTACGGAGAAGGGAATGCTGCGACCGCACAGAAAACTCCTCTCCCGCTATCGGAAGGGCGTGGGACAAGTACCCAATGCCCCACCTACCTGATGCAAGTTTATCTAGGGTTTTCCCTGCACTTCTTGGACGAATGCCGGGAAGGATCCTTAAAATACAGCCCGGGGGCCCTAGTCAACCCTTGGGTACCTTCCTCTACCCTTCCACATCCCCTCTTTCAAATCCCTTCCTATGCTATTAAAGGGGAGTTACTCAACGTGGATTACGCTCATGTAGCCTGTTGCCCTAAAAAAAAAAAAAAAGGATGCCTTTTCCTCTCCGTTTTTGAACTAAGGTTCCCACAAGCCGTGGCACCTCAGCCTGTTCTGAGAGGTGTATGTTCCGTGGTCACAGACCTTGGGCATGCGGTAAGAGTTGTCTGCTATTCCCATTGGAATAGTCGGCCAGCTGCCTCCTAAACTCGTCGAGGCACGGAGAAGGGAATGATGCGTCCCCACAGCAATCTCCTCTCTCGCTATCGGAAGGGCGTGGGACAAGTACCCAATGCCCGACCTACCTGATGCAGGTTTATCTAGGGGTTTCCCTGCATGTCTTGGGCGAATGCCGGGTAGGATCCTTAAAATACAGCCCGGGGGCCCTAGTCAACCCTTGGCTACCTTCCTCTACCCTTCCACATCCCCTCTTTCAAATCCCTTCCTATGCTATTAAAGGGGAGTTACTCAACGTGGATTACGCTCATGTAGCCTGTTGCCCTAAAAAAAAAAAAAAAAAGGATGCCTTTTCCTCTCCGTTTTTGAACTAAGGTTCCCACAAGCCGTGGCACCTCAGCCTGTTCTGAGAGGTGTATGTTCCGTGGTCACAGACCTTGGGCATGCGGTAAGAGTTGTCTGCTATTCCCATTGGAATAGTCGGCCAGCTGCCTCCTAAACTCGTCGAGGCACGGAGAAGGGAATGATGCGTCCCCACAGCAATCTCCTCTCTCGCTATCGGAAGGGCGTGGGACAAGTACCCAATGCCCGACCTAACTGATGCAGGGTTATCTAGAGTTTTCCCTGCATTTCTTGGGCGAATGCCGGGTAGGATCCTTAAAATACAGCCCGGGGGCCCTAGTCAACCCTTGGCTACCTTCCTCTACCCTTCAGCATCCCCCCTTTCAAATTCCTTCCTATGCTATTAAAGGGGAGTTACCCAACGTGGATTACACTCATGTAGCCTGTTGCCCTAAAAAAACGTATATTGAAGCTGAAATACGTTCAGGTATTTTTGAACAGACAGACAGCGTCAGTGTTTTATTCGTGTAGATGTACTACGCGTCCTGTTTGAGGAACACAAAACTCTTGGACAGAAGGGCAGGACAAACAGCGTTGACGAACAACCGCAGTGTATTGTTTTGTTTTCAGTCAACTGTATCCAGTTGAGACCATGTGTGCGTTGCTTCAGAGCTTCCGACCACGCCTTTTCCCCAAGTGCCATCCAATTTTAATCGTGCTATAGCAAACATTTCCAGATTGTAGACAATGGTTCCTAGTTGTCTGTTTACTTCATCTTTAGTGGAATTATATTTCAGTATTTCTAATTTTTTTTCGTAGATTTTTACTGTATTTACACATACCACTCGTTTCGGAAAATATTGATGCAACTTTAATGTCGATCCGGAAGTCGTGTCTCTTGAGATTGTCGACTGACTGGCCCAGAGAAATTAATGTATGTTTTTTTTTCTGAACTGGAATAAAAGTATATACGGTTCTACTAGAGCAAATGTTTATTGGCAACTGCCATTTATCGAATCAGAACAATATTAATCATTGCCAAAAAATTATCTTCCTGTCACGGAGGCCGGGTCTCGAAAAAATGTCATGTCCGGAATATTTGGTTCAAAATCTGATGATGAGCCTGTATCGTCCAGTGAGTGGATTTCCTTCAAACCGGCCAATCCGGAAAAGAATTTCTTACTGACTGCAATTGATGTTGCTGGAAGCTCGCCCACGCATTTTTTTTTATGTTCTCAACAAAGTGGATCAGCGTTGGGCAATGCCTTATTTACTAGGAGAATTCGCAGCTGCAAGGTGTTCCTATCGAGGGCGGGAGGAGAAGCAGGCACGTGTTATGTAATTTGTCACGACTGGAGAAGATTGATGAACGTGAGATCCACCCTTCTCGATTTAGAAACCTGCGATCGGCAACATTTTATTATGACGAGGGAACGAACCCTCAAGAATCAAAGGAATGCAAATCATCTTGATATAACTTTACATTACGGAGTGGGAAAAATATATGTCTCTCTTTGAAACACGAAGAAAATCAGGGCAAATGTGTTACTATAATAACATTAAAAAAATCTCTCTGCTATTATAATTTAATATTTAAGTGAATCTGACAATTATAATTACGTACATAAACAGAAAAGCGGCCAATTTTGCATAAAAAGTTATAATATTCAGCAAAGAAAACGAATTACAAATAGTGGAAAACAGCAAGGACCCAGAAAAATTGATTATTAACCATTTAACAGTAGATATATTAATACATACATATGTAACGTTTCTTCCCATTTTAATCGGGACCTCTTCAGACATCTAAATATTATTGTAGAATAATAATGAAAAAATTCCACTTTTTAATTACAAAAACATTTACTATATTACCACGTTTCGTCCACAATTTTGGGACTTCATCAGTAATAGACAGTATTGAATGTATGCATATATGTATAAATAATTATTAAATAAGATATACAAATATAAAGGGTATAATGCAAACATTCCAAACTCTCTATTACCTGATAAAGTCACAAAATGGTGGACGAAACGTAGTAATAATTTAATTATTTAATTATTTAATTATTGTGAGTATTACAACTTTTTTTTCTGATAAATTAACCTTTTTTCTATTTATATATTTAAGTTATATTGGAGTTTAGTTTTGAAAACGTTAACTTTTAATTGTTCAATATATTTGTTGAAGACTCTGATTAAATGGATTTATTTCTCTGGTACTCTAATCGTGCAAATGAGGAACCAAATAGGAACTGTAGGGTCACTGTTGTTACATCATCATTTTTATTGAGTGTAATTGTAATATGTAGCAAATGGAAACAAATTAATTATACGGTTTCATTTAGACTTAAATAAATTATAGTCGTTCAGAAATAATGGGGATTACGGCGGTATTTTAAATTTATTTAATGTTCTTTCCTTTTATCAACCAATATAGATGAACAGAAATACTATAATTTGTTGATATTTTAATATTCGTCTGTTTTTAATAGCAAAAGAAATACAAAAAAAAATTGTACAGATATTTTCAAATATTTGATTTAATACAACGACGTTTCGGTACCTTTTCGTACTTTCATCATATTTTAACATTATTCATGTTATTATGTTTCTACCGGTAAAGTTTTTCTCTATTTGTTTATTGTTATTTAAATGTTATAAAAAAATTAGGACTATATTTGCTATCTGATTGGTAATATTTCTCATGAAATTACAGGAATTTTGAAAATTAATGAATTTAATTTTTAATTATTAAATTGATTTATATTTAGAGATAGAAGAATAAGAAGAAATGGAATTTTTTATTTTTTGTGATTTTTAACTATTGTTTGTTATTTTATGCATGTATGACAGAAACTTGATGAAAGTTACAACGTAACGAAAGTACAAAAAGATCCTGAAACATCGTTGTATTGAATAAAATATTTTAAAATCTCTATAAAAAGATAGTTAATTAATTTAACAAATATAATTTGATGAATTATATGATACTTTACTAGGACTAATTTCACAAAAATTCAGAAGTTTTTAAAGAGAAACATTTCTTGACAACTCATGGATGTTTTTTTTCTACAGTATTAGTAGATGAATGCGTCTAATCACCTAGTTTACAAATCATTAATCGCCACATGAGCATAATCACCCTTGAACCCGCTCCTTGCGGAACTTCTTTCAAGGCTTCTCCTAATTCTTAGCGTCGCGGTGTTTTTATAAATAGAGGACGGAAAATATAAATATACGTTTGGTGTCCCTTATTGCCCACTTAAAAGGGATAAAAAGTATTTCAGGAAGTCAATAAAACGATACAAAATAATCAGGTATTAACCGAAAACATAATGGGCCAATTATTATTAACCATTAGAAAGTGAAACAAAACATCAAAAGAGACAAAGACTTGGGAAACAGGTCCTACCTACTGACAGTTTTTTCGCGGCGAAAAACCAGCTGCTTCGTTTAACTACAAATTAAATTATTGCTGTTTGAAGGTCAGAAGATGTAGTCACTGCCGCGCTTGCAACAGAAACGTAATATTTGATCATGTTATAAAATTCCAGAAGTGAAACCATGTTGTGGATATTAAATATGAATGGTGGAATTTTTATTATAATTCAGATAAATATCTACGAAAAATTTAATTGTATAATTTTGAAAGTGAACCTGTTTCTTCATCAACAGTTCCCACTTTTGAAGAAATTTGATGTTTTACCACATTCCCCGCCCCTGAACTTGATTATAATTTTTTTAAAGGATTCAGATCATAATGAGAGAAATTAGTTATGTGTTTACGTATTTATATTCCCCTGAAATCAAAACCTCTACGTTTCAGTTAATCGATTATATCCTAACTCTCCTCCATTGTAATTAATGCGTTTATATTCTAAGGTTATATAACTCTTGTATTGTGCAGTTTATTCTTATATTATGATCTGAACAGAATCTTTCACATTTTAATGGACGCGTCAGAAGAATCTGAATTTTTCCTTTTGCTTAACATTTGTATTGCGGTATTGCCTAAGATATTAGTTTCTTCAGTAGAAAAAAACCAAAGCTTCCAAAGCAATTAAGTTTTAAATATAATTTGAAAAATATTATTAATAATTAAACAGAAATACGGTCCAAATTTTTTTTAAAAAATGTGTTATTCAATTAAAAAACCCTCATTTCAACGTTTCGTCTACAACTTTTGACTTCGTCAGGTAAAATACCTAAATAAGCAAAAAATTTTACAGTGAATAGACTGAAGAATTCACAATAAAATAGTTAAATAAATTATTCAAAATTACAGATTTAATTTATCTTCGTTAAAATATTAAATACACAGACTTACAGTTTTGAATGCAGGCTTATGTTAAAATTGGAAGTCTAATTATAAATTTGGCCTGTGATTTATTAAAACTCAATTGATCAAAAAATCAAAGAAACTTTAAACACACTAAATTCACGTAAAGAAACTCCAAATCAAGTATTATTTTGAGATATATATTATTGATTTGGACTTTGTTATACATAAAAGTCCTAAAAAATTTTCAGTCATATTCATCTGTTTTCCTAAAACACGTTGGTCAAACTTTGTTTTCTCGTCTAACATTACCATAGTTCAACGTGTTTTTATCTTAAGGATATGGTTTTAGGAAATCAGATGAATATGACTGAAATGTTGAAAGCATGATGAGTTTTATATATCGACTATAAATAAAGAACTTTAAAGCTGAGAACTTTTAAGCGGTTGTTTGAAGCTTTAATTAATTAATATATAGAATACTTTATTTTTTAAATTTTGATATAATATTTTTAAAAATATTAAATATTTATTTTGTAAATATTTTAGTATAAAATTGTAATTTCAATATGAAAAAATTAGGTTCTAATTACTTTATGATTGGTAAAATTTACGAGAGTTTTGAAAAATGTATGATTTGATTTTAAATATTATATTTCTTTACATTCTAAGATATAAGATTAAGAATAAATAAATGATGTGAAGTTGTGATTTGAAATATTGTTACCATTTCTGACAAAAAAACTGTCGCCGTAGAAACATTACAAGCTGATGAAAGCACAGAAAGGTACTGAAACGTCGTTAAAAATAACGTTAATTTCTGTAATTTAAATGATACATAATTGTTTATGAAATAAAATCTTAATATGCATGTAAGGAAGTTATTTTTCGGTAATAAAATGGAAGGACTGACGTAAAATAGACTGTTTAAGGAAGAAGATGTGGCTACAAGCTCAGAGGGAAGTCAAACTCGTATTTCAAGTTCAATGTTAAGCCACAAGGTCACTTTAAATTCAAGGAGAACAAGTTGTTCATCAGATTCACTTTCTCATAAACTTGAACTGTCTCAGTTTACGCCCCACAGCCTTTTAAGAAATGGTAATGGATCTCTGTGGATGGAGTTAAAGAAATTGATGGGGAACTCTCATTGTGTGCTTCATATTAACGATCCATAAATGGACGAGAATTCTAGTGTGATCGGATGCAGATAACAGAAAGCTCATTCATTTTGCCTTGTTATTATTGCTTACCTCTTTTATTCTGCTTGTAATACTGTATCGGCGGCGCCACTGAAAGGTTTTTTCTTTCTCTTTCAAACCCTCCTTTTTTCATTGTCACTGCTTACTGCTCGTGATTGTACTTTTATCTCCTTGTTGAGCATTTTATATGCAATTTTTAAACACACAAACAAATGAAGTATACATACATTAATCAACTTAAGAATAAATCTCGATTGTGGATTATACTTTTACTAAAATATACGTTGACTTACTTCTTCTTGTTCATTGGAATTTCGGTAGATACAGACTAATGACATTTATAATCTTTACGACTGTAATTGCGGTAAATTGATTTGTAACGCAGGGTTTAAATTATAAAAAAGGCCCAAACTTGACGCGAATAATTAAAAGCAAACTACGTAGCGGTTCTTCAAACTCTGTATCTTTCTACAGATGAGGATAAAGAAAATTAGTTATATAATGATGAATTATTCTGACTGTCTAAGATAATTTATAAATAAACAAAATTATTTTAACATCAGAAAAATATTTTTAATAGGAATTTCACAACGTTTCGTTGATAAATCTTCAGGTAAGAACATTCACAAAATTTTGACAGCTTCTCTGAACGCTGTAAAATTCCTATTGAAAATATTTTTTTCTGACGTTGAAAGACTGTTGTTTATTTATAAAATCAGTTAAATATTTTTAATAATGGAACAAGTCTTCAAAAGCTTTAAATAATTTAATTATCCCCACACTTGAAGAGAGCAACAAAAATTTTCAGGAACTTCACGTCGTGGTTCTTTAAAAATATTATTCACATAATTTTAGGCTATTTTATTATTTAATTACTAATTTTCACAGCCGTTAATATATTTTATTAATACAGGTTCTGTTTACATACTTCAAGAATATTATTAATTAAATAATACATATTTACTTCATCCTAGTACATCCATTTTCATTTGTTAGGATAAAGTCATACTCTTTTACTCAATCGAAATCGGGATTAAAGGTAGTTAAGTAAAGCAGAAATTATTTGAACTGAATTCAGCGTTACTCTGGTTTTTATATTATTTTTTCCTTATTATAAGTATAGATTTGGTATTAGGATGTCAGAGTAAAAAGAAAACTAAGAAATAAAAGGAAGATCAAAGCTTAACAAGGTAAACGGTAGTGACACAACACAGGGTAAATTTAAAACGACAAGAAAAACGCTGTAAGAAATAACATTTCAGATTATTTGTTACGTATTTTAGGCCAGTGAATTACGGAAAATTATATTCTGTAAGAAAAGTGTTTATAGAATTGGAGACATAGGATTAAATTTTTCTTTGGAAGTAGGGCGATCGCTGAAAAAAAATAACAGAAAAATATTATTTGAGACATTGGATGAAGTTTTTCTTTGGAAGTAGGATGAACGCTGAAAAAATAATAGAAAATTACACAAAAATATATTCTTTAAATAAAGTGTTTATTGAATTTGAGACATAAGATGAAATGTTTCTTTGGAAGGAGGATGATCGCTGAAAAAAAAATAGAAAATTACACAAAACATATTCTTTAAGTAAAGAGACATAAAATAAAAATTTTCTGTGTTAGCAGATTATCGCTGAAAAAAAAACAGCGTTGAATATATCTCTGATTGAGCGTTAGATTAATCATTCTGAATATAATAAAAATATTAATTATAGAAAATACATACTATTGCGAAGCAAAATGTAATACTTATACAAGGGTTTTTGAATTTTAAGCATTTTTTAATGAACACAATATATTATATTTGGGAATTTTATTCGTAGCGCCTATTTTGTCTCCGTATATTTACCATTATATTTATAAGCGTATGGTTCCTGATAACTGTCAAACCAGCTGCGGTGTTGCTGACTTAGGAGATGAAAATTTGCAACGGATGGGAAACTTAATCTGCATTAAACGTCTTTGATGAGTAGATCTTAGTCCATGTTGTAGTAAATAGCATTTGTATATGTTTAAAAATGTGCTAATGTCGGATATCTTCCCCCACAGTTTGGAACCGAAAAGATTAGTTAATTATTAGTCACGTGAGTGCAGTGACGTCAGAGATAACGTCAAAAGCGAGGGTAAATGTTAGTTGTTTGTTTGAATTTTGTATTTTACACCTGGAACGTTCATAATTTGTAAATGTGGAAGGAGATGATTTGTATTGAATACATAGTTTGTAAAAACAGATATACTGATAATGCATTGCATTATTAATGATTATAACATTACAGAAGTTACAAAAACAGAAGCAGACGGACAGTGACAGATGAAGGTAATATTTGATTTCTTATTTTACTCAGTAAATCGAATACCCGAAAAATAGTTAACATAACATTGTGACGCGTACAGTTTTCAAAACTAGATTGTTTTCTTCTTTTAGTAAATTAATAGATTCCCGTTGTTAATTCTTGAGTGGCTTAAGAATATGTTAGTTGTTGTATAATGTGGTGATACAATGCACGATATCGATCTACTTACATTCTTTTGCGGGCGTAAAGGAGGAGGAAACCTTGAATACCTGCTCGTGAACCGTTAACCAGAAGTCTGATATCCTCGACTGTGTCATTGAATTCCGATGGGTTTTTCTCTAGCAAACTTGTTGAACCAGTAGTAAAATATTGCTTATGCAACTTCCTTTTTCTTTTATTTTCTGGCCAATCGCTGTAATCGCTTTTGGTTGTGGTGGTGTTTTGCAGCACTCACACACCCATATATATATAAAGGGAGTCCGCGGTTGATCCAGAAAGTTACCTGCACGATGTGGAAGCTCAAGGTAAGGATTACGATATTTCGTCTCCGGTTTTCTTCTGGGAGAAACATTTGGCAGTTTCTTTTGAGTGTCTGAAAATATTTTGTGTATAAAACGCCGTCTGTATTTCAAGAAAAATGTTTGGTAACTGGAGAATAATGAAGGAAGGATACAGTTTTACGTACCCTTGAGTTCCAAATTCAGTTCCATTTTAATGTGATAATGAATATAATTTACTGTGTTATATGACTATATATATGGTGTATCATTTTAATTAACCAACGAAGTATTTTTCAGTAACTTAGTGTGTTTCATTTAATCTCCGTGATGTTGAGTGATGAGAAAAATCTTTAGTAATTCGATTACATACCGGAGAATAATAATTATAATAAACGTAGCCTCGATTAAACTAATAGCTTATGGGGAAATTTATTCAACAAGTGCTGTTACAGATTTTACATATCTTATCAATGGTGGTATTTCTGCATTTACAAACTGTCAAAATTTAGTTGTTACGACGGCCTTTGAATTAAAATAATTTTTTGTTTGAGCTACAGTTCAGTTTTTTTGAGTTAAAATGTGCTTAAAATCTTCATAGGATTTGTTATTTCCAACGTTGTATTAATCTTAAACTCCGGACTATAAATTTAATGGACTGGATGTTTAGTTGTATTTCAGGTGCTCGAATATAATCATAAAAATTTCTCTAAACTAAGGTAGAAATCGAAGCCTCCTCACAGATTGTGATATAAATAATTTTAGAGACTCAAGCTCTTACGTTTGAATCTTAAAATTAATTTGTCCTTTATATATTCATGTGTGTATATGTTTCCATATCCTTCAGAACGTACGACAGGAATTTTTTTTCTCTTATACCAAGTTGTCATGCCACAAAAGCGTAATCATGAATTCCATTTCGAGGAATTCTCTCTGAATGGAATTCCTCACAGACGATTTTCCTAGAGAGTCCTTTTTCCAGAGACGTCAATATTTGCGTCCTTTTTTTCGAATTTCCCCGCTGTGGAAAATATTAATGGATTCTGCTGAATTTTTTCTCTCACCGACACTTTGTGGTTTCTCTCTATTTAATGACATTAAATATGGTTTATTTGACGAATTAAAGTAGTTCTTTTGAAACGTATACAATTTTGTTATTCTAAGAATTTTCTTGAAGCTTGAATAAAAGTTCCCGGAAATTCATCTAATTGAAAATGTAGAATAGAATGTTTTATATTTACATATATTCGTTACTAATTAGTCTTCAATATCGTTGTGTTTCCTTATCCTGTAATATTTTCTTTCAGTTGCTGTTCTTGACGCTGCTGATTGTAGCCGTTTGTAGTTTTCCTGCGGATCCAGAAGACGTTCTGGAAGCAGAAGAAAGCAGAAGAAATTATAATTACTGGTGGGCGGGTTTCTGGGTACGTTTCGGTAAACCAGCATTTGCGAAAATAACTATTCACTGATTCTGACTGATTCACAAGAATAAAAAGGGAAGAAAACGTCGTTTACACGTTGACGAATCTTTATCTTTGTTCTCCGAGACCCACCGCCATGTTCTGTTGACCTCCACGATTCGTTTTGTTGTGCTGAAACTGACACAGAATTGCTCCGTCATCGCGTCATCACCTTGCCAAGGGTTGAATTTATGATTTCTACGAAATTTTATAGTATCAATTATAGAGAGCCAAACTCCTCACAGGTTTACAATGGATCGTAAACTACGAGGCAGCTACACAGCGATTAAGCTTTAACACTGGAATTGAAACGACGTGATAATTCTCGAAAATACTCAGAATTTAATGTGGAATTGAAACCAATTATTAGATTTCTGAAAAAGTAAACACTGTAAATATTGTAATTAAATCATGTTAAACTTCTATGTTTTTCTATTTTGTAGTCATTTTGTAATTTGAAAATTATGATGTTTTTAAATAAATATTTTTTTAAATAATATTTAAGTGATTTCTTATTTACATGAAACATTTCTGTGATTAAATTTGGCTACGTATTTAAAAATAATTCTTTAAATGTAAAATATGACACTGTTCCTGTAACCTACATCTATAATTTAATATTGAAATATTATTTTTCTTCTATATATTATTTTAGTAATTTCTAACTAAAAATTTCTAAACACTGATTGCGGTGGTCGAAATTATATATGGTTGCATTTTTAAAAATATGAACAAGGGAATGGAGTCTATAAATATTCAATATATTGGTTGTACTTAACATAATTTTTCAATTTTTATTTAAAAAATGTCATTTATTGGATTAAATGAAACCAACTACACTGTTCTAAATAGCTTTCACTTCATTAATAGTATTAAAAATTTACATATTCCGCCACTTTAACGTGATTATTCTCCAATATCTACAGTTATAGTTATTAATTATATAAAAATCTCGTTGGTAAAAAAATGGCTGCGTATTCGTTTTTTAATGAAACATTACAACGTGATAAAAGTACAAAAAGGTACTGAAACGTCGTTGAGTTGAATAAAATGTCTGTTAACAGCGAACTTAATTTATTTAATTTAGGGTTTCTTTTCGTTGTATGATCCTTAACGAACATTGCACTACGTGAAGAACAGATTAAGTTTCGGATAGTCCTCAAGTTTCCTTGTATTCTGTGCAAGTACTTCGGTTATGCGGCAGTGAGTTAAATGAGAATGGTCTAACTTGTGCAATTAATATCCAAGATGCAATTAATGCGTCCCCAGTAGGAACGCATGAAGCACCCAACATTGTTACGATCTGCTTAATAGAAATGCTTAATTACTCCAGTTATCTCGGGGGACATTTATTACAGATTACAGCTGTGATTGAAGGACTAGGACTTAAACGGTTCGTCGCAATCTGTTAGCAACCTATGTTAATGTGGCTCAATGAAAATATAAGATTTTTCTCTGATGGAAATAATGTCTAGGAGACGTACCGAAAAATTTGTCAATTTCAGTAAAAATTATAAAATGAACGGAATGTATTATAATGAACCGGGATTCGATTGCCGGTCCTATCGAGATTTTTATATCCTTACCCATTTATTCACTTTAATATCTCAGCTTTATTGAAATAATTTCTTCTATTATTTTAATTAATAATTTTATCCCTTCGAAAGAATGAAGGAAGTAAAATTTTTTGTTAAGAAAGTATAGGGGTTGATACGGATCTCATGTTTTGCAGCTTTTCCTAGATGTCCCTGGAAGTTTTCGACGCATCTCGACAGTAGGGGCGCCAAATTCATTAAAATGATTGCGAGAAAAATTTCTCGACACCTTAATTCCGAAAAATTTCTCTAAACGACTTCATTACTGGATAATTAAAGACACGAGAAATCAAAACTTTGTATAAAAACCGAAATAAACAAAATTAGAGAAATGCACGTCGGAACCGGGGACAAAATTCTGGACCTCCAGAGCTCTGTAAAGTATTTTAATCTCTGCATTCCGAGATTCCCTCCGCTGTAGAAAATGCGTGCATTTTCCTCCCACGTGCAAGAAAATAATTTTGAAATGTAATACCTCTACGTGCACGTATAATTAAATTGTTAGAATTTACCATACATTAGAGATTCGAGGCAGACGTATGTTTTAAATTCTAACAAAAACTTGTTAAAATTTATAATATTTATTGATTTTATGACAGAATAACATCGCTAATATAATGTGGCATGATCAAGTACCTCATTTACAATCTCGCCGAACAAAAGTACAAAGTATGCATGAAAGCTGATTAAAAGCGCTCAACATTGTAAATTCTCCAGATATTTTCAAAATAATGGTTTTGTTTTAATTATAAAAGTCTATGACGACATACCGGAGTTAGTAATTTCTCCAAATCATGGTCAGAAAACAAATTTTTTCGTCTAGATTACGTCGTCTAAAGGGGATCATGATTCCTCAGGTGGGGAAACGAGATATAAAAAGCGTTAGGAAGTGACTGAGGGGGCTTATTTTTCTTGGACATGTTGACATTGTTTTGAATACTCATCGTAGAGAAATAGGGACTAAAGTTAATGTCCCATAGCTCTCTCGGACATAGAAACGTATGAAGAAGGAAAACTACGAGACTGGACGAACATCGAAACAAGAAGAAGCCGCTTGGTATTTCGCTGAAGGCACCAATCACCCTAAAATATTCAACAAGAATACCAAGATTATTTAAATAAAACCGTAATTTATTCCTTCATTACATTTCGTATAAAAATAATTGGATTGATATTTTTCCCTATAGTTGATTCAAAAAACACAAATTTTTAAACCCAGAGTTCATATTTTGCATTGTAAAACGGAAGCTCGCATATTCAATAAATAAATAAACACGTGTTAATTTATTGGTAAGGAAATTTTGAATTTTAACTTTACATAATTTTTTTATATAATTTAATTGTCGTTAATAACAAAACAACCACAATAGTGTTGCCAGTATTAATTGGAGTAAAGATTTTACAGGTAGAATCAGTAATTATTCACAGTTAAATATTGTTTTGTATGTTTTACATTATATATACACGTATCTATTGCTATTAGGTAGAACAGAATATTGATGTTATGATAGAATTGAATTGAAACTTGAGTTAGTCACGTATTCGGCACGTATTTTATTTTCATTTGTTTTAAAAAATAAAATGTATGTGGATACACAATGAATCACTAGCAGCTAAATAAGTTTCAAAATCGACAAAAAAAATCCACTTCTTTAATTTTTTTTTGAGTAAAGTGAAACGCGTGAACGTTTGAATAAACCTGGCCGAGAGGAATAAATCAGCCATGTGAGATGATTTGTGAGCGAGCAACAGAGATTTATGCACAGTGACTGTACGAGGCTCTACCCAGAATTAAACACGGCCTCCTCTAATTTTCCCTTCTGCAGTTACGGTTCACTTGGCGAGAAAAACATAACAGACTCTGCATTCCGGCAAAAATTAACAAAAGTAATCTTCTTCTGGATTTTGAAAAAACACGCCGACGGCTCTCAACAACGAGAGAAAATGGAGGTGATGTAAATCTGTTAAGTAATGTAATGAATTTTTTTTTTTCATGAATTCATACCGGTGTAATTCATTTATAGAAACTACGTAAAAATATAAATTTTATATGCTGTATTTTTATGCCATATTCAAAATGACATCTTGTTGCATCACAAATATTTTCTCAATTCAAAAATCAACATTACATATCCACCTTAGACATTTGATGGCACTCTTTTGGTTGTTGTTTCTCCGCAATTTAGTTGATTCATTGAATAACAAGGTAATTTTTTATTTCAACATAAATAAATAAACCAGCCAAGCACGTCGGAATTATAAATTTTTAAAAACACATAATAATTAAAAAAAGTTTATGGAACGAGGAACTAAAATTATTATATATATGTGAATAATTTATATTTCAAGATATATATTATAATTGAAAAATAATTTCGTAAATGCACCAGAAGAACTTCATTATTATGTTTTATTTTTTAATTTGAAAATAATATGGTTATTAAAAGATACAGTTGATAAATTCACGAAGTGAAGCATGCTCATTTATAAAAGCCAGTAACCAAGAAAATAGTCTCCAGAGGTTTATTAAACACAACCCAATTAAGAAACTTTCATCTTTAGGTCATAATCTGTATATATATAAATGAATTGCTGTTCGTTAGTCTCACTAAAAATCGTGAACGGCTGAACGGATTTATCTTATCTTAGTCTTGAAATGTTCGTGGAGGTCTAGGGAAGGTTTAAAAGGCGAGAAATAATCGAATAATTTCCGGGAAAACCCTAAAAACAGCCCTTTTCTATTTCCCATACAAACGTTTTCTAAATAAAATACAAATCTACACCAGTCGAGAAATTTTCACCAAATTTCGTACACGTGTTCTTTGCGACCAGGAAACAAACACTGTCGGGGTGAGACGCGTCTTCCACCCCCAAAAGCGGGGGTGGAAATATTTAAACATACTAAAACAGCCGATATTTGAGTCGGATAAATATTTTTAGGGGTCAAAGATATTGATTGTGTTTCTATCAATGTTATCTGAATACAATTTTCATCCCCTACGCTCTGTGAAAAGGACACCCTTCGGGTTTGGGGTGGAGATGCTTTACAGTAAAATAACGCGAATACAACCGAGATTGGAGTCAAATCAAAGGTTATGGAAGTCACTGTGTTTAGTTACGACATTCAAATTGGCATTTACCCCTCAGATGCAGGGGTAGCGGGATGCAAATTTTGGAACATGCAAACACGGCAGATATTTGCGTTGAAGAAATATTTTTCAGAGTTAATTATAATGATTAGGGTTCGAGTAGCGTTACATAAAAATTGCGCAAAAGCAGCCGAAATTGGAGTCATATCGGGGGTTATAGATAAATGACATCTCGGGCAACGCCGAGCACCCAGCTAGTCATGTTATACATAACGTACAGTAATTATTGTATATACGAAATTATTCAAGAAGAACGTCTTTTACATGTTTTTGTACCTAAATTATTCAACATATTGTTAAACGTTCCTCTTGAATAATTATGTAAATCAAATATTGATTTATATTATTCTTATAGGTAAGGTGAATATGACGTTCGAAAGCTTCTTAATTGAATTTAATAAAACATTGTCTACCTATTCATTTGTATATACTTTTTACAACTGTCCTATACAAAAATTGTAATTATAATTGCGGATATTTAATATTTTTCTAAAATTATTGTTGAAAATTTATGATTTGATCCTACATATTATATGTTTTTTTTTACAAATCATTGTTCCTCACAATTTTTAGGATAGAAAAATAAGGGTTTTTTTAGGAAAATTAAGTTTAGCAGAAGGGAAAATTGCTTATTTGAAAAATTGTAATATTTCCTTTACCTCTTAGAATTTCTTTATGTTTTTTAGTTACGTGATTTATTATTATTTATTGACCTAAATATAATCGAGTTGTGTATAATATATATATATATATATATATATATATATATATATCAAAATGTTTTATGTTATGGAGGAACAATTTTAAATATGTTCTGTTACCGTATAAATATAACATAATATTCAAGGTAACCTTATGAGAAACGTTGTTGATTAATAAAATACTTTTTTGAATTATTATAAAGTCCGTTAAAATTTTCTTATAAAATTTATTCCCTTAAACAAATGGATCCTGGTATTGTAAGGTAAAACGTATAAAAATACCATCAACATTGGAATAAAATTTAGTTGTTTCATTACGCATATACAATTAATTGGGAACATTTTTTCTGATTCAATAAATTTTGTCTATATTTGTTTCCAGTGACGCGGTCCACAGTTTTCATCGACGACGTATAGTTTTTTAAAATAATTATTCTTCTGTTAGTTTATTGGAATATTTTATTGTTGGTTTCGGTGGTATTGAAGATCCGATAACTGAATTCAGTAACTCGCTAATGACTTGAAAAATGAGAGTATCACTTTTCTCTTGTGGTCTGGCAGATTTCGACCCCAACGCTGATAAAAGAAGTGAATCGTTAGCATCGTAAGAAGTTTATCTGAGAATTCTTCAGAGAGCGCGGTGTCTCCTCCATTCTTCATCTTTCCCCCAGTTCCGCACTTTTGAGCTATAAATCGGGATTAAGAGAGGCAGGACGTCACCAGAGCGGTCCATACAGCGTCGACTTCTTCTCGAGTTACGGACGGAAAAGAAACCCCGGCGCCGCTCACACCACAACCGAGGCCTTCAGATATCAAAAAAATGTATATTATTACGTTAGATACTTCTCCGCAGAGTAAATTAATAATTGTAAGTCATGTGTCTTTTATAATCCCTCTGTCGCTGTCATTTCACGTCAGGGAAAATTGGCGTAATAATTTCATTTTACTTTTATTCGTAAAAATAAATATTTATCAGAAGGGGTTGAAGTTATTCACTTTTCCGTTTAATACTAAAGACGAGAACGTTTCTGTATATATCCAGTAACAATCACAGGAATTAACCTCGTATTGCACTGATTTTTAAAAATAAAATTGTACATAAATGATTAACACAATTATCGTAATACCACGATAAATAAATCAGCACAATTGTTAACATTATTAATAATTTCTAACTAATCAGTTGTTAATGACCACAGAAGTTAGCGCGACTATAAATAAAAAGAGCATGCATAATCGTTTCAAATTTTGGATGATTAAATTTTAAACGTCTCACTAATTGTTATATTTATGGCTACAACGACATACAGTTTTGTTAAGTCGTATATAAAGTCCAGTAAACAATGTTATTTTATATGTTAAACGTTCTAAACCTTCATGCTACAGAAGAACCCAATTTTTAAAAATTCTTGGAAAATTGTTAGTTGTTTGATATGAAATATATAATTTTTTGTGAAATATTGGTATTTTTCTATATTTATGACCTGTGGGGGAAAATACGGTAAAAATTTCAGTTTGTTAACAACAGAAAACAATCGCAGGTAACTGTTGCTGCTGAAGGCAAGTAATTATCTCTTTCGCTAAAAATACGTCTGTCTAATACAGACATGAGAAATATTCGAACGGCAATTTTTATTCCTATTCTTGATATTTTTAATACTTTTCCCGCAACTACGCTCGGTTTTGAGATTTTTCAATGAAAATCTGCAATGAAATAAAAGTCCGGAACTCATTATGACAAACAAAGACTGCAGGAATGTTATATGACTATATATGAAGAAAAATCCTACTGTGAATTTGATTAAAATATGAACGTTTTTAACTCAAAGACTTCCGTGTTTTATTTTCAGAACTGATAAATTAAACAGAAATTGGTCAAAAGTCAATGTTATTTATAAACACTAAAAGTTGCACATATTAATTGAAATACCACGAAACGTTTCATCCATTTGATTATATATTTGAAATATAATGAAAAAAATAAAAAGATTGAATCCAAAAAAAACCAACCAAATCAATAAATTTAGTACTTGCATGATTAAAGAAACAATTTAAATATTATATAAATGTTTTCATTTGAATAAACATATTAAGTAAAAAATTTAGATGTCGTCTATCAAATTCCATGGTCGAAATAAGAGTAAACAATTTCAATTATATATTTCACGGAGTTTACATTGTAACTAAATTGCCTTTTTTATTATTATATTTGTGGAATAATTTTTGGATAACGTCTGAAGAGGTCCTAATCAATGGGAATGTGTATTGTAATTAATTTAAATAATTTTGAATGTTTCTAAATAAATATTTTGAGTTTTGGTCAATTTCCACTAACTACACTATCTATATCATATTAAAATTAAATTAAAAGAAACATTAAACCTTAACGTAAGTGAAAGAATTTTTAAATGAAAATATTTACGTCTGGTTGAAAATAATGAAGAAGAAAGATAGCCAATTCGGACAAAAAGTGATAATATAAATACCACACAATTTATGTATATATATATATATATATATTAATTGTAAAAAAAATTGTAAAATTTTATATTGTTTTATATAAATTTGAAAAAATTTACAAATATAATTGTTATAAATTGAGATTTAAATTATAAATGGGAGATTCTACCTCAGTTCGTGGACATGAGGGAGTTAAATGGGGGGGGGGGTGCTGTAAATATCTCCAGAAATTGCAGGCTGAACTCTAATGCAATAAAAGCCTCCAGATTTGACCTCAAACTGCATATAATTAAATTTGAACTCTTACTTTTACTGTTTTCTGTACGGCGTACAAGAAGGTCAGATCTCCACATAAGTTCAGGAACTCTCTCGGGATAGCGTAATACTGGTAGCTGCGTCAGGAACTCGGCCACATCTCCATACTTCATCAGGAACTCTGCCGAGATAACGGGCTTCATCTCGTACTCGACAATAAGTATCTTCGTTCCCATTCCGTCGACTGTCGCTTCCGATTATTAACTCTCGCTTCCCATTAAAATAATTAAAACGCAGAAATCAACAGTAACACTAGTGAAAAATAAATAGTTTTCAATAACAGAACAAATTGGCTGTTAAATACTCAATTTAAATATCCTGATGGAGTCGATAACAGTTTAAAATTACTCTACAAGTGTTTGAAAATATCTTCATTCTTTCTTCTTGTAGATCCAAAAAAACCAAAAACACACAAAACCAATAATCAAATCTAATTCACTTCATTACAATATATATATATATATATATATATATATATATATTGTAATAACCAGCTAAGAAAGACATGAAGTCTGTTATTATTTGTGTCATAGTTGTTTACGAACTCAGACTGGGGATCCTTGAGTGGTGTGTACATATAAAAGATAATGATAAAATGACGGATAAGTGGACTTTTAGAGAAGGGAAGGACAAATAATTGGGGCTTTTTGGCAGCTCTTAGGACAAATTGTGTGACCGACGGAACCCTGAAAGGCATCATAACAGATGGACGAGGTAATTATACTAAAAGGAGATGCTTATTGTAATTGATTATGCGGTTCTCGGAGCGGAAGAACGGCAACAGATGGTGTTTGTTTTGGCGAACATGTAATTTCAAAACAACTGGGAAAACAAGGGAGCCGGGATATAAATAAGAGAGCAGATCCTGCATTACTTTTAGGCGAATGCCGGGTAGGATCCTTAAAATATAGCCCGTGGGCCCTAGTAACCCTTGGCTACCTTCCTACACCCTACCGCATCCCCCCTTTCAAATCCCTTTCCTATGCTATAAGAGGGGAGTTGCCACTATGTGGGTTACCCTATAGATAGCCTATCTACACCCAAAAAAAAAGAAAAAAGGCAGAGTTAGTTATAGAGGAGATATAGAGGAAGTCAAATTGGAGTGAGTTGGTCGTGTGGACTGGAGCAACGTGTCAGCGGGGAGAGATCATCGGATGGTAGGCCAAGCTACGTGGCCGAAAGTAATCAACTGGACATCAGTCGTCAACAGTTGGTGGGCGTTTCATCGTGGAGGTCTGTCTGAAAGCAGAGTTGTTTGAATTCGTCGTGAGGGTTACATCGTCAAGAGTGTGAGCGCAGCCTGGGGACTGTTAAGCCGGTATAAAGTGAGTGTGTGGACCCGAGAGCGTGTAAGTTTATTTTTCTGAATTAATAATTGTAAATTGCTAATAAAGGGTAAAAAGTGTCAGATTTCGTTATTTTCATTTCGTTTCAATCGTTTCTTTTCGTTTCAATCATTTCGTTTTCCATTTATTGTAACTGTATCTGTTTAATTGTAAATTTCTGTTCTTTTTTCCTTATCAACCGAGTAAAGACCTTGAGGGTACTGAGTCCAATTATTAAAAATGTATTCTAGGTAAATAAAATTGTTTTGATTTATAAAATTTCATCAGATTTGTGTAATTGAAAATTGTGTAATAAATAAAAATTGTTTGTTTAAATTGGTACCGTTATTTTATTTTATGTCTGTATTACATAAAATTTCTACCACAACGTGGGGCAAATTTCATTAATCAAAAATTTATTAGTGTTTATTACAATATATATATATATATATATATTCGTAAAACATGTAAAAATCGCTTAAAATTTTATATTTATTCAGCCTTAAACATTTTTTATGTTCTACGGTGCAGTTTATCAGAGCACATATATAAGATGGAAGAAACAGAAAGACGAATATAAAGGATAATCATTAATCGCGAAACAAATTGTAAATTTGTCGGACGGATGTGGAGGAAGATTTGCAGGAACCGTAGCGTGTAGAGAATTTGTTGTTAGATGTACAAAAAAGTGGATACAGTGTCGCTGAAGATTGAAAACGTGACTCGATTGATACAACAGTTAAAAAAGTAAAGGTGTTAATGGGAGAGTGTTGATGGATTTTTCGAACCCAAACGAATCGAAAAAAATTACCCTATTAAATATATTGAAATAACCGCCATGGTTATTTTCAGACGAATAAAAGTGTGTCATTTGCAATTGGACCGTTACGAGAAAGTAAATATGCAAAACACAGGATTTAGCCATCTTCTTGCAGTAGCGTGTGATAAGAGCGCCACACCGTCGAACCTAAAGACTGTGGAAGTTTAGAGGTGCCTCTTGAAAATCGAAGTCCACATAAAAACTGGGGCTCTCCCTCTTTTATCGCTGTGCTGGCAACGGTAGCGAACATTGGGTTGAACACGATAATGCACAAATATAGAATCCAGGTTTTATCATCATGAATCATCGCTCGCCAATACGATAGAAGATAGCAGATATTCCATCAGCAGTCAGTCGTTTTCCCTGTGATTCAAATTCACATCCTATTCTCTTGCCACTCGTTGAGAAGGAACCACCGCTTGTCTCTTAGAACCGATATAATTTATTTTATTCACATTTGTTACATTAGCAAACAACTAATGACAATTAATATACGCCTATGACGTAACATTTCATTCAAAACAAAGACAAAGAGACGTGGCAACTGCCAAGGTATTTAAACTCAATATATATTGAGTTCATGTTTACCTTCAACTTCTGAAAAGCCACTCACCTTCGTATAAAACGTGATCCTACGTTATTGCGATGGCTTAATATCGTAGATTGGAGAAACCTGTTTACATTTAGTCCTGAGACATTGACACGCAGTTTTGTCTAAAATATAGTTTCCTTGCTGCCTCACATTTTTAAACGCAGGAAAGGAACAAAGAAATGGAAACTTCTACCCAACTATTGATTGAATAAATTTATGTTAATCATTTACAACATAAATTTTAATTAAATAAATATTGATCATTTTGAAAAAAATAAATTTCACTACTTACTTAGAAAGGTACGTGTGTCATAATTTTATCCTGTCAAGAAAGTTAACGTAAGGAGAATATTAATATTTGTTTGAAAAATACACGAGGACTGCTTTAACGCGAGAAATGGGTTTATTTAGCTCACAGTGTGAATAAAGTTAATTAAGGTTTATTAATATGGGAGTGAGAAAAAGGATTAAAAATACTGAAATATAATTTCTGGATTTTAATAGTTAACTTCCACCAAGAAAGTCGGTTTGTTGCCAAGGTAATAAAATGTGTCAAATACGAAAGAATGGCTAAATTGGCCTGGAATATATTTTTGGTTTCAATCAAGCGACTGTAATAAAATCTTAAAAATCGAAAAAAATGACATAAGGATCTTTTTCTTATTAATATAAACAACTGTAATGTAAACTGTAACCGTTTTGAAACTAGTTGGTAATGGTGTAAAAGCTACATATAAATATTTTTGTGGATGTGTCCTTTGTCTATGAGGACGACGAATTGAAGTCAAGAAATCAAAAAGCACGTGGTCAGACTTACACTTTTTTTTAGGGCAAAGGGCTACATGAGGGTAATCCACTTTGGGCAACTCCCCTTTAATTGCATAGTAAGGGATTTGAAAGGGGGGGGATGTGGAAGGGTAGAGGAAGGTAACCAAGGGTTAACAAGGGCCCCCGGGCTATATTTTAAGGATCCTACCTGGCATTCGCCTAAAGAAATGCAGGGAAAACCCTAGAAAAACCTGCATCAGGTAAATCGGGAATTGGGTACTTGTCCCACGGCCTTCCGATAGCGGGAGAGGAGTTTGCTGTGGGGACGCAGCATTCCCTTCTCCGTGCCTCGACTAGTTTAGGAGGCAGCTGGCCGACTATTCCAATGGGAATAGTGAACAACTCTTACCGTATGCCCAAGGTCTGCGACCCCGGAACATACACCTCTCAAAACAGGCCGAGGTGCCTTGGCTTGTGGGAACCTTAGTCCAAAAACGTATCTCTCCTAAAAGGTTCTGCCTGCGAGAGAAAATCCCTCGCAGGTTACCTGCGAAATCGTTTACTCAAAATATCTTCATTTCAGTGATCAAACAGAGAGAAAGTGTTTAGGAATCATTTAATCGAATTATTTCATAAAACCCGGAAGAAAGTTCAATTTTCCTGTCGTGGAACAGAATGAAAATAAAAAAAACGCACAAGTGTTGGTGTGAAATTTATGGAGTAGAGTTCCACACCTTTATTAAGCTCCTCCAGTCTCATTGCCCACATGCCACTTTTTCATGTCATTCCTGTTAGTGAATATAACGCTATAGTTAACAAAAAAATTTCACAGAGAGTTCCTGAGGAACTTTGGAATAGACTTTTAGTTATTTTACTGTAGCATCATTTCTGGATTTTTTATTTGCATTTTATAAATCAATCAATGTTTAATGAAAAGTTTGAAAATATTATCGTCAATATTATGGAATTCATTGAAGAAAATAGGTGTTGTGTTTCAGAGAATTCAAACTTGTGATCACATTAGAATTGTCAATGTGTTTATTGTGTTGTAATTTATGCCTCAGGTCTGCAAAAAAATGTTAAGACTGAGGTAGGAAATAGGGGTTATTGATGGTGAGGAAGAAGTAATTGTAGACAAGCTATATATAGAGTGGCAACTCCCCTCTTATAGCATAGGAAAGGGACTGAAATGGGGGATGCGGAAAGGTTTTAAGGATTCTGCCCGGAAATTCAGGGAAAACCCTATAAAAACCAGCATCAGGTACAATATATTGTTCTCGGAGTTCAGCCGGGTTTTGCATAATTATAGAAGAACGCAACGTTTCGACGACTAAAAGCTCTGTCGTCATCTTCTAGGCGAAGTGTCGGAACCTTTTTATTTTTTATTTTTTTTAGGGCAACAGGCTACATGAGGGTAATCCACTTTGGGCAACTCCTCTTTAATAGCATAGGAAGGGATTTGAAAGGGGGGATGTGGAAGGGTAGAGGAAGGTAGCCAAGGGTTAACAAGGGCACCCGGGCTATATTTTAAGGATCCTACCTGGCATTCGCCTAAAGAAATGCAGGGAAAACCCTAGAAAAACCTGCATCAGGTAGGTCGGGCATTGGGTACTTGTCCCACGCCCTTCCGATAGCGGGAGAGGAGTTTGCTGTGAGGAAGCAGCATTCCCTTCTCCGTGCTTCGACCAGTTTAGAAGGCAGCTGGCCGACTATTCCAATGGGAATAGCGAACAACTCTTACCGTATGCCCAAGGTCTGCGACCCCGGAACATACACCTCTCAAAACAGGCCGAGGTGCCTCGGCTTGTGGGAACCTTAGTTCAAAAAAGGAGAGGAAAAGGCATACCCAAAGGTAGCCCCTTCGAATCTCTCCTATTTTTTTTTATTTTTGGTGTAGATAGGCTATGTATAGGGTAATTCACATAGTGGCAACTCCCCTCTTATAGCATAGGAAAGGGATTTGAAAGGGGGGATGCGGAAGGGTGGAGGAAGGTAGCCAAGGGTTAACAAGAGCCCCCGGGCTATATTTTAAGGATCCTACCCGGCATTCGCCTAAAGAAATGCAGGAAAACCCTAGAAAAACCTGCATCAGGTGGGTCGGGCATTGGGTACTTGTCCCACGCCCTTCCGATAGCGGGAGAGGAGTTTGCTGTGAGGCTGCAGCATTCCCTTCTCCGTGCCTCGACCAGTTTAGGAGGCAGCTGGCCGACTATTCCACTAGTCATAGCGGAAAACTCTTACCGTATGCCCAAGGTCTCTGGCCCCAGAACATAAAAACGAAAGAGAGCTTCTTTTACTGTATCTTAGCTGGGAGACATAATGGGGTAGAAGAGCAACGACCGGAAGGGAAGAAAGAAAGAAATTTTCAGAGTCATTCCAAGTTTCCATAACGCTAATATCTGTTTTGTAAACGTAATATGTATGACGTCATTCAATTTTAATTAAAATCAGGAAATTTAAATGCTTTGGTAAAAAAAATTATTACGGTATCTATGAAGAACAATTTTGTAGTCTGAAATGTTTTTTCGTCCACTGGTATCATTGAGGTGTTTCCTATCAATTTTTCGGTAACCCTCTTTGAAAATTGAGAACCCGAAACATTTTGCAGCAATTATTCGATTTTTATCATTTTATCGTGGACCATAAATTTACTTGAAGTATTAAAGACAGCGACGTATCGATTGTAGATTCCGGTTTTTTAAATGGTGTTGTAATTGCTGTTGTCGAGCACAGAGCAACGCGCGTCCGCCGAGCTGTAGCAGAGATGTATCCCCTTTAATAATGCACCGGTGAACACTGTGCATCAGAGCCGGTGATTTGATTGCATACGTGTCAGCCGAGGACTCGTCAAAGTCGCCCGGGATTTCCACCCTTCAGTCTCCACGAACGCTTAAATGACTTCATAGACTCGCCGCAGACGCAATAAAGCACGTGAAGGTATATTTGGTAGAAATAAAACTAAATGCATTTCCGCCGCAGCGGGAGTTCGGGAGCGTAATATTGCAGAACCCCTTTTCCTCCGTGTCACCCCCATTGCTTCGATAACGGGAGAGGACCCGCTCCCCCCCTCTCCTAGTTCCAGGGGTAGGATTATCCAATATTTCCGGCTGCACATTGCGTTCCATATTGGACTCGATATTGCGCGACACTCCGGGAGACCTTATCGCATTATAGCTCTGCAGCATTCAGCATTGCCCAATCCGAATATCTTTCCACGGGGCTCACTTGCTTATTTGCTTTCCATTAGCATGGGGTTTATCCGACTAGGCTGCTGGCGTTACACTCGTTACGTTCCAACACGTGCGTATTTATTTGTATTCGACACACGACGACCCATTTTTCAGTGGACAGCATGACTTACCTCTTAACCTCATTACACTATTCATAATCTACGCCAATGATTGCTAATCCTGCTCAATTTTTATTACCTGCGGTATTCTGCAGTTCCCATTACCATCTCAATTGATATATTTTACAAGAATTTTCATCTGTGCCGCTAACAGAACGAGGAAAATATTTCTACATTGTAATAAATACATTCATTTGACTACCATATATAATTAAAAATATATGAATACAGCCAAATTAACCGGAAGTAATTTATTTAAAAAAAACTCTTAAAACTCACAACTTTTCGACCTCAATCAAGGAATCCATCAGGTGTACATTGGTGTAATTAATTTCCATGAATTGGAATATTGTGGCAATTCCATCAATGCACAGCTGAAAATGTCATCTTGATTGACGACAAAACGTTGTGAATTTTAATTTTTTTTGTTAATAATGTAATATAATAGTCTACACGTGCCCTCTTATCATAACGTCTCTTCAGCATAGCGGACCTAAGAGGGCGCAGCTGCAAGAACGCTGATGCAGTTAAAGACATCACTTTAGATATAGTGAGTAACGATACGCACCACCACATAAATCTTCACCCTTTCCGCCTAGGCAGCTGTGAAAACGCTGCGACTAATGAAGTCAGCATTTTAAGTGCCTTATGCAGACATGCACACGGCAGCAGAAATATTCCACCCTGTAAGAGTTCTCATTGGAGACTTAAAATCATCAGGGAGGGGGAAAGGAGTCTTCGAATTGTTCAGAGCTTCTTGGGAACGACAGTCGTGATCCAACCTCCAGACGGGTCGGTGGCTCCTGGTGCTATCCGCCAGTTTGTCTTACTTTATTTTATTTCTAACTATTAAATCTCTTTATTCTTCTTCAACTCTTATTTGACTGAAGTGCAGCGAAACACCAACCACTACGCCTAGGTTCAATTAGTTGAACCCGAACCCTCACGTTACCGACTTTCCTATTTCCTGTTCTTAATTCTTCCTTTATCCTCTAGATCGGTAGCCAGGTGAGCTAACGGAGGTATAGCTCGGTTGGTGAACGATCTATCTGGACTTCCCATTTCCAACTGCTGGAATGTTACATGTTCACAGAGGTGGAGTGTTACATGGTGGCAGTTTGGGATGTTACAATAAATTTCTTCTGAAAAATTTGGCTATATTCATATATTTTTCTCAACAAGCGGCAAAACCACTTTTTCTTGAGTGCTGCATTCCTCATCCATTTCATATCCAACGTTATGGTGACTCACCAGTTCAGTTCAGTTTCATCCATACTTTCCTCTCCTTCAGTCACATTTGTCATCAATCATACCATTATTCTATACACGATATTTCTTATGAGACCTCAACAATCTTCTTTGTATCACTCTCATCTAACAGACTTCCGTTTCATTTCTTGTCCAATTCACTTGGCCATTTATAAAATATTTTTTTAATCAGTTCCAACGGCATATTTGATTTTCATAAGGTAAAATTGTGCTTAAACACGTCAGAGGTCTGCGAGGGCTATTCTCTCGCAGGCAGTACCTGTGAGGGATGTTCTCTCGCAGGCAGAACCTTGTAGGAGAGACACGAAGGGGCTACCTTTGTGGATGCCTTTTCCTCTCCATTTTTGAACTAAGGTTCGCACAAGCCAAGGCACCTCGGGCTGTTCTGAGAGGTGTATGTTCCGGGGTCACAGACCTTGGGCATACGGTAAGAGTTGTCCGCTATTCCCATTGTAATAGTCGGCCAGCTGCCTCCTAAACTGGTCGAGGCATGGAGAAGGGAATGTTGCATCCCCACAGCAAACTCCTCACCCGCTATCGTAAGGGCGTGGGACAAGTACCCAATGCCCAACCTACCGGATGCAGGTTTTTCTAGGGTTTTTCTTTAGGAAAATGCCGGGTAGGATCCGGGGGCCCTAGTTAACCCTTGGCTACCTTCCTCTACCCTTCCGCATCCCCCCTTTCAAATCCCTTCCTATGCTATTAAAGGGGAGTTGCCGCCATGTGGATTACCCTCATGTAGCCTGTTACCTAAAAAAATAATTAAACACGTTAAATCCATCTTATATTAATTCAAGCTTGGAACAGTCGTCCATATTATCATGATTCTACTCTCTCTGCTTTAGAATGTCATAATAAATATTCACCTCCAGTCTCTAAAACATAAAACTCCTCTTATTCGTCCTTTTATCACAAGACTGTTCATGTCATACATATTGGACTCGATATAGGATATATGTATATGTAAACAGAATCATAGATCCAGTCATGATTGTAAGGAGGATTATTATGATTTAACTCGTATTTTAAAATAAAATATAATCGTAATAGAAATCTTGGGACGATCAAACTACATCAGAAACTAGTAAAACAATAAACGTATGAGGAATTTTTCTGTATCATTGAATTTATGAGAAAAATGTAGATAAATAAATCGTTAGAATAGAAATACATTACAAAATAGATGAATTTATATAATTATTTATCGTATCAGAATAAATATAACTGATTCTTGGACAAAAGGTAATGTCGAGTCGTTAATTTCAAAAGAATGACGTTGTCGATTTTTGGTTTTTAGGACCTGTAAGACGTAAATTATTTTCGGGGTCTCTATGGAGTAGTTTCGTACTTTATTATTTATACGAAGGTACGAACAATATAATACTCATCACAGAAGTCCCGGGTTCGAATACCGGCGAGGGCGTGAGAGAATCTCTCGGCAAATCAGTCCTCCGACAAGTAAAATGAGTTCGAATAATGAGTGGCTAATAACCTGAGCTAGTGATACAACTATAAATAAATCAAGATATAAAAAAATTATAATACCTATTAGTATGTTACTCTTTAAAAATGTTCTGTTAGAGAATATATTTGGGTACATCAGACAGCTGATTTACTGGAATTAACGGCAACTTACCTAAAATATTTGTGAGTCTGATTTATTTAATTACTGTCAACACTCTTTCGCCATCCTTTACCATTTTTAATTAATTTAAATTAGAAGTAAATTCTTTGCTATTGTTCCCGTAGCTGTCACGTGAGACCTAGATAAACTTTCCTGCGGATCGTTAATACTCCTAGCTACGATCAACAGGTTGTTCTTCAAGAGTGAAGTAGTTTTCTACCTTAGAACTGTAACTCATAATAACTGTATGAGTTTAATAATCTTTTACACGAACAAATCTGCACGCACGTTTAACACATTTAACACTAGTCTCAAGTAATGAAAGGGTGAAAGGCAATAAATAAAATAAATCCAAGTTCTAATTTTCTATGATTTATTTTGTTCATCTGCGTGGCAAGAAAAATGATTCGTTAGTACTGAATGTTACAATGAAAGACTGTAAATGAGTTTTAGTTTAATTTTAAACACAGTCTGGAGTTACTTTTCCGTGACGATGATTATTTATCCACTGAAATATTCTTTAATGTAGGAATAGAAACCTTTAGCCAGTAATATTTACTTCTTCAGTTAAATGGTTTTAGATATTTTTTAATAATAAAACAATAATGTTATATATATATATAAAATTGTGGAAATGTTACGTAGGACTAACTAATCGTGCTCGTGAAAATATAATAAAAGAAACACAAAAATAAAACAAAAATTTAAATCGTGATGTTGTCACTGTAGATAAATTAGAAGGAAACCATGAAATTGATTGGACTAATTTTGAAATTTTAGACACTGAACAATATTTTAAAAAAAAATTATATCTGTCAGAAATGTTACATATTAAAACAACTGTAAACACATTAATTCACATAATGATACCTTTTAATTTTGTAATAATTATAATCCATTATATTTTAAATTTAGATATTATCTTTTTAAAAGTTTATAAATTTTTGGTAAAAATTTGTAATATTAATTAGGAAAAAAAAGTAGGTTCAGAATTACTTTACAATTCGTAACATTTATTATTAAATTCTAAGAATGTTGAAAATGTATCATTTGATTGTAAATATTATATATTTTTTAATTCCTTACAACACTTAAGATAGAATATTATTTTTATTCTTCCAATTAGATACTTTTACATAAGAAGAAAAAAATGATATAGAAATTTATGGTTTAAAATATTTTATTGTTTGTTATTTACACCAAATATGACACAATATTAGAAGCGTTACATAAACAATTGTACAGAAACGTCGTAGTATTGAATAAAATATTTTAGAATTTGGGTTATAATGGTCTAAATTTATTTATTATATTGTGTCATGTACATACTACGATTGTTAATTAGGTATGAAATATTTTTTTATTCTCGGAATCTAATTAAGGTAATAACTCAGGTTACGTACGTATCGACTTATTTTCCGCATCAATTTCATTAAGATCGCTTAGTTGTCTATTGACTTGTGGTCAGTTACTAACTACATCGCCATCAGTTAAATATTAGTCAATGAATTTTTAATATTTTAAAATGCCAAAAAAACCAGCAGTAAATTATTTTTTGCGGATTTTGAGCTGGTGTTGAAAAATGTAAAAATTAGTTAATTATAACACAATTAAATATCTCTATAAACACTAAAAAAGTAACGTATGAAACTTTCATTCAGTATCAAATATATGTAATTAAAATAAATCAATAAATACCAACCGATAAATATAATTTTAACTAAAGATCCAGTTAAAAAAATATTCCTCTCTGTGGAATAGACTTTTTAAAGTGTTTTACCATTTTTTTCATTAATAAATATTTTGAATTACATTAACATAAATGTTGAAAATTATTTTCTCCACTGATTTGTCGCGAACGTTTTTTTTTATTTAATGTGAAATAAATCAAGGGTTTCCTAAAAGTTTATCTGGTCCTTTATTACAAATTTTTACATTATAAATTCTGTTAGTTTTCAAACATATCGTAACTTCTATTTTATTGTCAAGATGCAAAGATTTTAGAAGTTGACTCCAGGTACTGGACCAGAATTATATAAAAAACACTTCGTATTATATTTAACATTACAACTTTTAATGAATGATCCTTTATTATCTTTTCCACTGTCTTTGCGTTTCTCTTCGCTTTAGTTATACACCTACAAAGATTGAAGTTATAATTGCGACGCTAACGAATGTATTAAATACAAGCTTGTATTTTCGACTAGGACTTTAATTTCCCACTAATATCTTTTTTATTTATCAATAATATTACAGAATTATAGTGTATATTTATTTAGTTTTATTATTAATAATGTACTATCTGATATTTTTAGAAATCTTTTAATTTAGAAATGTTCCCGTGATCGTCTAATACGAACTGTCGTCTAATGTTTTTTTTTTAAAAAAATATATGGAAATACGTTGTTAATTAAATATACCAAGCGTGTAATATTCCCCGCGTTGCGTAAGAAGGACGATCTCTGGGGAGTTTCAGCTGAGTGACGGCAGCTAATAAGCTCGACGTTTCGGTAACTAGCTGCATCATCATCATTAGGTTCAGCTCCTGTCACCGGTCTGAAACTCCCTAGAGACATTATTTCATGCAATTAACAGTTAAAAGGACAAATAATTAAAATATATCTCTGTAATATAAGTTTAAATTAAGAATCATTTGAAAGATATGATTTACCGAACGTTATTAATATAGGAAATTGCTTGCTGTGATTTATGTTAGTAAATTATTTTTGACTTTAAAAATGGGGTGGGAGGCTCTCCTGTTTATAGGTTATTGATTCCACCGAAATACTCAAATAAGAGCTTGGCACTAAATTTTGTAAAACTACTTTAACATTTTCTACTCTGTATTTCTGTTCTATTAAATATTTTTAATGTCATTTCTTTTAATGTAATTTATGACTGAATACTAAAGGTAATTATTTGAGATGAATTATTATTACCTACTATTTAAATGCTAAAGAAATCAGTATAAAATGTTAAATAAACGAACTACAAATTATTCATACAAATTTGGGCTGATATCGAATTGCTGTTATTTAAATGAAAATGGACGTAAGCAACGTATAAAAATTTTCAATTACATTTGTCCGCAAACGTTTTTGTCGATAACTGAAAATTACACGGAGATACAGATACAGCCAATTAAAAAGCGGAAGAAGTGACGTCATTGTGTGACGTCATCATTGACTTTTGGTGCTCCGTTGCACAAGTGTACAACCGTAAACCAAGGATACTGAGACAAGGACGTCATTATTGATGTAGACACTAAAGATTATTTGTAATTGTGGACAGGGAAAAACATTTTCGAAGTCACTGTGACCTCATACGTCGTGTCTCATTGGTCAGTTTTAGGAAATTTTAAGTACTTCTATCTACCAAAAATATAAGTTTTCGATCAATAAAATTTTAATTTCCTTTCGTAACTTCCTTATTTTTAGCAAATAATTTTTAAAATATATTTTTCAAGTATTTTCAAATCTTTGATTCCTCCCCAAACTGTTTAGACATACTCGACGTTTCGTCCTTACATTCGGAATACATAAAGGTATCAATATGTGGAAGAAACGTCGGGTATGTCTAACGATTTTTTTTGCAGAATATTAAATTCGTTTGTTAAAGTTTTTATTCTATTTTTCGCTATTAATATTTATATTATATTTTAAAGAATTTCATATAATTTTCAATTGAAATTATTAGTTGTTTTAATAAAAGATTCCCGCATTTTCAATCGCAGGTTTCTAAGAAATTCATTTCCGTCGAGACAGGTGTCTTTTATTAACACTTTATTAAATCATTTTATTATTATTAAATTTAATATTATTTCAAAATTTAAAATTTATCTAATAAATACACTGGGAAAGTCTCAAATTTTGTTTAGTGTCGTTGCTGATTTATAAACGTTCATAATATATACTGAAAGAGTTTCAAAAAAATAATATAATAACCAACCCGATTTGGTATTAGATGCAATATTGGTTAGGGAAAAACGTTTTAGTTTGGAAATTACGACTATATAATTATTACTATATAATATAGTATATATAATATATAAATTACGACTATATAATTATGTCGATTTAGTGACCTGTCTGCTAAAACTACGAATTTGTCATATCTTGTGTCATCTCAAATACGGTGCTGAGTGCTAATTTATTTTTATTACAGAGTCATCAGTATATTACAAATGTATCATCGTAGGGATAATATTTTTATAGACTTATTCGTACCATTAAATTAATTGTTACCGTCCAGCATCTGGCATTTCTCTGTTACTCCCCAACAAAAAAAAGTTCCGGGAGAAAGAACTTCTGAGGTAATTACTCCATATTTTCTCCGCAGATGACTAACGGAAGATAATGAATATTGCCGACGACAACGAACAGAGTGTAATTGAAGTTTCTGTGCCGCGTCAGAGGACGGACATCCGACGAAACGTAAAATCCATTACTCACCACAATACAATTAGGATTTCAATATCGTGGTTTGACACAACTGCAGCGATCTCTCCTCAAAGTTGATTCCTGGAAGGTATTCTCTCTGTCTGTGTGTGTATATGAAAGAGAAAAACAGAGACTGGGGGAGAGAGAGAAGGAAGACAAACAACCTTGTGTTCACGCCAATAGCAATGCAAAGCTTATCTTCGTCGTCATGGCAACGGCGTTGTGATGTGTCTCCCGCGAGCTGAAACTTTTCAATACAAAGCGACGGTACGTACCTTTGTTCTAATTCAGTCTTATATTTTATTCCTCCGGTTTTGTTACGTTTGACTGAAACACCATTACCACCATTAAACTATACAAAATTATAATGCAATGGAATATCGAGGCTTTCGTTTCAGTGATTAAACCGTCATTTAAGTTAGTTGTAGAACGAAACTAGAAATGTTGAATACCTGTGAATTAGCTGTTGAATTCTATTAAAAATTAGTGAAGTGATGTGCTAATATTCCTTGTCTTTTATTTTTTTCAGTTTGTGTGATACGTAATATATATTAACCTTATGAATAATTTTCAGCTTTTTTCCATTCATATTACGAAAAAGTAAAGCGATTATTGATTATGTATGTTTTTTTATATTCCCGTCGTTTAAGCGAGAAACAAATATTGGTTATGCAACAATAGATTTTTCAGGGAAAATGCGTCTCCCAGATTGGAGGGAAATATTACATAATAATAAAATGGTAACGATATCTGGTTGTAATCCCGAAGCAGAAAATAGTATAATACTGAATTTAGTCCCAGAAGATTGTCAGCAGGAATATTTTTTAAAAATAAATTTACAATGTTTAAAAAACGCTCCAAATAGTTTTTGAAATGAATTTTGAAAGAGTAGGTTAGTAAAAATATTATTAAAAACGACATCAGTGTGTTTTATTATTACCGGATTATTCGAATGTATGCCATCCCGAATTAAATAAAATATATTTAATTAACAGGCCAATGGTCAGAATTTATTTATAAAAATTTAAATTTACAATTATTAAAATACATAACGTTTATTCTCTCTGTTTACGGACCTCTTCAGATGTATCTAAAAATTAATTAATAAATATAATGAAAAAATTAATAAAAGGTTTTTAATTCTATGTATTGAATAATTTAGGTAATATGGTCACAGACAATATTAAAGAAACAATTAAAATACGTTGTTTAAATGTGAATAAATCAGAAAAAAAGACAGATATGATTGTCCTTGTTCTTTCGACCTTTGATGTTGATGGAGAATATCAAAATTTTTTGTGGTATATTTTTTTACGTTTAGATATTTTACCTACATTTACAACAATTTTTAATTTTTGTAATGTACGTAAACATATTACTTAATTATTTTAATTGAAATTCAACCTTTGATAATTTTTTTTTTCATTATATTTTTCAGTCAGGTTCCTAAACATGAGGAAGTGACGTTATGTATTTTAGTTTATTGTAAATTGTAATTTTTATAAATAAATTCTGATTTCGGCCAATTTTCAATAATTATTTTCATTCCATTCCGTTAGAAGAGGAAGCACGGAAATGCTTAAAGGAAAAACATGTTCAGGAATGCAAATATGATTCTTTTCTTAACAAACCAAGGAAATTAACTGGGTATGTTTGTGACGTTTACTGCTAAGAATTTTTGTATAATTATGGTAGGGATTTTACAAATGTGAAGTATTATTTTCAAAATACGCCTTGAGATGGTGAAAATATTTTTGAATTTGAGATGAGGAAGAAGGCAAATGAGAGGAAAGTCCATGAATTGAAAATTATCTTAACGGGGTGCGGTCAAAAGTGTGCCTGTAACCTTTAAATATATAAAGTTGGAGCTCTGGAGGATTTCTATGCACAATATCATTTGTATCCAGTTTCATTACTTTATAGTAGGCTAGCATGAATTATCAGTATCCATGTGGGTGTACAAATGGATCAAAGCAAGTTTTTAATTCAGAAATTTATGATTATTGTTGCGAACACGATATAAACCCCCCTTCCGCCCCCCCCCCAATCCCACCCCTTGAGCTTATCTCTAAACAGTCATGCGAATCACCACGACACTTAACATCAGTAACGAAGTAAATGAAACGCTCGTATGCGGAGAGTAAAAAAAATAAACCTTAATAGAATAGGATTAGAGAGACTTTAACGATCGATCAGTCGCCTCAAATGCCGAGGTTTCCCACTAGAAAAAAAAAAAATACACCACGTTTGCGTGAGAAGGCGAAATAACCCACCGCACCCAAATAACTACCCAGATTATGAAGCTAGTCCCTAAAAACAATTTCAAAATGGAAGGCTGTTAGTGAAAACAGTTGTTTTGGACGTTAAAGCGAGACAATGGCCGATAATCGTGTAATTATTGCATTCAGCTTGGCGCCAGTACAATAACATTGCGGCTGCGCTGTATTTAGTTTGAACGGCAGCCTCGTGTTTTCACTGAATAAATGCTCAAAATAAACTAACAGAGCCGTCGATAGTGAAATTCGAACAATAATCATTTTTAAAAAAACCGTAGGTAAGATTATTAGACGTTAATATGAATATTAATCTTGATTTTTCGGACGACAAGTTACAGAAAATATTCCATATACCTTAATTAATTTCTGAAAATTCCTCATTTCTCTTCTTACATGTAAAACAAGGCTCCATAATATAGTAAAACGTACTTGAATTTAATTAGACTTGAAACTGTGTTCCCAAGTGAAATAAGTCAGTACACATTTTATCCGTATCATAAAATGAATATTCAGACTTTAATAAAATCTTCTTCATAAATTTTAAATAATATTGTGAGAGTTTTAGACTTTGTTAATGTGGATGAGAATATTAAATTTAACTCTGTTGAATCTATTTCAGGGAAGTATATAATTTTCTTCTACAAATGTCTAAATACAGCCAAATCAGTCACAAATAATTTATTAATATAAAGAAAAAAATAACAATTGTTTTGGCTACATGCTTTGGAAATTCTAAGAAAAAATTGTTTATATTACATCAATATTTGGGAAGTGTTTAGAAAATAATTTTGGCAACGTAAGGAAATTATCTGCCCCTATGTACCCCTGATGGCAGTTCTATATTAAGTACGAAAATTTTTGTTAATAAATAATTTATGACTGATTTTGCTGTATTAATACATTTATAAATATAATAATGTCAGATAAATATAACTATTTATTTTCCAAGAAGCTTAGAAACGATATTGAAACTAAAAATATATTAGAAGTAAAAATAACGTATATATAGGGAAATATAAAACCATATTTGGAAATTTTTCTGACACATTTAAAAAAATGTAAATCAGTAATAAAAATTTAAAATAATGATCGACATTTTACAACCATTTACAAATATTTTATTGAACAATACGTTTTTGTACTTTCATCAGGTTTACAAAAAGGCACTGAAATATCGTTGTGTTGGATAAAATATTTTAAAATGTCTGTAAAAATGGTTGTTAATTTATCTTATTAATAAAAAACATGCGTTAAAGTAAAATATAATATATATAGTAAATTGCGAACGGTAAATCTGAATTTGATTGTGGATAGTTTATTTTATTTCTATATATCTAAAAAAATATAGGTGATTGCTACGTAAGTTATTAATGTATATAGAAAACGTGGTCATGTGTAGGATACATTATTCTATGAAAATGTATTAATAAAGTTCTTTATTAATGGATTCTACATTGGCGTTTAATTTTAATTTCAATATGACTTTGGTAACTTAAATGATCACTAAAAATGCTCTACTTTTATGACGAAATTTTATGTTGAAAATAAATAAGCTAATTTTAATGTCTATAATGAAACAATTGTAGAATGAACCTCAGTTTTTTTATTAGTATAGTTTTAGCCTGAATTCTGGTCCATTTTTTAAAAAATTCTTAATTTGATAGGCGCCGATCTCAATGCGAAATTATTCATGACTCTAATTGAATATTTGAATTTAAAGCTAATTGATTTAAATTATTCCTGACATTTGTTCAAATGCCGCGGTATGTAAATGTTCTGTCCAATATTGGAAGCACCGGTAACGCATTACGACCATTACTGGGGGGGGGGGGGGATGAAAAAGCAATTTGGGGTTCTCTTGGGATTCAAGGTCATATTTTTTTTGTATAATGTTCACGATGTGACTGGGACTAATTTTGAGGTGTTTTTCCAGGTTACAGGACCATAAAATTTACTGTGTTTTCAATCGGGGTTTTCCATTGTCTGGAAGGAAGATAGAATCTGACGTTCCGAACGTTAAAACCCGCTGTTCGCTTTCTTGGGGAAAAAAATACTAAGAAGCAGTGATGGACACACGAGTACGATAACCCATTAAAGAAATGAACCCAGTAAATTCAGTCAATTTAAGAGAGACGGCCTTTTCGCATCTACCCTGGCGGAAGTTTTGGAGTGAAGATTACGGAGATCGTATCCCAAAATATCATTACTATCTATAAAATTGATGAAGATGTTCGACTCTTGTCGTCTCGTAAAGCAGAGATTTATCTCAATTAAATCGATTCGTTCAACGTTAGTCGCAGATAATTCTGTGTCCGATTGTTCAAGTTGGTGAGTAATTTCGTTGGCTGTGGTTATTTGTCAGGCAACAGATGGAAAAATCTGAAACGGTTTTAACCAAATTAATTATTCGCCAAACTATAAAATTTCGAAATTATTTACCCCCCCCAGAAACTGGATTTACAGGAATAGTTAAAAAGTAAAAAAAATTGGTCTGCCTTGAAAAGTTGAGAATTTTCTTTGTGACCACAGATGTATGGATCTCGTTTATATTGGTATCGACGTCAATTTTAAATTTTAATTCTGGGGTTTACACAACGTTTCATTCGCCTCCTCTGCCTTCGTCGTGGCCTGAAATGTGGTTACTTGTCTTACACTTTACAATTATTTGCGGTTACAGATTTTTAATTAATTTATTTAATCGCCCTGGCGATATACGAGTATGTATTTTCGTTGATTGGTCAGTTCAGATCTGCGTTTAGTAAGACTCGTCGCTGATTGGCTGTTGGAGCAGTAGTACCCAGTAAGCCATATAGTTTCAAACCTTTTATAAAGTCATTTAAAAGGAACGAAGCAGATCTAGGTCAACATAAACAAGGACTGATTACGCACATGGAAAAGTGAAAATATTAGGCTAGGAAACGCTAAAGAATAGAAGGTATTAAAGAATACAAAGAGACTTGGAATTTTTTTCGATTATTGAAAAGCCTTGGTATTTCTGTAGATGGGTCCATAATTCAAAAAATAAATCAAATAACAGACATGGGAAAATTTAAATTCGTTAATAGGATAATAACAGAGTCGAACAATCTACCTGGAAAAGTACGTAGGTAATGCAGTGTAGTGGTCGGTTTTTAAATGGTAAATTAAGAGGATATTTTACAGAATTTATTAATTAATTATCTGAACATGGAAAAAAAATACAGTTAGCCTGACAAAACAATCTGATCCCTTAATCTCAGTTAAACATGGTTTACGGTAAATTCCCCCAGGGGCGTCAAGGATTGAGATACTTGGCAGTTACCTTCGTTGATGGCTGGCCGTTATCGTGTGGCACCCTCAATCTCTCCGGGTCCTCTCGAAACTGCAAGTGTCCCCTCGAAACTGCAAGTTGGGGCTGAACGTCCGTCGCTGGCGACGGTTTGTCCTTCTCTGTCTCTACTTTCTTTTTCAGGTCCCTCGCTGGATGTCAAAAATCGATCGGTTCGATCATCTTTGGATCGATCTTTCCTGAACCAAGAAATGTCATTGGTTCAGGCAGTCACGTGTTTATTCAAATTTCTGGGATTTTCAGCGAACGTTTCCCGCGGTGCGACAGTCCAGGTAACTTCCGAGGGTCAAGAACATACGTGTCCAATTCCAGACTGAAGGGATTATCTCCCCGTCTCGGCGGCGCCTGCTCAAATTCCAACTTACCAACCTCTCAACCCTTGCTAATATCTAATTATATTAAAATGAAACATTTATACATATCAATAATAAATCTATCTCGCTACAGCAGTTTATGAACAATTTCAGACAATTAAGTTATTAAATTAAAAAACGACGTTTCTGTACCTCATTTCCTCGGATAAAATTAAATATACAACTTTGTTATTATCATAAAAAGGCCAGGATTTTCCAGGCTGTGGTTAAAAATATTGAGAATAACTCAACATAATTATCAATAAATTAAAAAAAATATTTAAATAATTATTTAAAAAATTTACTAAATTTTGGAAGCACTTCCAAAGCACCTGAAAAAGTGTTCAAAAGAAGTCCGTTACCGTAAAATAGGTTTAGATTTACCTTGAAAGCAATATCTCAGGAAAGATTCGAAGACGCAATGAGCTAACGGTAAGGAACTTGATCCACAGTGATTAAGGAAAAACAATTAAAAAAGCATACGGAGTGAAGCTCAGTGAAGTGTTGAAGAGTACCTAAAAATAGGTCTACAAGTACTCTTAGAAGGGACAAGGATTCCAGAAACGTTTCGTTGTATTTATATTATCCCTTATTTTGTCTGTGTTTGGCTATCTTTATTATTATTATTATTTTTCAATACTACGTAAATTTTTTTATTTCAATACTAGCTGGGTGCCCAGCGTTGCATGGGTATTCATTCTTTACATTCACGACCAAATATAATGATATACACATGTAACCAAAATGTTTCAAGAGTCTCGCTTGAAATAATTCGTCAGCTTTAGCACATTAAAAATCTATTAAATTATAATGATTATTAGGTATTGATTTTACCGTCATTTTTGTCTCCTCCAGTACATAAAAAATTGGGCAAAATCGTTGGTACGTGCCATATTTATCCCATGTCAGTCATTTAAAAGTCAAGTTCCTTAAAAGAAAATTAGTTCCACTGATCGCATAATCTTTCGTATTGTTTTTATTGCCATTCGATGGTGCCTTGCTGGATAAAATATTACGTTTTATTCATTCAAAATATTTCTGCTTTATTTCACTACGAAAAAAGAAATTATTTACTTTGTTGTGCAGTATCGTCGCGTAGTAACGTCTCTCTCTCGAGCGTGCTGTGACATCATAATTTCTTGACGCGGAATAATTTACCACAATATGATCACATTTTTTAATTATAATTCTTTCCACCTTTATGCTATGGGTTTGTCACACCCACAGTACCGGTTCTCGATTTTGGCAGAATACGTATACCAATTTTTGTTGCATTCTGTCCACGAGATAAAATTTGTATAAAGAACAACGTAAATACATACATACATACAAATATACATCCTTTTTTATTATATAGATTTGTGTTTTTATTTATTGTGACACATGTTGTGGATATTTTAAATTCACCTGCCACCAGGAATATACCCAGTTATAGTATAATAAAAAATAAAATCAACATGAGTAATAAATTTTGATTTTCCTTTGAAGAGAAAAATTTTTACTGTATAAAATTCGAATACTATGTCTCGGAATAATAATGACAACAGTGTAAATAAATTCGTGAACCGTCAGCTACCGTCGTTTTAAATGCTTCCTGTTCAGTCACGCCTATAGAGCGATCCGTCGACGAGTGCCTGCATTCGTTTTGGGCACGGGTAGTGTGTGCCGATACTTGCTAGCCATTGTGCAACAGAGGCGCTGCGGCTTGTGCAACGACGTCGCAAATTAGCGACAGTCGATCACAGGCCCCGAAAGGAGACTAGCGGCGTCCCTTGTGGCGTCACGACGCTAGACAGTAATTAATTACGCTCTTCCAGCTCGAGCCTCACCAGGGAAGGAGAGCGAATTAAGAGATACCGCAACTAATGGGAAAACATAGAAATGTTTGAATAAGAAGGGGAATCAAAAACTCAATTAAAAGCCCCCGATTCTCTTATCAAAAGGATGGACAATGAAGAGGGGCCGCAAACAAGAAAGCTTTAACTGTATTTTCCCCGTCCAGTCTTAAGTTAAAAATCATTCTCACTGCTGATGCCCGGAACTGAAAAGACGAAATCAGTGACAATTTTAATGTAACGCTGATCTTATATTCTACACCATACTGGTTAAAACTTCCTAGAGATTTTTTTTTATCGAAATCAACAGAAAATCCTACAACCAGAAAAATATATATATTTGTACAGAAATAATAAAATAGACTATGCGTTGAAGAAGAGCTTCAAGACATTCTCTTTTTGTCGGGGGGGGGGGGGGGGTAAAGCTGCAGTCTTATTTCACGCCCCTGTTGAGATTAATATCTTGCTTTCGCAGCCGTTTTAATCTTGACTTAAATCATGGAAATAACGAATTCGGTCATGGCTACACGAGAAAGCTGTGCAACGTTCCCGGGGACTACTTAATCATTTCAGCTTTGTATTAATTAATTAACTTTTTTTCCTGCCTGGTAGAGATTGTATGAATAATTAAAATAGCAATTATTTAATCCGCTAAATGACTTGAAGACCCAGGTGCAGTTTTGAAACTTTACATGCAATGTTGGATTGAGAATTAATGCAGTTTTTTTTTGCGAACCCAAAATATGATGAATATCTCAAATATTATATTATTATGTACAGGATACTCCAAGAGTAAATACATATATTTTTAATATATATAAACTCTCAAAGATATTTTGAATATGTTTTCTAAAATATTATATTGTAATCAATCAAAAAAACAGTCATCAAAAAAATTAAACATTCTTCTCTTTCATGATGGAAAACTAAAAGGACCCACTTGACAAAATATTTTGCTCTGTTTGCAATTCATGCTACATTGGACGAACTAAAAGGTCATTAAATCCTGTCTCAGAAAAGATTATGCATTATAAAACTCCACTTTGATAAACAATCTGTCTTCTCCTGACATGCCAATAGATTAAATAAATTAACAGCCCTTTTTACAGACATTTTAATATATTTTACAGAACAAGACGACGTTTTTTGTACTTTCATCAGGTTGTTATGTTTCGAAGATAACAATTTGTCAGAAATATTTTTAAATGTCTGTAAAAAAGTTCGTTAATTTATTTAATTTATATTATTAACAAACCAGAAGATTTTTATTGTCAAAATGAAAAGATTTTGTTATGTTAAATTGAAATTATTTATATTAAAATTTAATATCACTACAAATTATGTACAAAGTGATGCAAAAAAATACAGCTACATTCTTTTCTTTCACGTCTTTCATCATTTTACGTCGCTTTCAAACGAAGTTTCCAGAAACTTTGTGTGTTATTTAACCCTTAATTTTAATCTGTTTTTGTCTGTATCATAAATTGTTAGTTTTAACCTGATTGAGTCGATTTATAATTTCGGTAATAAATTTCAATTTATAATGAAGTTTATGTGACACCTACGTTTGTATAATACAATTTATTATGTTAAAACGTCGACGCTGAAATTCGATACAAATCAAATGGACTGTCAGAGCTTATGGTCCGTTATAAATATATTTATTTAATCATGAAACATCGTATTACATGAACTAGAAACGGAAGCTAAAATACTGTTAAGGTTATCGATACGAAGAATCGTAAAAAAATCGTTTCACAAATTTCCTACTTGGCCTGATTACACCAGATACGTTTACGAAATTGCTATCGATTCCTGTGACGCGATCTAGGAAAGTTTATCTCCACACAGTGATCGAGGGTAAAAGCGTTTAAGAGAATTAATATACTGGAAGGGAGTGGCCGGGCTTGCCAACATTGATTGATAGCAGCGGTCACAGCAGCCGAGTTCGCTCTGCAAACACATGGAGATCCATCGTGATTCTCCTCTGGCCTTTGAGTCTGTATTATATTCTCCCTTTGTCTAAGCGGTGCGCCATATTCTGTTACTGAGTAAACAAAAACCGCTAGCAAACCACTAGCTGATGATAGCAGCATACATCACAAATGTAATATAATTATCTTCCTACCAACTCGTCGAAATTTAGATTTTTTTACTGTCTCATAATGCTGCATTAATAGAAACTGTCACTGAAAATAATTATGTTTCTCGCATTAATAACGCCATTATTTTTCTTATATATGGTTTATCAAATGATACGAAGAGTCGGCCAGCTGCCTCCTAAACTGGTCGAGGCACGGAGAAGGGAATACTGCGTCCCCACAAAAAACTCCTCTCCCGCTATCGGAAGGGCGTGGGACAAGTACCCAATGCCCGCCCTACCTGGTGCAGGTTTTTCTAGGGTTTTCCCTGCATTTCTTTAGGCGAATGCCTGGTAGTATCCTTAAAATATAGCCCGGGGGCCGTAGTTAACCCTTGGCTACCTTCCTCTACCCTTCCGCATCCCCCCTTTCAAATACCTTCCTTGCTACTAAAGGGGAGTTGCCCAACGTAGATTACCCTCATGTAGCCTGTTGCCCTAAAAAAAACAAAAAAAAACGAAGAGGCTTATGATGAGCTTAAGAGAGGCCTGCGAGAGAATTCTCTCTCAGGTAACCTGCGAGGGATGTTCTCTCGCAGGTAGAACCTTGTAGGTGAGACACGAATGGGCTACCTTAGGGAATGCCTTTTCCTCTCCGTTTTTGAACTAAGGTTCCCACAAGCCGAGGCACCTCGGCCTGTTCTGAGTGGTGTATATCCCGGGGTCACAGACCTTGGGCATACGGTAAGATATGTCCGATATTCCCATTGGAATAGTCGGCCAGCTGCCTCCTAAACTGGTCGAGGCACGGAGAAGGGAATGCTGCGTCCCCACAGCAAACTCCTCTCTCGCTATCGGAAGGGGGTGGGACAAGTACCCAATGCCCGACCAACCTGATGCTGGTTTTTCTAGGGTTTTCCCTGCATTACATTTAGGCGAATGCCGGGTAGGATCCTTAAACTATAGCCCGGGGGCCCTGGTTAACCCTTGGCTACCTTCCTCTACCATTCCGCATTCCCCTTTTCAAATCTCTTCCTAAGCTATTAAAGGAGAGTTGCCACCATGTGGATTACCCTCATGTAGCCTGTTATCCTAATAAAAAAATATTCCGATGAAGTAGTTAATACCAGAAGTGGTGAATTGGTTAAATATTTGTTTTCATATTTTCGTAACAGTGGATCAATTATCGTCGATTAGAGGAAGAATGGTTTCGGAGTCGAAGACCAAAAATATCCATAATGGGAAAGATGACAGTTATTAATTTAACTTTAGGGGAAAATCAGGATACGAGGAGTACTCAGGCGTGGATCTGGGATCAAACAGTGTCAAGACATATTTGGCTGAATAAAGGCTCCATATACACACACCGGATGAGTGCTTGAAAGACTTGCAGAAAGCGTTTTCGACAGCGTGGCAGTAAATCAGCAGTAAAAGGATCACCGAGGTTCTGGGGAGTTTAACAACAATATGATGATAGATAGAAAGAAGGAACCAGCTTCATCATCGCCTACTCTATTCGAAGCAACACTTTGAAATTCAATTTGTAAGGTAAACGCTGAAGAATAGGCAGAAATCCTCCGTAACTTACCTCGGATACATCAATATTTTATGTAACTTGTATTGAAAATAAATGTGCTAATGCAGAAGTTAAAAGCAGACAGAATTACTATTACCAGAATTTATTAAAATAATGATCATTCATCGTCACAAAAAAGGAGTTCCCCATCCTGAATGCAACACGGACTAATTTGACTTTGACTTTGATTAGTTATAAAAGAAAAGAGCTCCTCCCTTTAAAAGGCAAAAAATAAAATCTTCGCACAGTTTTTAAAATTTTTCCTTTTGTCCTATTTTAAAGATATGAATCCTAAAATGGTAAATTTAACTTCAAAAGGAATGACACTTGGAACATAACATAGATATGTTTCTATCTGAACATTTTACAATTGCTCCAAGGTTTAAGGCAAATTTCTGCAATTTAAGTTCTTACCACAAAATTAATTTATTTATGAGTGAAATATATTCAACAAAAATCATCGTGCTCTTTAAAAGACAAATATGTTACTAAATAATATGAACGGGAAATATTTTTGATACATTTTGTTCATTTTAAAACAGAAAAGTTTTTAATGCAACTAAGTTTGTTTTGTTATTCATTTTTATAAAATTAAATACGTAATTATTATCCACTATATAAGTTAGTATCTAAATGTGACATTAGATAAATTGTTCGAAATAAATTATAGTGCTCCCGTCAGAAGTGTTTGATTACAAAATACAAAAAGTTACATCAATATATTGGACTTGGAAGAAAACACATATTTAGTTTTAATTCAATTAATATTGGTTGTTTCAATGTTTATATTAGTTAGTTATGTATTTATTTTTGAGATTGACAAAATGTAAAATAGGACCGAATCATTTAAGCAATAGTTACTATAAGATAAGTTTCAGATGTGAATTGTGGTAAAAAGCTTGTAATACTAAATTTTAGATTTTTTTTGGATCACATGTGGTTTTCTAGTTGATGGATCAAAATGAGTAGGCATAGTATGAAAAATTTTAAGAGACACATGAATAAGACTAGTAAGGGAAAGAAGTATTTTTACTACGATATTTATTATTATGTTTAAGGAATACTGAAGGTTAAAGAAATGAAGACGAATAATAAAATGAGACGAGTAAATTAATGTATTTTATGTAACATTAAAGCTTTTTAAGAATTAATCCAAGGGTAGTAACGAAATTTGTGAAGCACTTATAGTTTGATTTGTACCTGACTTAGAAATCAGTCGCGATACGAGAGTAAAGTAATTACTGTTGTTCAAATGATACTCACGTAAGATAGAAAAAGTAAGGTAAAGTTAAGTGAATGCGAAACTGTATACTTCGTGATGACAACCTTCAGAACACGTCCACGGAGCCTGTTGGGATCGTTACAGCGCCTTGGTTATTTTGTGTGGTGTAATACTAGTATTGAGTAACAAATATGTTGAACGTATCTACTTCTGCGTGGAACTGTGTGTTGTCTCTTGTGTGTTGTGGAAATGGCAGATGAGTCCCGGAGTCCGGGACACTAAGCAACGCGCCACAAGGGTTCCCCGTAGCTAGTAATTAATTGGCAGAATGTTAATTCTAACAAGAGACGTACTCACTGCCCGCGATAATGAACGATTCGCAACAAGCAGGCCAATTAGCAGGCAGAGCCCTCCAGTATTGTCCTAGTATCCGATGAATGGCATAGTTTATCTGGCACGGTCCGCGATACGCGCCATACTTGCGGCTACGTTGCAATTTCACGCCGTCGGCTTTCAGTTATGTCGCCCTCCCGTAATTGCAGCTCGTCACAAATGGCGGCTGGGCGTTTTTATCTTTGGTCGTCTCGTGAATGCGTCAGGGGGTGTTATCTCTGTGACGTTTCGGGAGGATTCGATTAGTGGCGATGGCTGCCGCCGCCGCCGCCGCCGCCGCCGCCGCCGTGTCCAAGGATGCTGCGCTTTGCTCTTTACACAAAAATTCATTACAGCCGTTGCAAATATTTGAAATACAATAACCTAATCACGTCAAAAACAAGTAAGTTCTCCGACCGTCGGGAATAAGCCGAACGTCACGCTGAAGACTACGCTCTTGCTCCCTTTCAAACGTTGCAAGTTCTACACAACACCACGTATTCTAAACATATGAATTTAAAATTCAAAAGAAACAGCGAATCATCAGGACCGTAAATAAAATTATTGTCAGTTTAATTAATAAATGTCATGGAGTGCCTCCTCCACAAATCAAGACTCCATCCTCACCCACGAAATAATGTTTTAAAATTTGGATACCCCACATATCTTTATCCTTAGTTAAGAGCTACGGAGTGTAAATATTTTTTTTAACTGCAGTATAGACTAGGTTGACCAAATTTATCTATTTCAATATCTCGGGGAACCGATATGACATGATCAGGTCTCGGTCCGGGCAACGGAAAAATTATTTAAAAATAATGAAGAAAAAGTTCTCGGGTTTCCACCCGGGTAACAAAGCGATTGTAACGCGACGTTTCGGCGAAACGCTTTGTTACCCGGGTGGAAACCCGAGAATTTTTTCTTCAAAAAATACACCGGGAAAACCTTCGCTCTTTTATTTAAAAATAATATTTATAAACATCTATTATTTCAAAATATGCCCAAGGATAAAATTTTTACTCTAGTACTCTTGTCTCGTAAATACAAAATTGACCTCCGTCCAATGCTTCTTCAATACTTCACTCATTTCGTCTGTATATTTTTCGTAGTAATAATTAAAATTCATGTTACGTCAGACTTACTGTTTGATAATCCTCACATTTCTGATCTCGTTTTTTTAAGAAGTGACAATATTTGTCTGGTTGTATGTATTTTATGTACCAGTTTAAATACTTTCTGCTACCCTAATTGGTCCATTTATTTTACTACTTCAGCTTGCATGCTTTTTTTTGTCCCAGAACCTTTTAATGATTATCCAAATTATCAATGGGTCTCATAACCTTTCAATATGAAAATAATTTTCATTAAATACTTTGCAACTTTTAGTGACAATCTTTTTACAGATTTTCAATGTATTCCGTCCCTGTATTTATGTTTTATATTTAATATTTAGAGTTAGATTTTCTGTTCTACGTAGCTCACCGTTAAAATGACTTGTGTCCTTTGATACTATAGAGCCAGAGGGCCTCTTCAGCATATGTTTAAGTATATTTGTTTTTTAAAAATATTTGTAGCGGAATGAAGAGCGCATAATTTTTTTTAGGAGAGATGAGTAGCACAGTCTTTTTATTTATTTTTATTATATTTTTTCTCTTTGTTAGAGGGCTTTTTATTTACCTGAGACATAGAGACGAAATGAGATTTTTTTCCTACTTAATACCGTCAACCTTTTAATTGTAACTGTTCTGAAATAGGACAGTTGTAGTATGGTGGAAAATCTGGAAGTTGAAGGTCTTGATATTTTTAGAGACAGATTATGGAGGATGTTTTCCGGATGATAGGTGTGTTTGAATTTAAATTTCCGGCCACAAGTAATGGGGTGGTAGATGATGTTTCTCCGTTTATTAACTATACTTTTCTCAAATTATTAATATTATTATGATTCCATTACATGTTATCAAACACCGAAAATTATGGGAAATAAGCAACAGATTATAATCATTATATGACGCGAAACCTTTGCCCTATTGAAATTCAAACCAAAATTATCTCTGTATCGTTTAGGTATTTATGAGTGGATCAATTAGGGTTTTTTAACGTGGTGCTAATTCCAGGTATACGTATTTATACAGTCATCACCTTCTAAAGCAGACGCCAACTCCGAGTAAATGGATGCTTCATAAATATATCATCATAAATGTGAAACATTCCTATTGTGTGATGGCAAACCCGTGGCCAGGCAGACAATTACATGTATGAAAAGTAAATGAAGTCGGATTCGACCTACTTCGTACATTAACAACTGCTCTTGACTGGATAACCAAACATGAACCTTCACTCGATTTTGTCATCATGCTCTAGTATAAAATTATACATGAATTATATCACGTAAAAAGCAAAATTTACGTTATTTGGGAAATAGTGATCAAGGCATTAGGAGAACATTATTAAAAATAACAGATATTACGTTACTCATTGATAAATTGCTTTAATTTGTATGTTATAATTCAATGTTATTGAATTTTGGAATAGCGTATTTTTTATACGTCAGAAGGAGTGATTGTTTCACAAATGTAATATTTTTTCAACGTTGCCCAATCGTACTTATAATCTCGATCGTTCAGGAATGCTACCTCATGTTGGTTTTAGGTCCTTATAGAAATATTAGTCGTACATGATGACCAACGAGCAAACGAGAAAGTAAATACTGCATGTTCTCAACGACGTAAACTCCCTAAACTCCTCCGCACTCACTCTCGGGATTTGACTGTCTGTACCTAACCCCTCCCTTTCCGAAATAAGACGTGCAAACTGGACAATACCTTTGTGAGATTAAAAAGTGGTCACTGCCCACGAAGACAACATTTATAAATCTCTGTGGTCAATAATTTTGCTTGTTGGCATGCAGCTAACATCCGCCTTATCAACGCGCCTTGTGCTGAGACCTGACACGTTTAAAATGTAATTTAGATAGATAGATATATTTAATTTCATTGGGAAAAGTCCAGTACCTCTGTTGTGACTACTTACAACCAAAAACACAATATACAAGAACATAAAATAAATAAATAAATAATCGTTCCAATAAAAGATATAAAACTTGTTACTAGTAACAAGGTAACATTTAATGTATAAATGATTCCTGCAGTTTTCTGAACTTCTCACTTCACTGCAATGCCTTATAGATTGAACTATATTCTGTATTCTTATTAACATATGGTTTTATTTTCTACTACACGTAATTTTATCAACAGAAATCTTATTTTATTCACAATAAATACCTATTAGATGTCAGTAGTCTTCATTTGAATTGTTTTGTACTCTATTGAGTACGCCGCTAAGCCATTTATAGACAGATTATAATAAACCAAAATGGTTCTATTTGGGAATGAAAAATGTCCGTGTATTAGTTCGCTGTTTCCGTTGTCTTTCGGTGATAAAATTTGTTGATATTAAGAAAGACAAATATGACGGGTAGTTAATGAGTCACAATGTTCTTAACATGAGTCATTAATTTGCTTTCAATATTTGTACAAGCAGTGTAATTAGTCACTAAATATCCCACGGTAAGCAGAGTCGTGCCAAGGTCAGTTAAAGTAACAGTAGGAGCAGAATCTTTCAAGCAAGAAACGAAACTGATTAGCAAATAACAGGCGACTTTTTTCTGCAATCGTGCGTTACTTTTGACGCTTCCCGCAGCGTGGCCGTGATTGCGGAACGCTCCAAGGCGAACAGAACTGATCTGAGCGGATCGCAGAATCTTTATTGCTAAGCCACCTGTGTAACGCCGCTCTCGTTGCCAGGGTTGCCACCATTACGGAGATTAATACCAGTTGCTCGCGTTGCAGGTGTGCCGGGGAGAACTTTTTAACGGCTGCAGTTACAGTCAAAGTTTGCTGCTGTCTGGTGGGGAGTCTTATGGCCATAAACCACGGCTCCGATATGAGCTACAAGTCTCCGAGGGAACTACGCTGTTCATACATACACCCTGATCTTATCACAAGTGCATTTCGCTGATATATGAACGGAATATATTTTGGAGCAGTTATTAAAAGTCAAGACCAAATCCAAGTATAAAGAAGTTCGGCTTCTCTAAGAAGTTATCGTTTCGCGACGGAATTATATTTACATTCGAACGAGATTTCGGTGCTCAACTGGTAAATGATTTACGTCGGCAAATCTTGTGAGCCACGGACAAAAAGTTGTTTCAAAGACGATACTATATAATTTATATTTTTTAATAATATTTTACTATAAGCCTGTTTTTATTAATAATATATATTACATAAATTATCGGTCTATATTACAGACATTTAAAAATATTTTGCGGCGTTTCAGTACCTTTTTTGCACTTTCATCAGGTTATTTGTCATGCTTCTACGCTAACAGATATTTTTTTTCATAACTGGTGTAAATAATAAATGATATTTCGAATCTCAGAATTATATAACATTTATTTTTTCTTATCATTATATCTTAATATAGTATGTAAAACAATATAGTATTTCACCAGAACGACGTTTTAATCCAATATTTAATATCAAATCATAAATTTTCAACATTCTTGTAATTTAATAATAAATGTTACCAATCATAAAGTAATTATGAATTTTTTGTGATAACATTTCATTATTATTATTATATTACTTTTTTATCGGTGACATTTATTATTAAACACAAGAATGTTGAAAATGTATGATTTGATGTTAAATATATTAAAACGTCGTTCTGGTGAATAACATATATGAATATGCCTGCTATGGAAAATTTATCTCATTGATTTAAATCTAAAATCACCTGTGTTGGTGACAAAGATGATGACGTCTTGCCATTGACGAACGGGGATACCATAGCAAATTTCAGCCACTGTACTCTTTAAAAGTTATTTCACATTGCCACATGATGCTGTGGTAAAATGAGGCTCTAGAAGAATTTGGTATAGCAACAAGTAGATACATTTAAAAATTACCGGAGGCTCAAGGGAGAACTCAGTAACATTTCATGTACAGCAAAGGCCTTTCTTTGTATTCCCCATGTGAAACTGATTTTCATTCTTAAATCAATTAATTTAATATCTATTACTGTTGTCTTTTATCATTCCCGGAGTTTTCCCTATTAAATTATTTCGTTTGAAATATTCCCCGATAAGCGGATTAGTAGTAATGGAAATTTTATTCTTGTATTTAGTACAGTAAGTCACGTGAGCTCATACTGTAAATGATAAAGTATTAATAAATAGCAAAAGGTCGGACAAGCGAACATAAACACATATAAACTTTGATATATCAACAGTTCCATATATTTTATAGTAGATTCTCTTTGTCGTGTAATGATCTGCAACTTAGTACGTCCATATCTGTCGTGTTTGAAACGTTGAGTATATTGCAAGCACAGTGTGAGAAGAATTATTTATGAGACTGAAATGCGCATTTCCCATGTGGGAAGGATTATCGTGACGTACGATGCTGTTTGAATAAAGCTCGCGTAAATGATTCAGCGTGGGAGGAAAGTGTTCGTCCATTTCGTAGGGTTACGACTAATTAAAATATCTTGGAATAAATAAGAATGATGGGAATTTTTTAATCACAAATAAAGAGATGAATAATGCTCAGTGATTGTAGAAGAAAAAAGTTTAATTAAATAAATGAATTATGTCTAGTCAGTCGTATTGGGTTTATTAAAATTGAGTCGTCGAAAGGGTTAATATTTTCTGTTAAATATAAAAAAATAATAACCTTCTCACATTTTAAAATTTTATCTGTCGGTATTATAGATTTTAGTTCCTTTCACCTTAGAAAAATCTTATAAATCTGCTCGAATAAAAATATGCAAAAATTAAGCGTGCAAGTTTCTCTGCGTAATATAATTTTTGGTAATACCGAGTAATTATATATGCTTATTAATACAGAAATAATGTATACCAAAACTGTGAACCGTCTTAGAGTTAAAATTGGACGATGACGCGAATTAAGTAAGAAAAAGAAATGCTTTATAAAAACATCCTATTGGTGTCGTAAAAAAACGATATTTTACATTTTCAGCTGCCGGCGCATTAATTATTACACACTGACGTATTTAAATATTATGTATTCATATTTCAAGTACATAATAGGAGTAGCCCAAGTGACGTCACACCCACTCCCCGTTCAAATTGTTAACTGACATCAAGAAAATATCCCGTCAATTTTCGTATTTATTAATTTAAAAATTTTAATCTAGCATCGAAAATAATATTAGAAAAGAAATTATGAAATCGTTTTATCTACGTAGAATATCTTCCTTCATTGGTTTGGAGCGTGTATGTCGTCACTGTCTTGTCCCTCGTCTTGTTTCGATCCCGATATTTTCTGGCATATGGATGACAGAAAATTTACGTCTAAGTATACTCGTATCATTACCAAAGAAACTAATTTACTAAAATCTACCGGCGTGCCATACAATTCCATGCGATTTACCTGTAGGCAGCTTGACACGAATATCAGAAAGAATGTGTCCATGGTAATTAAGGATCCCAAAAAACGACTGGGCGTCATTTTTAAATATTTGATACGGCGTGAATGCTTTCCTGCTTTACATGAGTTATTTGAAGTTAAAAATACTGACCTTTTAGGAACACAAATCTCTTTTTGCTTCTGTGTATCAGTTCTATTCTAAAAATATTACGACACTAATCAATTATTAGATATTAGATGTTTTACCAAATTAAATAATTTCTGTTGTAGATATATATATATATATATATATACGTCACAGAAATTATAATATACAAATAAATGTTAAAAGACTAAAGTAATATTATTATTGTTTCAAACAGCCAGAATTTTCATATATTTTTTTCAAAAATATATTTTTGCTTCATGTGAACATTTAATTCACTTTATATGAATATATTCATAGCATTTCCGAGGGTGTTTATAAAATTCAGTTAAAAAAGGAAGCTATTTATACATTCGATTGATAAATACTGTTCGTAGTTTAATAATAAGGGGAAAAAAAGTCTTTCGACGTGTTGGATGCTTTTTTTTAAATGAGTAACCATACGGCAAAAATTTTTTAGGAGGTTGAAAATTGAGCAAATGGGTCTAAATTGTTCACCTATAAAATATGTTTCAACACTATCTTTTTTTTTGACCGAAAGGGATTAGATGGGACGAAGAAAAATTTGTATGTTGGAAATTCCGGAGGAATAATTATTTTATAATATTTTATTTCCTCTTTACATGTGATTGAAAAACTATTCTTGAACCATGAAAACCGAACACAGAGTTTTTGTCCTCCGATGGCGTCGAAACTTTGTGTCTTTGGAAGGGTTGTTTCTACTCGAAAACAAATCTCATCAGGAACTATTTGAAACTTTTTGTGGTTACATCAAGCTACTGACGTGTCCGTTTTTCACATATAATAATACTTACGATGTCAATATAAATTTGTGATATACACGAATGATTTGGATCTGTATCAAGAGAAAAGGATTTTATAATTGCTTTTCAAAGCCTGTTGAACGACTTAAACTAAAAAAAAAAAAAATTAAAAGAAACTCTATTTATGAAAGTATTTTATGAATTGCTTTTCTTAAGCTGCGTGTTATATGTAGTTAAGAGCGGCCCACACAGAAGTACCGTCGCTCTGATATAATTAAATATCTGCGAGGAAGAGAGAGAGAGGCGGATGTGGTTATTTATGGAGGATTACAGAGCGTATCAGTGGCAGCTCGGAATGGATTTGACATCTCTCAATAGCAGCTGACCACAAATGCGACGTCAATACCTAACCTGTGGGGACGGGGGAGGGAGGGGGGGAGCAAACCCAACAACAGGTATGCCTGCAAAATTAACAATATTTACACTAACCGTTTGTTGACAATATGAATATGAAGTATTATATTTAATATCACTTGCTACATTTTTTAAAATTCCTGTGTATATAGGAGTAAGCATTAAAAAATAATTAAAATAATTAAAATGATTACCTTGAATATTATCTATTATATATATATATATATATATATATATATATATATTGGGTACCTCATTTTATAGATTATAAAAATAAAACACTTTAATAAATTATCATTCGAAAAATAAACTAAATAATTGAAACTGCATCTGACTTGTATTAATTACAATCTGGCCAAAAGTCCGAATTTGTTTATAAACAATAAAATTTACAATAAAATACATAAAGTTTGTTTCCTTTTTGTATGAACCTCATCAATTGTATCTAAAAATTGATTAAGAAATATAATTAAAACGACAAAGGTTTGAGTCCGAAACAAATTAATTAATTAATCCATTACGTAATATTGGACTGTTTTTAATATTATAATAATAATATTTTTAAAATACAGGAAGCTTTAGAAATTAGGTAATAATCATTCTGTAGTTTAAAACATATATGAACACAGAAATTATACATTATATGAGGTAAATGTTACGATTATTAGGTTTGTGCATACCTTGTAAACACAGTTGTTTTAATTAAGTTAAAACATTTTTACTTACAATGAATCATTTGTAAGTTTTTATATCAAAATTGTGATTTCGACAGTTCTTAAGCTTTTAAAATAAAGCGAAAGTTTCACCTTGTTATTAATAAATAAATTAGTATAAATAAGTATAATATAGTTACTTACATTATAAAAGAAACAATTAAAATATGTTCTCAATTTTAATAAACAATTTAGTAGAAAAGAAAAGATATTTTTTATAAATAAAATATAAGTTGTGGCCTCTTTCCAATAATTATAAAATAATAAACGTGATCGTGGAACATAGTCATTCAAAATTTTCCTTTCAAATTTTACGTATCTTTTACCGGTAGACGATCGCAAACTTTGTCGAATAATTTTAACTGGTTGTGGTTTGGAGAAGAATGAGGAATAATAATAATCATATTACGGAGAAAAAAGGAGTGGAATAAAATTATTTAAAATATCGGTGAACAAGAAACCAAAATGATGGAGATAGGAGTAAAATTTATAGACTTTTAAAAAATTTATTTAATTTATTTAATCGTAAATCAGAATATTATAATACAATTCTATAAGCTAATGAGCTTCCCTAAGAACCAGATAGTTCTGCATTGACGTTATGAGTTCTTATGTATTGATAGGTCCGTATATAGGCTATATTCCTTATATATATTGGTCATTTACGTTGTGTTTAAAAGAAAAGAATTTTTTTTAAAAAAATGTAACTAGATAAAATAGAGATTAAACAAACCTGCTCAATTTAAAGTAAATATGATTCACCCAGGAAAAGGACAACTTGAGTATGCTTGAACGTTTTCATCTCCATGTAAAATGATTAAAACAGCAAGTGTGATTTCTTCACACTCGACGTCACTGTCACAAAACTCGTTCACGTCCGATATATTTGAAACTTCCGAGGCCTATATTTGTCAGGATTGTTGGACGATGTGTGTTTGGATGTCACACGAATGATTAGTTGAATGTATATTTGAAAACCGATGGAATGCATATAATTGATTGACGTTGCATAAATGATACTGGCCTGGATATATGTGTCATCAAATACAAATAATCCTTCAACCCCCCTCCCCCCCAACCCCTTCACGCAGGCTGTAATTTCTGGGCCCTTGCTTTTGGCGTCCATTGAATTATAATATGAAACCTGTGACAGCTCTGTGGCCGGGTGTTTTACAGAATTAGCTACTAATGCAAAAGCGAAACATTCATGTTTGCAATTTGGTGTAATACAACTTTATTGGGAATTTATTAATTTCAAGTAAAAATGCTCCATATGGAAAAGAAGCTGTTTTTGATATTCACGGAATATTTTTAATTTTAATAGTGGACATTACAGAAATGGCACAACCGAAGGAAAAGTTGGTATGTATAAAAAAAAACATTACAGAAATTATATAGCAAAACTTTGCTTCAGGGATATGGAAAGGCTCATTTAATTGCATGAAAACTGAATAATTTTAATTAGAAGTACTGGTTTTTTATTTTTTGTGTTGTTGCTGTATTTATTGTTAACTTTTATGCATTATAATCTTAGACTTTGCATTGATAAATTTATATTTTATGTACATAATATGAAGCTTTGTTCCTATATCCAGACAAAAAATTGGGTAGTTATTAACATTACAAATTTTATAATTTTCTGGCCCAATTTGCACCAACATTTAGAATCAAACTATTTTTGTCAATCGGGAACTATTATATATATATACACAAAATATCCAGAGATAATAGATTGACAAGATTTGTAAATCGTTTACCCTTTTATTTATAATATTATATATATTTATAATATATATTTATATATATTTATAATGTTATATCCAGAGATAATAGATTGACAGGATTTGTAAATCGTTTACCATTTTATTTATAATATTATATATATATATATACAAAATATCCAAAGATAATAGATTGACAGGATTTGTAAATCGTTTACCCTTTTTTTTATAATATTATGTATATATATATATGAATATTTAATGCTCCACGGGATATATCTTGTATAATAACCTGAATTTTTAAAATCTTTAGATTGTAAAGTTTCCTTAAATAAAATAAAAAAGAATATATATCACTTTAATTCTTACTGTCGAAGAAAAAATCGTGAAATTATATTTAAACCAGAAATGTGGAAAGAATGATAAAATATTTATTTATTTGTGTTTCAAGATTTTGCTATGTTATAAAAATAAAAATGATTAAAAATTTTAATCTTGTGTAATGTTTCTGCCTTAATGTCGACGCAAAATGTATTTTATTTCACGCTTCTCTTTTGATGCTTAATACCACTATATTTTACGTGACGTCATGTACATCGTAAAATGTAAATAGACTTTTTATGTTATTAATTATAAACCTCATTTAGCAGTAATTTTGTTCATGCTATAATTGTAATTTAAGTTCCACAGTTGCTATATTTTCTAAAAGCATCATATTATATCAATATTGAACAGAATTAAATACGTGTGATTGTTGTCGCTAATATTTACGGAGATAAACATAAAAATTTCTACTTAAGCATTTGATGTTGTTCCGGTAGGATGTGTTTGATTATGCCATACAAAAAGGTTTTTGATCACCTTAAAAGCACCGCAATTTCTTCGTTAACCTTAACAATGAATATTTTCCACCAGTATGTCCAAAGATTTTTGTATTTGTAGCTCTTCATTCTGGCTTCATAAAGTAGATTAGTTTGCTCAGTACGTGTCAGTCACGAAGCCAACGCCACTATTTATTTATTATATGAATAGTGACTGTATTAATCTGTGTGTAAGTTATAGAATTATTCGTGAATAATAACTCGAAATCAAAATTAGCTTAGATTTTATTAAAGAAAATACAGAAAATATTAATCTTAAGAACCATGTTTTATTTTGTTATATATTTATTCAGTTTTAAACAACAAAGCGGCAATGGACGTCTGAAACTACTCGACGGGCTGATAATTGTAGCTATGGGGGATACAAAAAGTTAGTCATTCATCTCCCACGATATCTACTTTAATATAACTGTATATGAGTATCTTATGAGATGTGCCTCATAAATAAATTGTGACGTTGGCTCCGTGACTCGAACTTAATCCGCAAAAAATGGACGACTGAGCAAACTAAATTACTTTTATACAGTCTGAAATAAAAAAAACACACTAAAAAATGCAATGAGCTTTCGACATTCTACTGGGAAATAATTACCTTTAAGGGGAACGAAGAATTTTCTGTATTTTTGAGGCTAGGAAGGTGACGTGACAGGTGATAAAAAAATATTGTTTTGTAATCAATCACTTCCTTCCGGAACACTATAACACGACGCTGAAGGATAAGCATCGTAAATTGATGTAAATATTACAGATTATTAGACCCTAAGACAGTGTCACATATTATATTGCGTTCTCTATTCATGTGATAGATGGTTTTGGTAACCACAGTGACTGGTATTTTCAATAAAAAATTTAAAAACCAAAATAGCTGCATGATATTTATAGTGAATAACATCAAAACCTCAATTTCATTTTACACATCACGTAAAATATGAGTGCATTGAACAGAAAATTTATTCTCACTACCCAAACTGGATAACTCTATTTACGGTTTACTTCTAAATGAAAAATAAATTGATGACTTTTTGTAAGAAAGGAAACCCGACCACGCTTCGTTGTTTACGTGAAAGACATAAACTGAAGAAATTACAACACTAACGACAGTAGCAAATGACTTGTGGAAGGTAGCGTGTACGTGTTTGTACATATTTGGTCGCGTTTAGTGGACGAGCACTCGACGGGGAAGGCTGTTGAGTGGACCCGTATAAAAGTCGGGGACACAGCTGTGACTGGGATACACGATAACAGCGTCCTCTCCAGAGCCCCGTAATTTCCAGGAGAAAGCGTGGGGGTGGTAATGCACAGAGCTGAGGGAGCTGTTAGTCCCGTACGTGGGTCGCTGACCAGGCTGAGGTGGTCTTCCTCTTCCTAACACCCTTACCGAGACATTAATAGGGCTGAAACAGGCTTCTAACACAACATTCACTAATCATTTTTGCGTGCTTTCATAGCCGCAAAAAAATATTGCGTGTCTATAGCGCTATAATATATTACGTTATTTCACTAGACGCATAAATTATTATGGATAATCACAAAAATTACAACATTGAAATTTTAAGGGCTTATATATTGACTGATAATTTAGTTAAAACTTATTGGCAGCAGTAAGGAAAGTTAAAATTCTAAATTAAAAACCGATATAGAAAACAAAATAAATGTCTGTAAGTCAAGAAATTAACGACCCGTACAACAACAAAAAAAAACACGAAATTAATTTTGAACAATAAAAAATGAAGTGTGTAATCGTTTCGAAAATTTTTTGTGATTTTTGTCAATACTAGAGACAAAATGACGAGGTATAGGCAAAGTTACAACGCATTACAAAGAATTTAAATACAAGATATAAATTAACAAATTTTATTTATTGTCTGATATATGACATCATACTGATAAACTTAACTATTCATTCAACCTTTTAATTAAATATTAACCTATTGATTTTATTCTCAAACTATCTTAGAATTAAATCTATATATATAAAAATGAATTGCTGTTCGTTAGTCTCACTAAAACTCGAGAACGGCTGAACGGATTTATCTTATCTTAGTCTTGAAATGTTCGTGGAGGTCTAGGGAAGGTTTAAAAGGCCCGAAAAAATCGAATAATTTCCGGGAAAACCCTAAAAACAGCCCTTTTCTATTTCCCATACAAACGTTTTCTAAATAAAATACAAATCTACACCAGTCGAGTAATTTTCACCAAATTTCTACACGTGTTCTTTGCGACCAGGAAACAACACTGTCGGGGTGAGACGCGTCTTCCACCCCCAGAAGCGGGGGTGGAAATATTTAAACATACTAAAACAGCCGATATTTGAGTCGGATAAATATTTTTAGGGGTCAAAGATATTGATAGTGTTTCTACCAATGTTATCTGAATACAATTTTCATCCCCTACGCCCTGTGAAAAGGACACCCTTCGGGTTTGGGGTGGAGATGCTTTACAGTAAAATAACGCGAATACAACCGAGATTGGAGTCAAATCAAAGGTTATGGAAGTCACTGTGTTTAGTTACGACATTAAAATTGGCATTTACCCCTCAGATGCAGGGGCAGCGGGGTGCAAATTTTGGAACATGCAAACACGGCAGATATTTGCGTTGAAGAAATATTTTTCAGAGTTAATTATAATGATTAGGGTTCGAGTAGCGTTACATAAAAATTGCGCAAAAGCAGCCGAAATTGAAGTCATATCGGGGGTTATAGATAAATGACATCTCGGGCAAAGCCGGGCACCCAGCTAGTTTATAATAATGATAATAAACTATTTTCCGTCAAAAATCGTTATAATTTATTATGATTGTTTATTTACTGTTTTTCAAAAAACTAAATATCTGTTAATTCTTTGTCGTATTTTTTTTAAAAAAATCATAAAGATTGTCTTAGCACTATGGATTTTCATATGATTGTTTATAAAAATATTTGACATAATTGCTCTGTTTGTTATATCGGCCGGACCAAACGATCCTTGGTAACTATAATTAAAGAATATAAACCAATCTAAAATTAACGCCTTATAAAATAAACACTCTCCTATTTTACAAACCGTTGTTTGGATCTTAATAATTCTTTCAATTTTGATAATACTGTTATTCTAAAGAAGGAAAATAATTTTAGTAAAAGTTTAATCTCAGAAATGTTACACATTAAGAGCAACAAATTTTCTTCAAATGTTAAACGGGACACTTCTAATTTAAACTGTATTTATTAAGGCTCATTAAATAATATTTGTTAATTGATATCTTTTATTCATATTATTTTGGTTATCTCTCTTCAGTCTTCCAAATTTTATTGTTCAAAAATTATTATTTTTGTCTAATATACGTTTCAGTAATTTATTGTGTTAAAGTATGATTAACGACAATAGTAAATAAATATCCTCAACATACATTTCACGTTTCTGTTATAACGGCTGGGGTCCATTTCGTTAGAACATTTTAATACAATTCGCTAACAGTTGTTCGTAATTCACCTCCATGCTCTTTAATTTGTATTATTCAAAGTGATTGATTATCACTAATTTGTTTTGAAATTTTTATCCTGACAAATCCAAAATTATCCATTCCATGCATTTTTGTGAACTTTTGATTTTATTTAGATTTTTTATCATTTAAATTTACAATTACGCTGTTCTAAATTTATTTAGCGACATTCGTTCATTGATTACCACCAATTTTTTTTAAAATTCTTATTCTGACATATCCAAAATTATCCATTCTATTCATTTTTTGCCGGGTAAAAGAATCTTAATAGCAGATGCTGCCTTTTTAAGCAGCATGTCCACATGACTGGGTTTTATTCGAGATGCTCTCATTAAGATTGTCAAAGACGTGTTTGTATCAGAAAGGGATACTTTCAGATATTCCGTTTATCTGGTAGCCGCATTTATCAAAGTTTTCATTAATTTTTTTTTTTTTAGGGCAACAGGCTACATGAGGGTGATCCACATTGGGCAACTCCCCTTTAATAGCATAGGAAGGGATTAGAAAGGGGGGATGCGGAAGGGTAGAGGAAGGTAGCCAAGGGTTAACTAGGGCCCCCGGGCTATGGTTTAAGGTTCCTACCCGGCATTCGCCTAAAGAAATGCAGGGAAAACCCTAGAAAAACCTGCATCGGGTAGGTCGGGCATTGGGTACTTGTCCCACGCCCTTCCGATAGCGGGAGAGGAGTTTGCTGTGGGGACGCAGCTTTCCCTTCTCCGTGCCTCGAGCAGTTTAGGAGGCAGCTGGCCGACTACCTCAATAGGAATAGCGGACAACTCTTGCCGTATGCCCAAAGTCTGCGACCCCGGAACATACACCTCTCAAAACAGACCGAGGTGCCTCGGCATGTGGGAACCTTAGTTCAAAAAAACCAGAGAGATGTGAGAGCATCCCCAAAGGTAGCCTCTCGCGAGAGGATTTCTGCGAGAAATCCTCTCGCAGGCTTACTTAGGATATCAAGTTTTCATTAAATATCCTTCTATTTTCTTGTCGTTATGGGAGACCAGAGAAAAGCCTGCGAGAGGATTCTCTCGCAGGTAACCTGCGAGGGATTTTCTCTCGCAGGCAGAACCTTTTAGGAGAGATACGAAGGGGCTACATTTGGGGATGCCTTTTTCTCTCCGTTTTTGAACTAAGGTTCTCACAAGCCGAGGCACCTCGGCCTGTTTTGAGAGGTGTATGTTCCGGGGTCGCAGACTTTGGGCATACGGTAAGAGTTGTTCGCTATTCCTATTGGAATAGTCGGCCAGCTGCCTCCTAAACTGGTCCAGGCACGGAGAAGGGAATGCTGCGTCCCCACAGCAAACTCCTCTCCCGCTATCGGAAGGGCGTGGGACAAGTAGCCAATGCCCGACCTACCCGATGCAGGTTTTTCTAGGGTTTTCCCTGCATTTCTTTAGGCGAATGCCGGGTAGGATCCTTAAACCATAGCCCGGGGGCCCTAGTTAACCCTTGGCTACCTTCCTCTACCCTTCCGAACCCCCCTTTCAAATCCCTTCCTATGCTATTAAAGGGGAGTTGTAAAAAATAATAATAATAAAAAAAAACTTGTCGTTATGTGATCCTCACAGCTCTGTTATAGTTATATTTAATGTCTCCGTTGAAGTAATGTCAAATTATTACGTCTATTATACTGTTCAGTTATCTGAAAAAAGTCATTGTATAGTTAATTTTATTGTAAAACATTTTATTTAATGAAGATCTAACAGGCAGGTGTAGATTTTAATTTATAGAAAATTCTTAAACAACTCTTTAAAAAATTATTACAAACTCTTTCGTTACGTCAAAATATAAAAATATATAAAAAAAGTTCTCTTCCCAGTAATAACGAACCTCATACCACACTTTTTACAAAAATGATGTATTTCAGAAAAGGAATGCTTGAATTCCAGGTAATTTGTTTCTGATATTCTTCTATCACTGATCTGTCTTGAGGTTTTGTTTGATGATAATTTTTGAAAATGTGCAATAAATTAATTTACTTTAGATACGTTATTACTTTTCTTTTGTGGAATTATTTCGGTCTCTTGGGTATTTTCCAAAATATTATGAGCAGGATTAATACCGACACACTATTGTGTGTGAGTAGACGTGCTTTTATAATTTAATCACGTTCCAGACAGTATTGATTTGTGGTGTTACGGAACACGGTGGCGGAACGTTGATTTGGTCGCAGCTTTGCTCAAAATCAGATAAAAGGCGCGACGGATGGGGAATGTTAAAGGTGTAGATAATGAAGCCCCTCTGCAGTTTACCTGATGAAGAAATCGTGACTAATAGGAAAATTGAATTTGAATCATTCTCCTGTGAAATACGGAGTGGCTATGAGGAAATTAGTCGACCGATATTACCGAGCTGATCAGAAATTTTACGTGTAATGTCGAGTAGGAGAAACAATATTCTAGGAACACGGTTGGAAACACATACGATTAAATTATGTACTTCAGCTCCTCTGAAACACTGGCGTATCTTTCCAAGTGGAAAACGTAATGAACCGTTGTTTTTGACTGGTGTATTTGAGCTGCGAAAGAAAATGGTACAAATTACCCAACGGTTAACGCGTCATTGTTTTCCAGCTATTTATCCAATTTAACGATTGACTTATTTAAACAAAAAGTTAAAGAAGACTTCAGCCTATAATGAAACAATTTCTTATGTTTCGTAATCAATCACTTCTTACCGGAACACTATTACAATTTAATAAATTTAACACCACTTTTTAGTCAGGGATATGGTCCCTCATTAGTTTAAAAATCAAGTGATTAAATGGTATACATACAAATATATTAGACTATTGTCAAAGATAAGAAATAACCGAGATAAATAGTATAAAAACTGTTGGAAGATTACATATCATGAATTAAAATATTACTAATATTACTTAATAAATTAGTGTTCGTTTTGACATTGAGATAATTTGTTACGCTTATTGTGTAGCATTTCGGAAACTAATCTAAATTTTTAATTGCTGTCTGTATCTAAAATTGTAAGTAGAAAGTATTACGATTGGTGTCCAACATGTGTTTGTATCTGATACATTTCGTGTGGATTTAATTATATTATAATTTTTAATAGTCTGTTTCGACCTTGTTATTAATTTGAACTATACAGACGTAAATTACTATTATTTATTTCAAACTATTTAATTACTGATTAATCTAGGTATTGAAATATATCGTGTGTGTTTGAACTTTCTCGTCTCATTGATTCAAATAATTTGTGTGTATAATAAAACCTCTTTTGTTGGGTTTTTCTTGCTGTTACAATATTTTGGTCTACAATAAAAGCCTTCTTTGTAATTTTTATTAGTGATAGGACCTGCGAGGGATGTTCTCTCGCAGGCAGAACCTTGTAGGAGAGATACGAAGGGGCTACCTTTGGGTATGCCTTTTCCTCTCCGTTTTTGAACTAAGGTTCCCACAAGCCAAAGCACCTCGGCCTGTTTTGAGAGGTGTATGTTCCAGGGTCGCAGACCTTGGGCATACGGTAAGAGTTGTCCCCTATTCCCATTGTGGAATAGTCGGCCAGCTGCCTCCTAAACTGGTCGAGGCACGGAGAAGGGAATGCTGCGTCCCCACAGCAAACTCCTCTCCCGCTATCGGAAGGGCGTGGGACAAGTACCCAATGCCCGACCTACCTGGTGCAGGATTTTCTAGGGTTTTCCCTTCATTTCTTTAGGCGAATGCCGGGTAGGATCCTTAAAATATAGCCCGGGGGCCCTAGTTAACCCTTGGCTACCTTCCTCTACCCTTCCGCATCCCCCCTTCCTATGCTATTAAAGGGGAGTTGCCCAACGTGGATTACCCTCATGTAGCCTGTTACCCTAAAAAATTTTTTATTTTCGATTAAGCTCACTGAAGTAGTTTTGTCAGTCAATATTGTAATTGGAGGAATTTTTCAACTGTTTTCCCCTTGGAAACGAACGTATATTTCGTTGAAGTCAGAGCTATTATTTGGGAAGTTACAAATTATTGTGTGGTCTCGTAACAATTATTCAAAAGGTAATTAAGAACACTTCATACTGTAAAGATGAGCTCAACGTGGACGCAAATGAAAATACATGCACTTCCAAATTACCGGTTTTCCTTAATGACGTCGACGTTTGGGCAACGAAGCTCGTCAGCATTTTCGCGACTCTGATAATATGGTTGAAGAACCTGGATTCCCCCCCGCACACACGCAAGAAACTAAGAGTGAATTTTTGCTCACTACAGTGTAAAATCGGATACAAAGGAGGACCCTTAAACTTTCCTACTGTCGTAGGGAAAGTTTTGCGGTCATTGGGGCGGAAAATCCCTACATTTGCTGAGCACCTTTCTCAGGTGTTTCGCTTCCCAGCGCCCCTTCGGCTTCAGACTTTGAATGAAGTAACATACCATCCACATCGCACGTCACTACTTCTCCATATCTTATTCTACCTCTCGCACTATAAAATCTTATTACAAAACAACTTTGACCCACCCCATCACTCCATTATTTGTCGTTTAACGTAACGAAAACTTAAATATTTATGTAATTTAATTTTTTTTTCGCCACTGTAAATGAACTGATTATGCAATCTAACAGTGGTTGGAGATACCAAATTTAAACATAATATGCAGATAAACATTTTGTGGATATATTATTTTCTTTCAAAGTAAGACAATTTTAAAACCCTATGTGTGGGGGTGGAAGTAGGTAGCCTTTATAAACTATGTGAAAACGGACTAAAAATAGTTTCCGAAGGTGCTGAGTTTCATAGTGTCTTTCTCGATGTGTTTAGTGTCAAATTTCAAACCCTAAAGGGATGAAAAGTGGTGACAAAATTAAACCAATAACGACCAAGGGGTGATAGAGTTGTCTTACATCCAGAGTGTTCGATTATGGATCGTAAGTTACATGTGTACCAAGTTTGGTTGAATAACTTACCTTACAAGATTAGTCATGATAAATAACTTATTAAGTTTAATAATAATATTAGTAGTATAGTTAATTTCGTAAGAACGCACTTTTCGGGAAAACGTTCATCAGAAAAGCATATTTCGGCATTTTGTACTTGTCCCCTTTTTTGAGGGTGATTTTGCTTATTTACTATATCGTTCCGATTTACAATATAACGATTATGTGACAGTGTTCTGTATGGTTTTAATCTCACTCAAAGTCCCACAATCTGTCGAACAAAAGATCTGCAAGTTATCGATTCGGTCGTCGTCGAGCTTTTATTTAAGCCGCCCGGTCATGAAATCTACTTTTAACACCTGGCTTAATATAATTTACAATACCAATTCCTTTTACTATTCGCTTCGCAGTTTGTGGAGGTTCATGATATTTTATTATTGTGTTGTTTTCTACAGGTTTTTATTCTTATCAAACTTGCTAATTAACCATGAACGTTTACCCTTCAAAAAATTAATGAACTTCGTCAAAACTTTAAGAAATATATCCAGTAATTTTTATATTTAATCTACAGAACTAAACATATCAAATTACGAGCCGTTCAAGACTATCTTTAACGCATTTAAAATATTATAACAGTTATAATGATCTGACGTATATTCGCATAAAATTAAAATAATAAACTGGTCAAAAAAATAATTATTGGCAAAACAATCAATACAATAAAATGATAACCTATTTATATTGTATTAAATGTAATTTATTAAATTTTCATAGCTTATGGCCAGTTTAAACTAATAAAAATATATTTATGGTTAAGACACTACGACTAGCAATGACGGATATTTTAACGTTATTTAGACTATTATGTAAGTTAAATATACTTATCTCCTCTGAATCTTCCATTATAGTTTTTTTTTGCCCACGACGATTTCTTCATCAAATTCAGTCATTTTTGATTTCACAGCGATTCAGCCTTAACGTACTGATTTCCTCCATCTCTTTCCGCTTATCTATCTATAACATTTTGTGTCCTTAAGTTTGCTTCGTCCCGTCGAGTTTTTATTTCTTGATTCTCAATGCCGCCCTTTTCACCTATAATTCGCAATTCAGAAGCGTTAATGGTCTGTTGATGAAATATGGCTTTTACCGTATAAACTATATAAAGAAAAAGGTTTCCACAGTTTCGACAGTTAATCTGTTATGTGCTTTCTTTGCCAAAATATTTATCATTTATGAAATATTATCTTTAGTTATATTGAAATTAAAAATAATAATAAATATTTATAATTTCGACCTGAAAAATGAAGAATTATAAATTTCCTACAGTTTTATGTAGCAAATATTATTTTCATTTCGAAAACATGTAATAAACTAATTAAAAACGTGTTTTAACGTCACGAGATAAAGCAACATTCCATCTAGATGAAACAGGAAACGTCCAGTATCAATTTGGTAGAGTACGCTGTTAAACTAAAGTAGCTCAATGTCTGTATTTCATTTAGCTCCTTTTGGAAATAACCGCGTCATACATTCTGAATTTTGGAAGTCAACAACTTAAAATGCTCCGCGTGTGTGTGGAAAGGAAAACATTTGGCACCAGTTACATCGAGTGCTTGCGGACATTGATCGTAAGATTACTCGCCTTGGCTGATTTCCAAATGGATCCAACAGCTCAAATAAAAACTTATATCAAAATCTATGAGTGGAAAAGAAAAGAAGTTACACGCATGATATCTCATTCAGGTCGAGCGGAGGGATAAAACAAAAAACTCTCAGCAAGACTTAGAAACAAGCAATAGTGTTTTCCTTAGGAAAGTAATCAGTGATAACTCAATTTTTTTTATAAATAACCTATAAAATGTTGATTAATTAAATGAAATTCTGAACCATAAATTATTATTTTCTGATAAGAATTTTGGAGCTTTCGACTGCTTAAATCATATTTATCTCTTCATACGATTACATAGGATGAGAAATTTTGTTACACATACATGCATCATTAGATACTTACGTTTTATCAATTCCTACATAATTTTCATCACAACTAAAAAACTTCTCTATGTGTAACACTTCGATTCGTCGTTGAAAATTGCTAAACCAGAGATAATTGATCATAGATATCAACCACAGTAAGTGACAAATATTATAAGCCTACTTTACAATGATCTTTAGTTAAATTATTTATACAATTTTTTGTTAATTCTATTCATAACCGCGCATAATATTTACCATTTCCGTTCAATCGTTTCCAATATATATTTTCTTTTAACATTTATATTCATATATAATTTATTTATATTTTACAATGTTCTCTTTTTAAGTTACTATTTTTATGTAAATATATTTAGAAAACAGTTTAAACACTCGGTTGTTTACTATTTTTTTAAAAATTATACATATATATATATATATAAATTATATACAAAGTATTTACTTTGATTAATTTTAACCATTCACATTTGGATTCAGAGTCTAAGTTTTCTTTTACTAACTTTTAAATTATATACATATAATTTTAATTTATATAAAGAAAATTCTGGAAACAAATGGTTGTTACCAATATTTTATCTTTTCAAATTTATATATAAATTATTTGTATTTTATAATATTTTCTCCTTGGAAGTTTATATTTGTGAATAAAAATATATGTAATTATAGATATATGTGTTTAGAAAATATTGTAAGCAATCGAATGTTCACAATATTTTCCGTTTTTCAATTTATCTTTATATATAAATGTTTTGTGTTTATATGTATACAAATTAAAATATATAAAATATTGTGAACCTCAGTATGTAAGGAGGTAAAATTGTTAAAATTTATGCCTTGGTTGTATACAGAGTTAAACAAAAAATGTGTAATTATATTATAAATAAAAATTATTGTAAAGTAGGATTAAAATCTTTGTCTCTTCCTCTAGTTTATATCTGTTTTATTATCCCTATTTTTTTATGAAATCGACGTCATTGTGAAGGACACATCAGACTGACACATGTAAAGATTTTTTTTAATTATAATGAAGTGTGAGTTGAAAATAATTTATAAATTGTAATTATCTATATAATGTACGCATGTGTAATATAATTTCTGATCGTATCTAATTTTGTAGACATTTAATTTCTTAAACCGTCGAAAGCTCCCCAACTGTAACAGAAATGAATATCGGAGACTGGTTTTGGTTCAAGAATTTTATTTAATCTTTTTGCCTTTTTGTTGCATCGGTTAAAATTTATGCTAATTAATGTGTAATTTAATAAATTTATTCTTGGATGCTGTAACGTATCTAATTTATTTAACATTTTCAGACAAACAAATTATCCAAAATATCGCAACGGGAATCGCGTTTAGTGTTTCCCGAATACTCATCGACCATCATCCAGCATTCTTTGCGTAATAAATGATATTGGTAATAAATGGAATTTCACTGCAGCTAATTTGTGTGTGCGCTTAACTGTAAGTTATATGTTTATATAATCTCGTTTACCTCGCCAAACAAACAGAGGGTTGAATATCCCGCTGTGATTATCACATTATATTATTGCTAATACGTCGTAAATGCAGCTCAATTAGTTCAATAACGTTAGACGTATTGTTGTAAATTAATTTAGTTGTGATCATTGAATCCAGAAACGGATTTAATTCTCAAATAAAAAGCTTAAGTGTCAGCGGATTGTATGATGAGATGTATGAGATGGTACTAAATGAAACAATATCAATACTAACAATCATCGGCTAACATATTATTTTCTGGACTGAAGGTTTTTTGTGTGTGTGTGTGTATCAGGAAATTAGAGCGTGTACAGGTAACGGGCGGGTTTGTTTGTGCAGGTAATTGTTTGGAACTCGTCGCTTGATTGAGCATGAAAGTAGCTTGGAAACGATTTGCATCGGTAATTTTCGAGGCTCTTAAGCTTATTATCACAGGATTGCGTACATAAGCCAAGATTTCAACAACACTAGTCCCCGAGGTGGAAGAAAAGTTCATCTGTTGAAAGATAAGCGTATTAATGTGCTCTGTATATATCTGGTTAATCTGAACTCAACGTAGGTAAATATATACAGCAAAATGAGATACACAGAAGAGACGGAGGAGGGGGAGTGAAATTTTTAATTGTATGTTAATGAGAGAAAATGTACACAAGTTTAATAAAATCAGGGAATGTTCCCTTTTTAATAACACATTTCTGTTACAGCCACTTTATAATGCGACGTTAATTTGTACCTCTAATTTTAACATTATGTAACATTTGATACTATAACTTTCTATAATTTGTATTTCAACGCAATTATTTCAAATCTCTAAAGTTCAATAATTTATTCAACTCAATTTGCTTGGATTTAATATTTCTAATTTATTGCATAAATTTTGCTTATAGTTAAAATAATGAATATATTTATTTGTCTATAACCTGATGACGTCGGTATATTGTAATATTTTTGTTTCATTTGATTAATAAAAGTTCTCTTTTTTAATTTTTTTTTATGTTTGCTTATGAATGTATCTATTCCATGACGATTTTCATGTATATGATATGATTGACAACTTCTAATTTTCATTTTTCATATTTCAGACCTGAAAACTTTTGTTTTTAGTATTTTATTTAAATGAAAAATAATTTTAATAGACGCTAGATTTTTGAGCGACAAAAACTTTCAGCTCAGGTTATTCTTTTAATATTTATATAGTAAACACGTGGAGAAATTTCAACCAAATTGTGTACAAATGTTTCTTATGAACCAGAAACAAACACTGTGGGGGTAAGACACCACTACCACACTAGTGGGACTATGGTTGAAAACGATGAACATTTTTGAACTCTGCATAATTTGTGTCGAATATCTATTTTTGGGGGTTAGTGAGATTGACAGTATTCTCCAAATTTTATTTTTGACTCTATCAACGCACCAGGAGTATTTATGACATTATTAAGGATTTTTTATATTTGGTATCGGGAGTATTCATGCTCCTCTAAAGGCGTAGAAGGTTAATTGTAAAATTAGTATTCCCTCTGCATAGGTAGGTTAAATAACTAGTTGGTTAATAAATCAATGCTGAATTAATTACTTTTCGGACTTATATAAATAAGTACGCGGGAAACGCGAGCACCCAGCTAGTTTATAAATGTGTCGAATTTAACTGAAGATTTTATTTTATTAATTTAAAATTTTAATATCCCTTCTAAATATTCAGGCAACCTCTACTGATTATTTGAAGCAGTGTTCCATTTTAAGTTATTGTAAACAAATGTCGGCTATTATAAAGAAGAAAAACGCTTGCTAGAAGTGAAAAATAAATTTTTTGGGGGAGGGGAGCAGGCAATCATTCTCCTTCCACAGGGTGACGTAACATTTAACGGAGGTGAAGTTCATTTCGACGACTGCCCCCTCCCTTCTTCTCTTCATTTTGTGTCCAATAAGATTGTGTGGGACGTCTCCTCCGGAGCAGATACGACCCGATGGGAATGACGTTTCTGGCAAACTACTCCAAACTGAAACTTTGATAACAACACAGCTCAGATTTGTCGCCCACGATCATCGCTTTAGAAACACCGAGGGGACGGGTGAGGGAAAACGCCAACCCTGATGAGACACTCGGTGGTTCACCGGAAGTATCTCACGAACGTGGCGACTTATTAATTTAGTTAACGACTTTTGTTAGGAAAATTGTCAAAAAATTTCGCGTCACTAACACGACGATTGTATCACCATAGTAACTATTCAATTTACTCATCTTGCAGATTTTCGTTCCTTCAATTTTTGTATTGATAACAGTTTTTTTTAACTAAAATACAAATACATTATACATGTAACTTTTCATTTTACTTTACTCGTATATTTAATGGCATTGCAAATATTCTCATATGAAAGAAAGGAGTTTTTTAAATTTAGTTATGCTAAATTATTTTCCCACTGAAGAATTTTTTGTAGTGTTAACATTTACTTCGTCAAGGAAACTTTAACCAATTAATACTTATTTCAACCAAAAACGTAGTGATGATATGAGCTTTATTAAAAAAATTGTACCCTTAATACTATAAAATTCAAATTATGCTAAAAAAAGATTCTTAGATCTAAAATAAAGAATGATTGATTTATGAAGCAAACAAAAACACTATTTTATGCTTCTATTTTATCTTATTATAAATTACATCTGTTTAATTATGCTTTTTTCATTTTTAAAGACTTTTAATTTAATTGTGATTTGGCGTTTCCATTAACTGATTTATCTCAAATAATTTTAAGAATAAATTCGATTGCAAACAGAATATTAATTATAAAATAATTAAAACTTAACATTATATGCTACTAGATGCCCATCGTGAGCATTTAATTTAAGAGAATCTCTGTCGAAGGGGATAATTGGTTCAAGACTGTGTTGCATGGAAATGCTTAACACATCTTACAGGCAACTGCTGTGGTCTACTGCCTTTTACTGTAATGACAATTTATTACATTAATTACAGCGTCTCTGTTACTTATTTTTCTTTCATTATTTAGCCTAAGCTTAAAAACTTTTTTTCATATTTATTTTTCATTCTTCACATTATATTCCTCTCATAATTGCTTTCATGTAACTATAACCATGTTTACTTACTCTCACTATCTTCAACCTCTTATCAGTTATTATCTACTTACTATAATTTATTACTGCCTGTAATTCCTCAACGTTAACTTATTCTGCCTTTACGTATCTTTCCACCTACCTCGATGAACTTAGAATTACAAATTCTCTGCACCACTACATTTCATTACTGGATCATTCGATTATTTAGTTTTTTTTAGTGGAATCACAGTGAAGTTTAATTTTCAGAACCTTGATCATCACACTGAAAACAAAGTGTCATTCCAAAACTGATATCGGGTCACTTCCGCTCTCATATTCTAGTCACATATGTTGTTTTCTGACATAAAACGATAATCGTAATTGGCCTAAGAAGCATTTGATAGCAGAGTTTAGCGATCAAGTGCTTCGTGTTTTAGTTATTTCAACTAAATTTATGTAATGTTCACTACAGAATTTTCGTATTTTTTTAATAAAAAGGCCTTTAAATGTTATATCTTGACAACTAATCAATTTTCAGCGATTATTTAAAAATGTGCAAATACCGCTGCTATTTATGAGTGCGAAAATAAGCGCGATATTCCTCACAGTATCAGAGACATTTCTAATAAATATGGCGAAATTCGATCACATAAAACAGCGCGCAAATGTATATCACGGATAGAGAAGTGTGGGTGGGGTGATTGGCTGTACATCATGCGCCATCCACGTGAAGGGAGGGAGGAACGGTTCCCTCCATATATCCCGACACCAGATCCTAAACAAATCACTCTCCGCTTCAGTGAACATCTACTCGAAGCATTAGAAAAGCTTGAATATATCGTAAAAAATTTATTTCATGGCGAATCCCTTACCGGATTTATATTGTGACGAGATATTTCTCTTTAGTTTCACCTACAAGTGGTTCCGTTATCGACTCATATTTCTGTTTGCCATTGATAATCAGTCTTTTCCAGTTTTACAGGCACCAAAAGAATGGTGTGCTTATCCTTGAGCGGAACTCTCGTAGATTTTTTGGCATTAGGTTAAAAACTTCATCCACGTGAATATTTGTAACGATAGTAAATATTAAAATACCGATTCAGTTTAAAATTCTGTAATGAAGAACGATTAAATATTAATAGCAATAAAATACACAATGTATCGTAAATATTTAATAAACTCCCGTTCATTCATTGATCCGCTGAACTTTACTTTAATATTATCATAGTCCGACTATTATATTTAAAGGCTCTTCATCCTCATAGTTTAGCGGACAATCATTCTCTTACTAAGTCGTCGAACTATAATGTTTTTCCACCTGCACTATGAGTCTCAATAGCTATGAGGCTGCGTGTGAAGGCAGGCGTAGCAGTGCGAGTTACAGGTTGGGATGATGACGTCACTGATGACGTGCGGCTGCTCTCGATTACATGAAATCAATTAGTTTGAATAAATAGTTCAAAATTATGTATCCGTTTATAATTACATTTACTATTTTTATACTGAAATACGGTCTATTGCGGTATTATTCCAAACAGGCATCGCATCACGGTTCACGACACGCGACCCAAGGAGGTTACTATCACAGATATTTTTATTTACCCAGCTTAAATAAATACGTAGAATAATGATAATTTTACTGGAATAATACGCCATGTCACCGTTTCGTCATGCACTTTTAAGATAATCTGCTTGTTCGGTCTAGTCTAGTCTAGAGTATGTGTGTTTCAAATAGGATTGCATTAGGGTATCATGCGCGTTATTATAGTGAATAATACAGAGGGGTATGGGGGGAGGGGAAGGAAAGGGTACCACGGAAAATCCTAATACCGCTAATAGGTACGAGGCGAGCCGTGTGTGCTAATTGAGCCCTGATCACCGACACACGAGTTGGGCGTGTAACCACAACACCGCATCGTACGCAATGATTACTCACGGAACGCCAATCCCACGGCCACGGCACGATCGGATAACTGCCTCAAACAACAAAAAGACGACACTTTTACACTATCCTAATAATATAATTTCAATTCCAAAAAACGACTCATTTTTAATGAAAACATTATTGTTAACAAATAAATTAACAACCATTAGAACCAACAATTTAAAATATTTTATTCAACACGACGAAGTTTCTGAACACCGAGTTGCTTATCTTATGTTTCTATGGTAACAGAATTTTTGTCGTAAGTGGTAAAAGAGCAAACAATAAAATAATTCAAGTCACAAATTATATAATTTTTTATATTACATATTAAAGCAACAGTAAACACTTACTTCATATAATTATCCATTAAAATTTATAATACATATATATCCATATACTGTGGATGTAATTATTTGAAAATTTTAAAAAGTCATAAATATTTTGGTTCACAGTATCAGGATGGAAAAATCTCGACAGGGACAGGAATCGAACCCAGGACATCCCGCTAACCGGGAGGAAGATATAGCAACTTACTCGTGTCGATTGAAGATCCGAGAATAAATTTCTTCAATCCATTAGACCTGTTGCAGGCTCACCTAACATTATTTTTTACAAAATTCACAATTCTTACCTGACCTAAATTTAAGTTCCTCAAATAAAAAATGTATTTTTTATATAAAAATTGATCTAGGGATTTGAAATATTCAAATGAAGAATAGAGAGATGATTTTCACAAGCTCAAGCCATGGAGGTTAATATAAAATAAAATAAAATTATAATATCAAGGTAGAAAACATCTCGATCATACCAGGAATCTAACCCTACTTTAATTATATAAAATAAAATAACATGTGTGCTTTGGCCAATAAGAGACGGCGTATTAAAAAAATCAGTTAAAATGAAAAAAACGTTTCGGTACCTATTTGTACCTTCTTCAGATTGTGACTTGAAAGAAAAGTTAGGTAGTAAAATTTGTGAAACGTTCACTTAGTGGAGAAATCACAAATTTATATAAATTTTTATGTTACATATTAAAGGAACAGTAAACACTTACGCCATATAATGATCCATAAAAATTTATAATCCTTTATGTTTTAACTATGAATTTAATTATTTTAGAATGTAAAAAAATCATGAATATTTTGGTTCCCAGTATCAGGATGGAAAAATCTCGACAGGGCCAGGAATCAAACACAGGACATTCCTTTTACCGAGAGGAAGGTGTAGAAATTTACCAGTGTCGATTCATGATCCGAGGAGAAATTTCTTCCATCCATTAGACGTGATGCAGCCTCACCTACAATTTTTTTTTACGAAATTAACAATTTTTACATTACCTAATTTTAAGGACCTCAAATGAAGAACGGATTTTTTATTTGAAAATTGATAAAGGGATGTAGAATATTCAATTGTAGAATAGAGAGATGATTTTCACAATATCAAGCCAAGTAGGTTAATAAATAAAAAACTAAATTTATTTACAATATCAAGGTAGTAAACATCTCGAATATTCGAGGAATCAAACTCGAGACTCTACACCCTATTTTAATTATATGAAATAAAATAACATGTCTGTTTTGGATAATAAGAGACAGTTTCGTAAAAAATTCAGTTAAAATGAAAAAAAAAAGTTTTTTATTACCTATTTGTACCTTCTTCAGATTGTGATTGAAAAATGTAGGTAGTAAAATTTCTGAAACGCTCACTTAGTGGAGAAAAATTGTTTGGTTTAATTTAAACATTTTTTTTAAAAATTAATTTATATTATGTTTCTCTGAAAATTTATTAGTTTAATTTGTTTAATTAATTTAAAACCAAACAGGCTTCCTTCATAGCCATACTAAGTGTGTATATAGAATTCAACTATATTTTTCTTTTTTACACGTTTTATAATTATCCTCAAAATTATTTCTACTACGTCTATGACATTACAATTTACTATTTGGATAATTAAAATTTTTCAATGGTGTAGTACTTATAAAATTATAAAAGGTTAAGTATAATTGTGATAATTATAATTGTCATCAAGTTCATTATTCTATTGTTACTAGGTTACAAATTGAGTGAAAAGTTTTCTTTTTTTTGTAATAAATTGTAAAAGACCATAACGAGTTGTCAATCACTGGAATTGTCTAGCAGAAAATGAAGACAGCAGGATTCCGAGGAAGGGATCAAGATAATTAGAATATTATTATTTTTTACCTTTCGGCACTATAGGAAGTAAGAGGACGTCTTAGCGCGCCAAAGAAATGGAGGGGGAATGAGCATAAAATCTTTATTCGACTTCTTAATGTGACGTCCCGACCATTAAGTTAAAGTTCCTCTTACCGAAATAATTAAAGACACGACGCGACGCGACGCGACGAAGGAGGCATCCCGACGTTTTCCTTGCCATTGTGCTCCCCGTCCTTTGATTAAAAACTTTATGGCGTCGACGTCACTACTGCACTATGATTAACATATTCACACCAATCTCAACCTTAAAGTGGCCTCATCACTTTGTCGATAACGACTATTCCTAGATAGTTGGAAACTAATGACGGCGGGGAATTCTCCGTTATTCTTGACTGACACTTAAGCCTAGTATTTTTACACTGATGTGGGCATAAAAAACATTCTTCAGGAATTCTTATAATAAAGAATGCGTCATAGAGGTTTAATTAGAGCATACTTTGCCTTTTATTTATGACATCGGCGTTGAATAACACAAATATAAAGGAGTATAACAACGAAAAATTTTAATTAGTAGCAATTTATTCTCTGTATGCTAAAAAAATGTTAAATGATGATTATAGTGGCCTAACACCTGTGATAATTAGGTATCAACATTACGAAAATTTTATGAAATAAATTTATAAACTCATACCACAAAACATCGATTAGAATTATCTATCAATTAAAAATACGGTACGGTGAAATTTAAAAATTTAAAATTATTTAAGAGTATTAGTATCCATTTTATTTTGTTTATTAACAATAAAATTAAATATACCATATTTATATATACAAATTTTTTCAAGTTTTTTATACAAAATTTATGTTCTAAAAGCGAGTGAAACATAGATATATTTAATTTTTGGTTAATAAACAATTATCTGACTCAAAGCCGTATATTTATTTATATTATTATAAATGCTAGTTATTTTTTAATCATTAACAATTATTTTTATGTGACTTCTTTAAATAAATGAAAAAAAATCCTATTAAGTCCATAATTTATTATGAATAAAAATTTAAAACATTATAATAAAAAACATCCAAACAGACATGAAGTTTTGTCCCTAAGATTTTGACACCTGTTCAGGTCTTGTAAAATTCAATTAAGTGATGCAATTTTAAATTCTGAATCTACAAATTCCAAGAAAACAAAATTGTTGAAATGTGATAATTTATAATACAATTATGTGAAAATTTATGGAACATGATTATTTAGATGAAATGTAGAGGCACAAAATAAAGTGAGATTTTTTATATTTACACAGGCATTATGGGTATTATTGGAATCAAAATATCAATGCAATAAATAATTATAATACAATAATTGAAATACAACAAAAGAGAATAAAAATTCTATTATTGGTATCATAATTTACTTTAATGGTCGAACCATTGGATCTAATATGCAACATTTTGCTCCTGAATCTTCTGGAATAATATTTGCATTCTTCGAAATTTGTTTTAAAAGAACATCTGTATGGACACAACTGAATAATTTTGGATGTTAAATTTCAAGTTGTTTTTATGTTCATTAATTCGACTTGTTAAAGCGCGTTTCGTTTGTCCAATGTAACATGATTTGCAACATAAACAATTATTTAATTAAATTTTACAACAGCTGAATAGCCACAAAAATATTAGGTCTTTGTTTTAATATATTTCTTTTCTCTTATAATGTTTTGCATTTTTATTCTGAATAAATTTTTGATTAAATAGACTAACTGTTTTTCACTCAGTATTGGCAACTTCTACCAATATTATATACAGCAAAGAGGTTAAATTATTTTTATAAGTGAGCGTAATTTATTAAGTAATTGAATGAAGCCGTAAAATATGAAATGAAAAAATGTTACTATTTGGAAATAAATTTACTAATGTAATTAATATCGTTATTATTGGTAAAATAAAAGAAAATTCGTCAGTGTGTTTGGTGTGCAAAGGATGCTGCAGCGTAATAATTATTTACGATCAAAGTAATTTGTATTTATCTTCTCTGTTGTTTCCTTTTACTAGGAGAATTGAAGTTGAATGTTAAAGGAGACGAAAAGGTAGAAAAGCCGAATGTACGTAAATCATTCTTCCGCTAAACGACTGTCGTATTGAAATGAAACTGACTGCACAATAGAGACAAGTCTGTAATGAGGAGACACAACGGAGGTGAGCTAAGAAGAGATAAAACTGTCGACTTCATAAAGAGAGATGAAAACGTTTTAATTAGAAGGAAAGACTCATTTCATCAAGTAAATTTGAAATCCTTTCAAGACTCTCCTTTCTCCGAGAGCAGGTGAAAAGACTTAAGGTTTATAATAACTTTTAATAGCAAGAACTTGGCGAAAGAGACAAGGCTAACATAATATCCTCGAGAGGGCGCCATTGCAAACCACACAATTCAAATTTTAATAATCCTCTTTCTAAAAATGGACGCGACACTTTTGAATTTAAAATGAATTATTAATGTGCGAGATATTATGATTCCATTTTTTTTTTGAGAGAGAGGAAGGTAGCGTCCACATAATTTATGCATTTTACGTCCCTCAAGATTGAGAACTCACGAAGACACAACCGTGGCGCTTTATTGAATCTAGCTAGAATTTAAAATAATATTGATTTGTTATTTGTAGAGGTAACTTGTCTGTTAACATTCTCCACCAGAAACAACTTTTTAAAACGATAACTATGTAAAATAATAAAACTATAACAGCGATATTGTTAAAATATTCTCACCTGACTCCTATAATACATTTATTTAAAATCGCAATAATGTAGCAATAAATTTACATGCATATTTAATCCCAAAGTATTTTTTAAAATAAAATACTACCCGAAATGTACGAATATTATTTTTGTTTTAAAAATATGAACTAGTTAAATTAATTATTGGATCAATTTTATTTTGATTTCGTGGCTTATGCTGCCGCCTCACTGTGTCATTTCACGGCAAGGCCCTGTTGTCTTCCCAGCGGGTTAAACGGAATACTGCGCATTTTCATTTATTATTACAGTCAAAATATCTGTGCTTCAGCCGTGAGTATAACAAACATGGCCAGCTTGCTGCACAGGGAGGGAGCGAGTGTGTCGCTACGCTTCGATATTGAAGCAGAAGTTCGCACTGTTAAAACACAATTATTATGAAGGTCGTTAAAATTAAATTGATGTGCTGTAGCACACGAGAACATATACACCAGCCACCACTGGTTGTTGCTCTTATATAATCGATTCACTGTTCTTCCATTTTATTAATTTTACGTTAAAACCGTTTATAAAGTGCATATACTGAAACCAAAGTAACATTTGGCTGAAACTCTGCATCGTATTACTGTATGTGGAAATTATTTAATTACACAACGTTGATTTTGAAAATAACCATCGAGAGAAGAAAAATCAAACACGACCAATTCATTGGAAAACCAGTGGGGAGAACCAAGTTCTGAAGGCAAGAAAATCATCCATATCAGGCACTGCTTTTACATTTATTAAAAAATCTGACATTCAATATTAATTTCCATTTTAATTATGATTCTGGGGGAAAGGATTAAAAATCCAATTTCTTCACTCAGAATATATTTAGTTGGACTGTTTAATTACTTGGGCTTTGGTAAGAGAGTCGATTCGAAATCTATAAGGTTTAGGATTTTATCTTTATCTGAGGAAATTTGAGGCAGACTAATAACATGAATATAAACATTAAATATGATCTACTAATCCTAATTAATAATCAGTAATTTATAATATTAACAATGTGATTTATAAATTACATTTAAAAATTTCTATCCGCCGTGAAAGGACGTATATTCTGTTTGTAAAAAGTACACAGTTGTCCTTATCCTGTTTTGTTTTTTGAAAAACTTTAATGTACTACTATGGTGTGACATTTGTTAGTGTCTTTCTAGTTGAAAATGGCAATAGCCGCAAGCTCATAATGAAATTAATGTGAAATACTAGAGGTTTTTATTAATTAAAAACAGAATAAGGGCAACTTGGTATTTTTTAACAATTACATTTACATGAAATATCTTCTACAATAATCATTAATAAAGAGTATTAAAAGTCGCAAGTGTCCGCAAAAAAAAAATTATTCCGACAGTTTGAATCTCAAAATACCTCTAAACATTCGAAGTGGCTGCTTGTCAACGCGCGGGAGATCGTAAGATATCTTTCGCAATTTTTTGGCAATGCATCTGAAGGATAAAAGGACATACAACGAGCCGTGAGCACTGCAGAGCTGTTGCGAATTTCGGCAACTTTCCAGTGGCTGCCTGCCTGTTCGGTTCGTTTAACCCGACAACGCTATGTGTCGTTCAGATGTCACCGTCCGTAACCTCCCCTATTCTGCATTTTATATTTTTATTTTCCAACCCGTTTACTTTTGACTGTTCTCACACACAACTGAGTACCTCACCCCCCCCCCCCAGCCAACCCCACCCACTACGCACTCCCACCATGGCTCGCAATCTGCCAACAGAATCTGGGAGCAAGCGAAGTAGCTCAACGAGCTTTAATTGATGGTGGACATTTTTCTAACTTCCACATTAAATGATTCGTAGCAGATAGAAAAAAACAAATAAAATTTATTTTTCATGAGCATTAAAATAAATAGTAAACACACATACACACACACACACACACACACAGACATATATATATATATATATATATAATATTAATATTCGTAATTGGTCATATTTCACAGACCCTATCATGACGCTTTGCTTGAAGGATGTGCATTGGGTCATTGATTGTACAGAAAGTATAATATTAACCGCTAATTATTTTTTATAAATTTTATTTGGTATGTGCTTAATATTATATACATGTGTCTCATTTTGATATATAATTCTGTAAATTTATTAATCAAATAGAAAGGAATGACTCAGAAAAAAATATATATTATTTTAACTTTGAAGTTGATCGACTTCTTTATATAAAATTAACGACGTTTACCATTTTTTATATAGGAGTGTGAGAGGAAGATTGCTGAATTTTTGTTTTGAGAAGCCAGCAGTAATTTGTTCTTGTACAATCTTGACGTATTACAAACTTATACATATCTTATAAAGATTAATATTATACAAAGTAAAAAATGGTCTAATATTCGTATCATTGGACTTTGACATATTTCTAACAGTATAAGAAGCAGAGATTAATTTATTTGAAAATGTAGTAATGTGCAGTTTCAAATTTAACCTATCTACACATATTCCTAGTCATTTTCATCTTTGAGCTTCACAAATTTTATCACTATTAAACAACAACATTATTTATTGTTCTATTTTTTACCTGAAATTGCATTCAATTGGTTTGATCACAATTAATTAAGAAAACCACCAGCTTAAAATATTCAGTAGAATTTTAAATGCAGCATTGGTTAATTATTCTGGCATTCATTCGCTAATAAATTGCTAGTGTCGTCTGGAGCATAGTCTCACAAAATGGAGTAATCATTTTTTGTAACAATGTACCTAGAATATGTGGCAACTTCATATTTATTTGTACCAATTCATAATTAAATTTTTTGAGGAGAATATTAGACTTCGTGTTATTTTTTACTTGTTACGTAAGTAGAAGGCGAGACAATTCATGTTCGTTTCAGTATCTCCATAGCACTTCAAGATTTAGAGCTAAATGTAAGGATTAACATATATTTAAAAATATAACGGAATTAATTCACATATTTTAAATAAGGCGAACTTTCTAAAGAGACTTGTCAGAGATCGTTATAAACTTCATTCAGGCGTACTAATAGTGCCTCGACAGGAGCGGAAATCCGCTAGAAATACTGAGAGAACTCTTGAGTTTAATAATCAAACACTTCTTACTGGATCACTTTTTATTATTAAAAAAAAATAATTTGGATCCATTTGAATATTGACTCTCACGACTTAATTCAAACATATTTCGTTTATTAATTAAAATAATGCATGGTTTACTTTTCATAAATATGAAGATTAAATTTTTGTTAGAAAAGTTGATGTTATGTGGTTTTACATAAGTAAAACCCTAAATGTTTTCCTAGAATATTACTAGCGAATGAAAAGAAGGTAGAGTAGTGGAAACAGAAAACTCATGGTTGCTATGTATAATTCTTGCAAACCGTGTCACATGGGCAGTAAAAGATGGGAGAAAGTGGAGAGGAACATCATTGTTTTCATTTGACAATTCTCCCTTGCGGAAATACGCCACTGTCTTTATTAAAAACTTTTATTATATTTTTACGAACGGGATATATGAAAGCATTTATTTAATGTATTTAACATCTCTCTAACTTTTACAACTGAGGTTTTTATGGTCAACAGATGTATTTAGTTACTATGGCGAATCCCGGTAGCAACATACACTAAAATTATTATTAAAATTGAAAACACAAAACTTTTCACCTATACTAAGGATAAATTTTACAAGAGTAAATATTTAACTTAAACAATATTCCTAATTCTGTCTCTAAACACAATATATTTTCAGTATAGTTTTTACCCTAACATGTTTTCGTAACAAAGGTTCGTGTTAAACTGAGCTCCGGCATACCCCCATTAAAACTACAGGGCAGTGGACCACTGAGCGTCTTATCTTGAAACGACTTGCTATTTCTCGCGACCTATGCATAAACACGTAGTGTGACGGTAAGGAACCGAATTGTTCGAAATCATTACGAGTTTAAAAAATTAGCTTATGTTTTGTAGCGGGACTTCTGCTTATAAGTTGAGTTGATTTAATATTTCGAATCTTTCAGTTACGTAATGAGAGTAATTCAAGGGAACGATATTAACTCCTGTATTTCTTATTCCCTTTCTGTAACAATAATTTCGGAATGAGGATGTTGAGCTGACGTACTTTAATACTCGCTAGTTTCTGGATTTCCTCTCTTAGCTCTCTAGTTCAGTTTGATTGCAAAGTTTGTTGTGTTGAGAGAGAGAGAGAGAGAAACTTCATGTCCGCCAGATCGAAGTTGGGGTGGTTTTTGTTTCCCCGAGCTTCCAACTGCCATGAATTAAAATGTTTCTGTGGTGTGTAAGAATGGGTGCTCTGACCACTATAAATCTCGGCACTGTAGCGCAAGTAAGCACCGAGCTTTCAGCGAAAGAGGAAGGAAACAAGAAAATAACGCATTGCGTTCATACGTTAAAGTTAGAAATCAGCAGGAGAGGAATTTATGTAAGGAGTGACGTAGGTAAAAGATCGAAACGACTCGTCAGGTGTCAGCGCATCTGTTTAGATTTCGTGAGGAGTGTGGATTATTCATAGTTCACTTAATACGATCAATTCATTAGCCAAGCTTAGGATTCATTTTCTTGAAGACCCAATCTTCAAATAATATTAATCTGGAGATGAAACAAGTGCATGTTAAATGGTAGCCTTCCTGATGAACGCAGCTAGAGTTATTAAAATGCGTATAAAACGAGCGTGAGTTGATCATGTCCATTAATTCAACTAAATGAATAAAAGGACTAAAATATAATTATTTCTAAGTGAATGTTACAGTTTGTCTTTTCAGTACCATGACCATTTAATATACAATTTGATTGAAACAACTTGAAAATTTAATAACCTTTATTGTCAATAAATCAATATACACAAATACTCTTCAATATATTCATTTAAAAATATTTAAAAATATTTCTGTACGCTGTAGAATTCAAAAACCCTTTATTTAAATTTCCAATCAAATTTATAATAATAAAATCATTTTTTGACAGTATATATTTTGGGTGTTTTTGTTTGACTAGAATCCTGCGTAATTACCGTATCTGTTCGCCCATTATTCACGTCTCTTATGTATCTATCCCAGACATTCGAGTTCTCGTAATCGTGTCTTGCTCAGTACCACTGTTTGACGTGAATGTTTGCGATGTGATATCATCTCATTTGACAGACCATTTGTTTGCATTGAGAGTAAAGCAAATATGGATACGAGGAACGACCCTAATTAAACGCTAGGTAGGCTAATCGCGCAAATATGAGTTATTCTATTTACTTTTAATACCTGCTGCTCAATTAATTTACTTCTGTGCAACACACACGATAAAAATTTAGCGATAATATTGGCCGTCATCACCAACATTGAACCTTTTAAATGCGTTATAGATGAGAGAAAATATTATAACCACCGTCAAAGCCTCATTAAAATTTATTTATAACATTAGGGGGGAAAAATGTGAAGTAGTATTGGACATCCGTTATCACTTCTATAATTAAAATTCAATTTAAAGTTATTACAGAGTGTTGTTGTACTCTCAAGCGATAGTTTTCAATCAGAAAATTATTAACTTCTGCTATTGCTTTCATTTAAAATTGTGTTCGCAGGGCATTAAAAAAACGTCCTCAATATCTGCTTGATAATAATTTAAGCAAAACAATTTTTTTCAAAATATTTAATTAACGAGAGATGCGTAAAATATTATTTAACAAAACATTAATCCATATGTATAATACGAATCCAATTATATATAAAAACGAATTTTTCTGGGTGTTCACAACTTTAGGCGATTTTAGTTATGAGTTTATTATTTCTTCTGGCTTTACAGTTCCATTGTCCCAGAATAAAAAAAGAATTAATTATGTATGCTTTTTATTATTGCGTAGTTTTTATACTGAAAAATGTTCAGTTTGGATTTTTACACTTACTCCTTTATAATCCTGATGAAGTCGTATATTGAGGACGAAACGTGTTCATTTTATGTCTTTTTTGGTTAACAAGTTATATGTGACTAAATTTCCTATGTTCATACATATATTGAGGTCGGATAAATATAACTGTGAGCCTTCGTAAAGTTCTTTGGAAGTATTAACGTTCATATACATGAAATTTCAGGGTGAAAGAACATAAAATACCAGGATGTATTTGAATTTTGTCGCTGGAAATGGATGAAAATAATTAAAAAGGGGAACAACGATTCAAATAAGGAGAAGACAGTTGAATGTCAGACAGGTAAAAAACCATAAATAACTGGAACAATTTACCTGCAAGAGTTTACGGAGAAAGTCCTATTACGAAAAAAAAATAGAGCTAATCTGAACTCTCTAGTGAATATAGGGTAAGGTAGTGAAGTGTATTGCAGTGAAGTGACAGTGTTCCATTATAAACTAAAAATAAAAATTGGTAACATTCCTTGTTTCCTTAGGTAGTTAAATATTTAATCTCTATATTCAGATATCTTTGCACTTTTCTTATTTTCAGGGTAGATCAATATTAATTCCTTCTTTAACTTTTTCAAAATTAACCTTTAATTAATATAATGTTATATTCGTGTATTTATAGATGAAGTAATGTCCCTAACCTAGTTTATATTTTAAACTAATTATAGTAATTTACTCTATTTTCCTTTATTGTAACTTCCCTTATTTAATTTGTAATTAAAATTGTAATTTCATGCATCTACCAACTGTCCATATGTAGATTAAATAAATACGTACATACAGATCCGTATCTGGAGAACAGTTAACAGAAATGATTTTAATATGCCGTCCATGAACGAAAAATAAATGATTGGTACTGCATTGTATCTGGTCTAAAGAAGAAATTATTGTTTTTGGAAATAGAGGATTGAGTAACTGGATAACTAAAACTTTCAGAACATTATCTTGGAATCCTAATTGAATAAAATTAAAGTATCCGTATCACCTACAATTTACTAGATCACAACCTTCATGTGCCTGTGCCTGGAGTCGCCACGGATAGCTTAGTTGGCGAAGCATCTGCGTACGAAACTGGAGACCCGTGTTCAATTCCAGTTCTAGATTTTTGCAACCTTGATACTTTAATTCATTTCATAACGTTTGAAAGCTTCTTCTGTTCTTAAATAATATTATTAATGTAACCGTTTCAACACTAGCAACTCTCAAAACTTCGTTATTTATGAAGCGCAATTTATTTTAAATAGCTGAGTTCCCGGCGTAGTCCGTGTACTTATTTATATAAACCCGAAAAAGTATTTAATTCTGTATTAATATTTAGTCAAGAAGTGATTTAACCTAAATCTAACTGTTCCTATTTCTGTACACACTTTCGACCGATAATGCATTAATTTAACAGTTTAAACTACATGGAATTTTATTGCGTCAATCCCAAGCAACATATCTCCGAATTTATTTACGGATATAATACTTAAACATACTCCTTGGCTACAGCAGGATATAATTGTCCGTCAGTCTTCATACATTACAAAAGATTAAATTGATGAAATTGTTAGCTAGATTCACAATGTAAATAAATAGTCACCATATTGCAGTCACTAATATCTCACGAAAGGATCGTACAGTATTACGTATTGTTTTTTATCATCATTCGATGGATAAAATTATATATTTTATTCAATGAAAATATTTTTTGCTTTATATCATTACGGAAAAAGGAACTATTTCCTTTGTTCGTCGCGAAGTAACGTTTCCCTCTCGCGTGACGTCACGGTCTCTTGACGCCCAGTAATTTAACACAAAATGATCATGTTTTTCACTTATAATTCTTTCCACATTTACGATAGGGGTTGTTCACTCCCACAGCACCGTTTCTCGTGTTTTGAAGAATATGTGTACCAAATTTTGCTGCAATCTGTCCACGCGTTTAAATTTGTATCAAAATTAACGTAAATACATACATACAAATATAAGTCCTTTTCGAAGATATAGATTTAGATTTCTAATGAGGCTATTTGAGTGTATAAATTTTAGTTTTGTTTTCGATTTTACGTCATATTACTGATCCATTTTAATCGGGCCAAAATAATTATAATTGTGATGCTCCAGCGAATACGAGCGTTGAAGTACCACTTTATTTCAAAATGTATGTTGACTCATAAAAAGGTTATAATTTTGTTCTAGGCAAGAGTAAGTTACGAACTCCATTTCCCTTGACATTTTAATGAGATCAGGGCTGTTCCCGTTAAGATTCGAACGGAAAATGTTGGAAGTTGAAGGGATGACGAGTGGTACCGAGGGTTGATTTGTCAGTGTCGTTTGCTATAATCTTTTCCCAAGGCAAACAACAAGCAAATGCGAGCCTTTCCGAGGAAGGTGACAGCGTCGTATATCAAATTCTTGGCGTCTACTTGTCAGCTCAGCATCTCAGGTGCGATTTCCGAGTGATTTGTCTGCGAGAGTGCAGACGTAGTTAACGCCCAGACAAGCCACTAGTAATTCGAGCTCAGTGACATTTCCAATTAGCGTCGGGCAAAGCTAATTCCAGGTCTGGAGACCTCCGTGCCTTGAATACATTACGTAACACTACCGTCGTCTCCTCCTGGAGAACATTGTTTTCTCTGCAAAATTAAACTTTTATACATTTCGTTAAGCAGACCCAGATTTAATATTTAAATAATCGAACTTCCTTATCGATGGTTCCACCATACCTTTCGTGCACGCTTTGTTTATCCATTTACGAAGCATTGAGTTTCCTCTCACGTTTCACGGTAATTGTGCCGAAGTTCCAGAGAAACAATAACACTTACGAATTATTTCATTATCTACTTCAACCAAAACTAATAATCGGTTAACCGATATCGTATAATAACACAGCTACAAATATCTATCAGATGTTATTTTCATTAAATATTATTTTGTTTTATTTATAACACGTTGAAATTCATAACACACGATAATAAAATCCATATTATCAGCCACAAAGGTTATTTATTAATATTTCCCAGGCGATTCCGAGTTTATTCGTAGTGATCATTCAAAAATAATAAAAATGCCTTTATTCATATTAAATTTAACAAAACTTTTTTGAATAAATAAACAGAAAATTAGCCTATTTGTTAGAAAAAATGTCAGTTATTGAACCAACTTCGTTTCGTCCACAATTTTGGAAATTCCTCAGTTAGTATACAATTTTGAATATATGAAGATCAAATTAAATTGTCATGAACGGTTAAAAATTTATATTTGATCTTCATATTTAAAGAAATTTAAGATATTAAAAAAATTACCTGACAAAGGTACAAAATTGTGGACGAAACGTCGAATTGTATTGATTTATTGTTTTGAGTGATTAATACACTTTTTTTTGACAAATTTTCTATTTATATGTTTATTTATTAAATGAAAACAATCAGTTTGTATTACACATTACATTTTTAATTATTAAAGTAACAATAATCATAATATAGCCAATTAATAATTAATTAAAATATTGTGTCAATTATAAATTTCGGAAGTAACATATATCGTCAATGCCAATATTAGTTGAAATAAAATATATAAGATATTGGTCAAAAATGATCTATTTTTTATTTTCCAGTTTCATTTACTTGAATCCTATAATTCACGATTAGATTCCTTGTTATGTTTTTATAAAAAGGTCTCTATTGTCCTTAAACCAAAATCTGTTTTTCCTTATGATATATAAAAATATTATACAAACAAAAATTATGATAGAGTTCTTCCTTTATTTAGATTTCGGTCTGAGACTTATATTATGGTCTTACATTCTAGTTCTTATATTTACAGTAGTTTTCTTATAATAAAATCTGTGTATGACATAGGCCATGCAAATAAACAAAAATTGGAAAATTGAGATTTTTAAAATAGCAGCGTAAGGATTCACGTATCATCCATTGTCCTTAACCACGACCAGAATAAGAATGGATAATACCTGTTAAGCCACATAAAAGTATCTTAATATAATAAAAAATTCAGTTTTTATGGGTGTAGACAATGAATAAAATCTTTGCTGGATGTCGGTGAACGTCACCGAAACGACGCGCATACATCTTCACACTCTATTAGAAGCCCGAGAACATTTTATTCATATTATCCTTATATACAATCGAAAATGTTTTTACGTCTGAAACGGCTAAATGATCAAGTGAATTTAAACATACCTCGCCTATATTCTTCTTCTCAATTGCGTGAGTGATTGCAGGTTCCTGTGAAGTCGTTTTACATCGGCAATCAGCACCTTTACAAAAAAAGGGAGTAAAGGTTCTTTAGAAGAACGGAAACGATGAGGCCTGCCCTTCAATAAAGACCCTTTCGTGCAATTTATCCGAACTTGCAGAAAGAAGAGATATGAGTTCTCGCACAACGTTTGACTGCTCAATGGTATGCCATCGGTTATAAAAAGTAAATAATATAATTGTCATTTGGAAAAAAAATATATATATGCTGGCTGAAACATAAAAAGTTGTATAATATGTATTTTCAATTTCACTCTAATTATTAAAAAGGTTTTAAAAATTATTTCGAGTTTTAGTTACTTTGTATTTAGTACTCTATTCTTTTGATCTTAAAAATTATTGTACCTTTTTATATAAATTATATTATTCCCAAAAAGTTTTCTGAATTTCGAAAGCTGGATATTTATTTATTCGTGTATTCTATTGTGCATGTTTCTCTGGGTTTATAGTTGAATATTAATTTTTGCAACTGATTATTTTACTGTAGTGATAGTGAATTGTTAAGAGAACTGTATCAATACACATACTAAATAAAGTATTTAAAATAAATTTTGATATGTATTAATATTAGAAGATTTCATTGTGACGATCAGGTATTAAGCTTTGTTATTTATTTGATTTTAAAAATTAAATTCTTAATTCAAGATTTTTAAGTTTGTTAAGGAAGTTAAATTATGATTTAATTAATTTAACAATATGTTTCGTTCTTAATTTGTTTTTTATAAATAAAGCTAGAAAATTAGGACCGAAACACGTCGTTAAATTAATTAACTAATATAATCAATACAAGACGAACAGAATTTTTATGTTATTAATTTTTTTTATCTTTACTCAAACAACCAAACTTGTAAAAGAAACACTTATAAATAAATGTATTCAAAAATATTTATTTTATAATTTTTAGGATGTTCCAATAACCATAATAACATTAAAATAAAATTATACATTTTTATAAAAATAATTATTAAATATCTATGACCAATATATGTCCAATCTATAATGTACAACATTCTAGTACCTTTAAAATTTTATATGACCTGTATTCTAATTTAAAAATATTAATTTATGAATTATAGAAGGCAACAAAAAAACACCTATCTACACTGAAATACTGAAAACGTTGTATAGTTATATTATTTTTTGATTATGTACCAGTCACCAAGAGCATTATAAGTTTACGCGAATTTAAAACAATCCATAAATAAAAATTTAAAATAAGACACACGAAACAAAAGGTGGTGTCAGATTTGGATGAAAATTATATAATTACTGTAGTAAATTATTTATTATTTATTAATGATAGGAAAAATGTTTAAAAATTTTAGCAAATAATTGATCATAAACCTGAATCTAATGATTAAGTTTTTATACGTCACTGTGCCCCTTACTAATTAAAAACGGAATAATTTTGGAGACATTTCTTAGGATACGCCTCCTCATGTACATTTAGTGACTTTGTGGCAAGGATATAAATAGAATTAAATTTTGAAATGGAAATATAATACGTCTTTTCTTTTAAGAAAAACATTTTTAATAGATATAATAGCCAACTTACAGACAATATTAAGTGGTGATATAAATACAAGACAACTACGTTTTCGTCAGGTGATTGAAATCACAAAATCCAGGACTGATACAATATTTCATTCTATAGGCTCTTTTAGTTTTTCAATTGGATTGTGCATTTAAATGTCAAATTAAACTTAAATTTTACTTGAAACGAGTGTAATCTAGGAGAAAGATATTATTCAGTTCATTTTAGGATAACCGTCCTTACAGCATGGATTATTACATAGCTGCATAAAGCCGATGTTGACGTAGTTGAACAGACTAATTGCTAATGTTAACATTTTCCAACTAGTTCACGGAAGGCTAAGTAGGTACAGCGCGTTAACTCGAAAGTCGCTCACTACGAATATTACAACGGCGAAGAGTAATTACGTAAGAAATTTGTCATAACACCTGAAACCCAGAAGACTCCGTTGACAAGCGCAGCAAAGAGGAGAGATAATATACAGCAGTTGGTTGTCTTCGCCGTGCACCCTAAGTTATGGTGAACAAACTTAGATGCGCTCTGCTTCAAACTTAGTCCATTTAGAAGCACCCACAAGGTTGACTCTCATTATATTACGCCCATGTACGACGTTGAGGGAAAGGGGAAGTCATAGTTATGGCTAAGATGAAGGCTGCATGCCTTCTTAGCGTCTACAATTATACGTTACTACATTGCCGTAGTACGTCGGTAAATTCCTAATCGACCGCGCCATCTGGTAACAAGAGGGTTCTCTTCCTTCGACGTCTTCCGAGAAGCATACAAGTGGAAAAAAGGATCATGAGTTACCTCAGCCATTCTGGGACTACTTATAACGAGTAAAATATTATTTTACCCATCGTAGTGTTCGCGAACTTCAACGTACTTTGCGAAATACGCGGAAATGACAGAACCAGAGCGAACATATATTCACAGGATCCTCGTCTAATTATATAAGAATAACGACAATTTATATGATTCATTTCAAGTTAAGACCATTATAAATATCGTCTTATCGTACATAAAATAATTTAATATTCGAACACGAACCAATTCACACAAAAATGCTGTTTTAGTAGTTATAACGAAGCTTTTTATATAAAAGTATAAAATTTTGAGTCTGGGAACTGCCAGTCAGGTAGACAAACAACCATTACAAAGGACAATATCGTATAAACCGGTCTTGTAGGAGAGACACGAAGGGGGCACCTCGGCCTGTTTTGAGAGGTGTATGTTTCGGGGTCACAGACCTTGGGCATACGGTAATAGTTAGTCTCTGTTCCCATTGGAACAGTCGGCCCGCTGCCTCCTAAATTAGTCGAGGTACGGAGAAGGGAATGCTGCATCCTCACAGCAAACTCTTCTCCCGTTATGGCAAGGGCGTGGGACAAGTACCCAATGTTCGACCTACCTGATGCAGGTTTTTCTAGGGTTTTCCTTGCATTACTTTTGGGCGAATGCCGGGTGGGATCGTTAAACTATAGCTCGGGGGCTCTAGTAACCCTTGGCTACCTTCCTCTACCCTTCCGCATCTCCCCTTTCAAATCGCTTCCTATGCTATTAAAGGGGAGTTGCCACCATGTGGATTACCCTCATGTAGCCTGTTACCCTAAAAAATAATAGTAAAATTGATATAAACGATGTAAACGATAATGAACAATTTGATGATATTAAAAGGAAATTATGGTCACAATAAATCTAAATGTAATTACCACGGAGACATTCTAATTGCTACTTGAAATTTTCAAACTTTGTTTAATATTAACATATATAATTAGCACATCTTGTTTTCTTCATCAAAAATAATATTTAATCGTATCAGAAACATAATAATTAATAACTAGGATAATCAGAAAAATATGTATTTGGTTAAATGAATATAAATTTCGACGTTTAGTCCCTAAAATTTGTAATTCTCCATCTAATAATATTATGGAAATTTTGATACAAAATATTAAACAATATATCATTGAATATTAAATAATATTTGTCTATAAGTATGAAAGCATCACAAATGTAATGCAGTTAATTTAATATTTATTGTAAAGGTTTCTAAGCTTTTCTATCAACCTGAAAAGTTACAAATTTACGGACGACACGTCATACTTTATAAAATAAATTTTTGCGATTAAATTATTATTATCATACATTATTATATATTTTTTATGACTTATCTTGCCATTAAGAATTGTTTTATTAAACATATAATGGTTAATTTTCTTGTTTATAACTTATATTTATCCGAATCTGAAATAGTTAAAAAAATTTCCTTTGATTTATATTTTATGGGTGTTATTGGATTTCTAAATCATAAGATCACCAAACAGTAGTCAAGGGATGAGAGTAGGAGACTTTTATTATGCAGAGAATCTTGAAATTTTTTATGAATTTACTGTCACACTTTTTTTTATAACATTATCAAATGATCTACGACAAAAATATTAAGACGCCATTTTCAAGTCGAAATACTCAACCAAGAACGTTACGTTGAGCTCACTGTGAAACTAATTAAGGTAAGTATGCAGAACCCGAAGTCGCCATAGATCACATTACGCCATATTGCGCCAGACGAGATGGCGAAGGTGGAGATTATGATCTGGCGAGATCCGAATGGAAGTGTAAAAGGAAATATAACAGAAGTGACGGGGTAAATATTTCGTGTAGCTTACACATTAACTAATGACTAATCAATTTATAATTTTTACTCGAACAAATTCTAAATTCCTAGTTTACTCGGGATCTTAAATATTTTTACTGCTTACACACTGCAGTGAAGAGACGAAGATCCTCGCGTTTATTTATTGGTGACGTGAGTTGTTGATGTTGGTGCAGTAACAGAAAACCAGTGGTGTTGAAACCTACAATAGAGGGTAGAAATATCTTCTTACTATAAGAAACCACTAAAGACGATCTATGTGTGTGTAATGGAGTGCATTTAATTAAACTATCATTACATGTAATGTGAGAGGCATTCTAAGTGTTAATCTGATTTAGGTACCAAGCTTATTTAAGAGCTTACGTGACTATCGAATTACACTGGCGTAATGTGTTACACAAAAACTTGTATAATTTTGTTTCGAAAAATAAGAGCACCTCGCTGTATCTTATTAACATCTCTATTATTTTAAAAAATGTGGACAAGTGAATACATTATATTATTTTAATAATATTTAGACACACAAAAAAATTTCGCATCGAGCACCTACGCGTTTCAAAACCTCCAATAAGGGTTTAATAATAATTCTCTTTATAATTCTTCAGGAGCAGAAAAACAAAAGAAAAAGGAACAATGCTTCCAGAAACATTGTGTGTATTTATATTATCACTGTCTGAATTAAGCAATCTTTCTTATTATCAATTTTCAATCAGATGTAAAATTTTTTCATTTTAATATATTATACGCCTAGCCGTATCATTAGCGTCTTAGAATTAATGGTTACGTATTTATTACGTCTTTTCTAAATTATATCTTGCTTACTTTCGTTTTAATAATTCTTTTGTTTTCGAATAAAGTCATAAATAATAATTTAATTCAGCGTCGCACTGTGAAAACAAAGAGTAGTCTAATAATAATAATAATACTAATGCAATGTTCCAGAGTTTCTATTTAGAAGCTAAGATCGGAGGATGAAGAATGTATCAGGGTGTACATTTTATGTTTATTTTATTTTAATATGTAAATAATTTCTTACAAAAAAATGTTTGAAAACAGCCCGATGTTCCAGATGGAATTTATTTATAATAAAGTTAAAATTAATAACGTTTGGTTGTACAATTGTGTAATTATTTTCCTTGAATTGTTTGAATATGCTTGAATATTAGCCAATATTGATTATTAATTATCATTTATAAATTAATTATAGGCAAAATTTATTTATATACCATCAATTTTATTGAAATTGAGAACGTAACTTTGTGAATATTAATTTTTCCTGCTAATATATTACATATGCAAAAATTAGGTTGTGTACATACATTTTTAGTTATTATAATTAAGAATTGAAATTACATCTGATATTAAATATAATTTGTTGAAACGCGCTAAAAGTCAGAAAAATTTATTATAACATTAAAAATTACTTGTATTAATACATTCATTTTTGTCATGGAGGTTGAAGGAGTGTGTCTAAATGTTTCACTTCAATTTTATACATAATTTTAAATTTCTTTAATAATATACCTAAAGAGGTCCCAAATTAAAAATATAAGAAACGTTAGAATATACAAATTTTAATGTGCCATAATAAACTTTTCTGACTGTTGTCCAGTTTTCACTAATTAAATTTTTAATTATATTGAATATATATATTTATATATATATATATATATCAAACTCTAATAAATGTAATATATATAATGTAAACTCTAATAAATGTAATATATATAAATGTAATATATATATATATATATATATATATATATATATCAAACTCTAATAAATGTAATATATATATATATATATATATATATATATTTATATATATATATTTGTATCAAACTCTAATAAATGTAAATAACCTACAATTTATGTAATTGTAAAGTATGTAATGTAAATATACAGTTGGGAATTAATGCGACTCAAAATAAAATTCAAAATCAAAAATACTCTTACAGTCACAAGTTTATGAAGCCCGTGCCATCAAGAAAAATTTTAAATTTAAATAAATAATACGTATCTCTTTTTAGCAGATTTCAATGAATTTTCATATGTATTTAAGGTTTAATATGGGCCGCATAGTTTTCCGAATTTACAGGCAATATTTAAGCGAAATTTTGAAATAATGGCTACTGATATTTGAAGGCGAATATTATGCCCTTGACACGTATTCATTGCAAGTAAAGGAGTGGAAGATGTGAAACGATGCTAACTGCACTGAATTTTCATAAAATGTACCATGCGTTCACATGATAAACATTCACTCAAATCCTTTTCGGAGGATGGATGAAATGGCAAAGTGCAGGAATACATTGCATTGTGTAACTTGAGAATAATGAAGCCACTGTGCCATTGTTGCGGACAATGCAACGTCACGAATAATAATGGAATGGATGATATATTTTCCCGTTAGTAAACGTTAAAAATAGGCAGGGAAACGCTCACGGAATAATTTTTCGGCTGCATAGAAGTTGTTAATATTTAACGTTTGTTCAGTTACCCAAATTTACATTAGCAATCGTTTTTACACGTCATATTCTTTCTCGTTGGTTTTTTTAATCACTGACTTTACTTTCTAGGGATAACCACATTGTGTATGGACAAATAACATATTCTTTATAATTATTATTGGTAGTAGCAATTATTGTAATTCCAGGAATAGATCATCAAATCACTTCATATCAATATGTTTTATAGACATGAAATTAGCGTTATATCCGCGTGATATATTTCATATTGGCGTTGACGTTTACAGAAGAGGAAGATAGATAATAAAATAAAATAAATAAACATAAATTAATAAGTGTCTGTGTCAATTAAACAAAAATGGGTGGAGTATGCCGGAAAATAAATTTTTAACAAATTTTTGGATAACGCAAAATAATTATGAAACACTCCTGTTTCATTTTACAGTAATCTTAAAAAATACTATACAAACACTTTTTCAGCTCTGAACTGAATTTTTCTAAATTGTATTTATAAGTAAACTTGGAATCTTAATTTATGGTGTAAGTAGCATACACTATATTACTCTGTATGTATTGAAATATTTTAGAGTGTGAAATTATGAGACAAATAGAAAAACGACCAATGTATGAGAAAAGAATGTGTAATATGAAATTAAAATAAAATATCATAAATTTTACGACGTTTCGTCCGCAATTTGAGGATTTTATCAGGTAAGACTCAGTTTTTAATGTAATCATATATTCAAATTAAATGTCTATATGTATTTAGTGTCATGACGCTAAATTAAAATTTGCGCTCTTATTTTTAACACACACTATATACTAGGTTTGGGATGTTAATATATATATATATATATTAACATCCCAAACCTAGTGGGCGAAACGTCAAGTTTGTTATGAGTTTTTTGCATTACTTTTCTGACAAATTCGACGTTTTTGTGTTTAATTAATAATTTATAACTGCCCTATATATAAAATATGAAATTATTATAATTATATTTACTTTATACATAAAAGTATAATTTTTCTTTTATAAATTCATAAAGACAAGTAATTAATATTTAAGTATTTTTGCTTTGCATTATTATTGTGGAAATTACGTTATTAACTATAATCTATATAAAGTGAATCTGTTCTATTTTACACGACGGAGTAGTTACGTTAGGTTAATATTGCCGTTGGTAGATAAACGTTGTAATAAAAAATAACCTGGATTTCTTAAATAATTTATTTTAAATCTAACGACGCAGTAATAAAAATAAATGAGTCAAATTATGTACGAGGGATTATGTTTGTAATCACGAGTTACTCTTTATTAATTAATTTTATCATTACATTAATATTTTTGTCACAAGTTTTTAAAGCCCGTGCCATCAAGAAAAATTTTAAATTTAAATAAATACGTATCTCATTTTAGCGTATTTGTCCAAATTCAAGTTACAAGGAATTTTGTAGATATGAAAAGTTCTACAGAAGTGAGGAGGATTATCCTGTATATTGTCGAATATTTTTTCTTTTGGTTATATTTTATTTTTTGATAATATTACTTTTTCGTCGTTGTCCAATAACTCATCATTTCAAAAGTCTTCCATGTCCTGTCTTCCCATCTGTCACCGTATAATCGTACACTGCATACGCAAAAGTTCTATAAATCTCTTCCGCAACCCTAATAGCTTTTTTTCTTTCGACGAGTCATCTCGTGTGCTAACTCACTTTTTCATCTTGGTGGAAGCGCTCAGCGAGTCCTATTTCGATTTTGGCGGTACATTGTGGGTGCTAATGGAGTTAGGTGTTTACCTAGAGCTGTCTGCGCAGGGCAGAGCCGAGCCGAGAGCGTCGCGACGCCAGCTGAGCCAGTATCACGGCGTCGCTCTCAGAGCCCACACACTGTGACTGTGACAGGCCGCTGTCTGTGACTCGTGCTTGCTTGCTTGCGATGTAAGTTACGCACCAATATCATAGTGTACTCACCAACGTCTAGTGAAAAAGTGTTTAATAACATTCGTAAACGGAACACATTTTTAAACCCCCTTTAGAATATTTTAACGGCAAAACATTTGTTTGTTTGATTCAAGATATTACCATAGTAAAACATACGGTTGATTTTTAATAACTGGCACAGAAAATAACTTTTAAATTAGTGTCACGTGCTATAAACAACACTATTTAACCATAGCAAACATTCCAGACTGATACACGAACAATAAAGCTGTAACGTTAAGAAATTTACAACTTCTCATTGTTACTGTAACAGACTATATTTATTTTTGAAATTTCAAAATGTGATAACCAAATATTTTTTAAACCATGCATTTACAGATTTCAACTTTTTCTACAGGATGTTGTTTGCATAGATGCGAAAACGTTTTGACGATCGGAAAAGTATACGAAATGCATAAAATTTAAGACGTGTTTTCTTTGTGCTTGTAAAAATATATATATAAAAAAAATAGTTTTGGTCGCTCCTGAGCCTTGTTCATTTTATAGTCACTTATTTATAGATTTTATGACCATGGTTTGATACTTATATGGATTTTTAAACACGGTGTTTTACGTATTAAATAAGTGGTAGTGTAGTAGAAAGTTCATATAAGTTTTTTCTCTCGCGGGATTTTACAGAAATAAAGAACGTAGTGAGATGTGTACTGAAAAACTTACAAAGATGTAGAAAAGTATAAAGTTAACTAGTACAAAAACGATGCGATTAATTCTACTCTCATTATAATTTTAATACCGTAAACAGTTTACTTGTGTTTTAAATTATTAAAAGGAAATGCATAACAGTAAAATAAAGAAATAGGCATAGATACTTCCCATCTCGTCATTATAAAAAATCTCAAAATATTTTTTAAGTGTACCGTTGTGTTTCTAATTAAAGTGTCTGGTGTTAACTCTAGTCTTTTAAATTGATGTTGACTTTTACTTTTAAATGTCTTTCAATTGTTTTTAGTAAGATAAACGAGAAATCGAAGAGAACGTAAAAGGAGCTCTGTTCTTCAGCGATAAACGATTAAAGACTTACTTATGTCAACTCTGGCGTTTCATAAACACCATTTTCTTAACTCACTCGATTACACCTTCAATTTCTCGTTTTCCTGACTGTTAATTCAGAACCAGCTGGTTCTGATTGTCTATTACGATATCCATATTATTTACGTCGTCGGTTCCTATAAATTTATTATTTGTTGTGTCTGTGGATCTATTAAGTAATTATTATGTAGTTTCGGAATACTTATTTTTAAATTTTTTTTAACGACATTAAACGTTTAAAATAATTTCCGAAACATGATTACAAGATATATTTCGAAAATATTTTATACTGGATGGGCATAGCGTCATGATTGATGTTTTTTCCTGTGCTTCCCTTGAGCAAGCTTTTCAAAATTCATGTTGCTATCCCGCGGAACGAAACATGTGTTTACTTTTTACTGAACTTAAAAAAAACGTCGTGATTATATGAACGGATTTGTGCCGCAGATTAAGGAGCAAGAAATCATAAATTTCTACCAAAAATTAAATATCGAAATATTGATACTGTGTGTGCATTTTTGTCATGTGTATTCAAGTAAATATAGACTGAAGATGACCGTACAGAAACATCAACAAAACTTCTTTTCACGCTCAAAATAACTGAATTTACGCTTTCATTTAGCTTAAATAATTGTGCGATCCTTAGTAATGTTTTAAAAGAATAATTTGTTTTGTAAATGATACAGAAGAATGCAAATTGCTGTCACCCGAGCTTCTGTTGCGACTAGCTGTTGCAAAACTTGGGCGCGAACGACTCGAAATTACGATGCTCACAAAGAGTTCAGACCGAACATCGACCTTGTCCATTACAAACCGCGCTTTTTAGCACAGTTCAACGTTGTTAGCTCACGGAAATTAGCATATTATCAGAGCATTTACAACATGCAAAATAGCCTCTGAATTAAACTTTGCATTTCAGCTAGGCTGAGTTTCGCTGTGGGGGCTATAATTATAATAAATTACTATGCATAATAAATTACTACGAAAAGGTTCTTTCCATGAAAAAGATTTACGATTTTGATGGAACACCTGCTCTGTATATTTTTCGATATTTTTTTATGAAAAGAATAATAATTGATGTAGTGTGCATATGTTTGATTCATGAGAATTGAGATCGTCTAACAGAATTTACACGACGATTTTTGGTACTGCTGCTTTATGACACTATATTCTTACAATTTCAGTCCTTCTTTTATAAATATCGAAAAAAGTTATCAGGCGTAATATTCTAGCTAAAAAATAACAAAGGAAAAATGGACAACAGAGTTTCTATTTTTCGAAGCAAGGTTCATGAAATTGATTGAATTTTTAAGAGTCAGCTTAAATTTTTACTTCAAGCTTGACGACTATAAATATTTAAAAATAACGTTTTGGGGTTTCCATTGTATTACGTGCAGAAGATAAGGTCCAAATATAAGATCATTGTAAAGTTGAAGTTGTAAACAAGGTTTATAAGAAATATTTGAGTCAGAATGGCTAGAAATTTAAGAACAACTATTATTACTGTGTTCAGGAATGACAAAGGCGGAGATGTATGATCAACCGAACGACAGGATAAACTCCAAACAAGAACAACATTTGTGTAGCGTAACAATCTCTTCCATACGAAGAAGTCGCAGATAACTTAAAAAGAAATTGCACTAATTTTTTAAAAAAAAAATTAAAAAAATGAACCGAAAGGGGAGAAAATCAACATTTCCCTTCAACGACTAAAATATCAAGTGACAATAATGATGATTATTATTATTCTCAAATTAAAATTTATACGATAGTTTCAGTAAAAGAATTTGGGAATGGGATGAAAAATACAATTCCCATACTGTGAAAAAATGTTGGTAAACAGTTACGTTTCGACGTCTGCAGAAACTCGAAAAGTTTTTCTTCATGCAATACACCTGGAAATCTTTCGATTTTAATACTTGATTCAAATTTTTAAAAATTTCTATACTCGTTAAAAAATTTTGCAAATAAATTTATACTCGTCACAAATTTTTAAATATTTGATAGTCATTCAAAAATTTCAATATGCTATCAAAACTTTTGTATTGAATTCTTAAATTAACATTTAACAATAATTATTATTATCAAAAATTCAAAATATTTACATTTTAAGAATTATATTTATATGTCTTATTTACAGCAATGAAATACTAACGGCCTATTAAGTCAAAAATTAAAACTTTATAATGAAAAAAACATTAAAACATACAGAAAGTTTCAGTCTTAATTTTTGGGGCCTCTTCAGGAGTTGTAAAATTTTCAATAAAATAATAATATGAAATGAAAAATTTCATAATCGTTAAATTCCTCCAAAAGTAAATTTTTCAAACATTATAAATTATAATACAATTTATAGGACTTTTTTACAATTAATTACACGAAATGTAGAGGAACATAATTTTATAAGGTTTCTGTTTTAATGTTTTTATGTAATGGTTCAATTTTTTTATTCATAATAAATATCTGATTTAATTGACTTTTCTTTTAGTTTTTTTAAAAAATCTCTAAATCATGTTTGGTGTCATTTCATGAAATATTGTCATAACGGAGAAGCGTATCTACAATATTCTAATTAATTCTGAATTGCTTGTCCACAATCATCGTAGCTTTAAACGTTACGAAAGTAAATTTTAGTAATATGTGAATAACTTCATTTCTAGAGTAGAAGAGTGATGACGGTAACTGTAAATATCGGAAGCATTATTTATAAACATGTTTTATGACATGACAAGTAATGGTTTTTTTATGATGAACGTATCGCAAACGGAGCTTGCAATTTCCGTTTCTTTGTCTGCCGTACCATTAAACGCCTCGACACGGTGTTTTCGTCGTTTGCCTTTTTACACCGAAGTGCATATCTTCTTTATAAGAGGTCGCGAACGTTCTGTGAGGATTTCCTTCAGGAAGGAGCCGAGATTGGGTGCTACATGTAGATTGCTTTTTTTTTTTTTGAAACACGAAGACGAAGGCGGAGTTTCTTGTCTGGGGGCCTACTTTGTATCTGAATGGGCAAGCGTATACAAACAGGGGATTGCATCTCGTGGACAGAATACTGAAACAAGGTACATTACTAGCGCCCGGGAGCACTAGAAAGGAATAAGTACAAAGCCTAAATCTTCTTCGGATGTATAGAATAGTTCCCCCCTATAAATTCGGCTGTCTTTCTTACGAAGAAGCTCCAGCAGTCTACCATGACAAAATAGATTACATACGGCATTATGTTTCCAAACATTATTCTACATACTTTATTGTATATTCCTGATCTACTTATTCACAGTACGTTTACGTTTGGGCAGTATTAATTTTAGAAAAAATAAATCACGTAGGTTAATAACTTACCGTGTTACTAAAAATTGTTTTTACCACGCAATGTGGCATTTAAGTAATCTTAAAGGAGGTAACAGTAAAATGCGTAAGAACATGCACAAAGTTTAACCTCACCTTCAACGAATGATATTTTAAAGAATAAAGGAATAAGAAAAAATGAAACTTTCATTGCTAGAAACAACAAGGTAATACTGAGGATTTATTTAAAAAATAGCGTCTACTTCAAACTCTTTTAGAAGTCTCAAAGTATACGTAATATATATATTTATTTTAACTTTCTACACTGTTAAATACAAAAACTTCATTAATAAATTATTATTACGGTTAACGCCACGAATATTGGCAAATAGGTTTTTCGATTTTTTGGTCAACCAGAAATAGGACTTTCTTAATTGATTACAATTTTTTTTAAAACAGTTTCTAATATTTTTACATAAATTTGGCATTTAATATTGATTCAAATGGTCCTCGAATCATACATAAAAATTTTACTTCCCCACGGTGCGTGAGAAGTTAATGAACGTGACATGAATTGACAGTAAGATTTCAGACAAAAAATTAATTATTTTTTTTATTTTCAAATAAATATTTATCTTTAAAATTCTATAATTATGAATTAACTTGCATGAATGTACAGAAAAAAGTTTTAACGTTATATGGAAAGAGAAGCGTTTAATATTTTTTAAAAAGGGTTGTTTAAAAAATATATATTTTTCATACAAATATATCTTATATTATTTTATCTTTCTCGATAATAGCATGAATTTCTAAATATTCATCGTGAATTTTGGTTAACTTATCAACAGTCTAAGGTTCACTTTTTCACAGAGAATTAAATTCACTATCTGAAAAATTATGTTATTTTATTTTGGGGACATCAATTTTCATCACATACTACAGCGAATATTGTTCCAATATAACAAGTAAAAATTTATAGTTTTAAAAACAGAAGGATTTAAGACAGTCCTTGTAGACAGACGTCCCTGTTTCCTTTATGAGATTTTTTAAAAAGAAGTATACATATCGTTAAGGAACGCAAGGTGAATTGTGATTTGCATAGATTCTTGGAACGAATTGTAAGCGGTTAAACATTTTATGAAAATTGTAATAATCGTATCATTTCTCCAACGTGCCCCTTTAGAAACTAAGTCATCGTTATAATTTGCTTTACAGAGTACAGTCTCAAAATGATTGGTTGAGTTTTGTCAATTGGTTGAGTTTTGTCAATTGATCGTTAAAGGAAAGTGAATCTGAAAGGAGGAATAATTTTTAAACCACGTTAAACAATGGCAAATTTTACATTATATTTCGATTGTCTTGAGATTTAATTACGCCATTTTACTTTTATATTTTATATAATGCTAAAGTAAAAAATAATTTAACCGGAGAATTTTGTATAAATTTTCATTAACGTTGTAAATATCCTAGGGAGTGATTATACTTCCCCGCGGTACGTTCGAAGTTATTTTAACGCGAGATGAATTTTCCGTCATATTTTTGGTAAATTGAGCACCCAACGGTCATTTAACGTTATCAGCAATATTAATTCAATATTATTAGTTTTATTTTTTTTACGTGAAGAATAATAAACAGTATAGTATATAAGAGTATACATTGAGAAGAGAGCAGTTATTTGTTTCACGGACTATGTAGATATATTAAAATGTACGGTGACCTGGTTGCAGGTAGGAGACGATGCGTCCGTGATGCTGTACTCCGTCGCCGCGGTAACGGCGCTGCTCCTCCTCGTGGACGCCTGCGGGGAGAAGAATCTTCGGCGTCGCTCTGCCTCTGCGGAGCTGCCTCTGCGCCCGGGCACAGTGCAACTGCGTCTGCATCACACAGGTAACACTGCACTTTAATTATTACAAAATATCCAGATCGAGATGCATGGCAGTGATGACGTTAGTCATCAAAGAGCTAGATTTAATTGCACGGAGACTTCACATCTCTTCATCTACTTAATGGAACTTGAATATAGGTAGGTAAACAAGAGAAATTTCGAGGGACATCAATTTTATGTGGACTGGCTGCGCAAAAAGAATCACGTCTGGATCAAACCATTGGTCCCTATTATTAGTCACCACGACTTATGAGTAATATTTTGAGAAAAGTAAGTACAAATAAAGGGACGATTTTGGTGACTTTAATTTAGGAGAAAAAGTCTGTTAAACGTCTTGAACAGTAAAATACAGGATTTTTCACCAATTTAGGGCACAAAGAAGTCGAGAAGAGTAACTTAGACTGAATTGAATCTGCAACTAAAGAGTAAATGAAATAAATTACACGCTGCAGGGCAATGAAAATATCGTGAAAGTTTTGAAATTTGAGGCCGGATAAGGATGGAAAATAATTTCCGAAGACAAAGAATGAAGACTAGATGAAAACATTAATGTTGAGAACCAGTCCTTCAGAGAAAACAGAAATATGTTCCGTACGAGGAGGAGCATTTCCAATTTAAAGTTACTTATCGGCAAACGAAAGTGAAGATTCGAATAAGACACGAAAAAAGAACGTCTCTAAAAACCGTCGATTTGACAAAATAATAAATTAAGGGAATTTTTAAAAAAAGAAAACGGAAATTGAGAAGTAAATTTTTAGAACACGCTCTGCAATAGTTGATGGAAAAATTATTCATTTGAATAAGAAGCTAATATTTTATATTTTTAATAAATATATGGGTCAATAAGTATTCTAAATTCCAGTTTCGATAACTAAATATATATATATATATATATATTTCAGATTTTACGCCATTGTCCTTTGACATACAAATACAAGTTTCTTCTCATTTCTGAATGTGAACATAATTTAATAGAGGAGACTTTGTTTAGAAACCGGGATCTAATTTTCGTCAAACCACAACGTTTCCGAGAATATCCTCGTCGTCACGTATTTAGTCTATCTGACGACGGCGATGATGATAATCGCGGAAACGTAGTTTCCTGACAAAAATTTGCCTCGTTTGATAAACGGAGAATCATTTATTAAATCGATCTTACGTTCATTATTAACAGAATTTCCTTTACCGCTGTGCATATCGGCCTTGTTACCCTCAATGGCTGTGCTACTTTATTTAGTTATCATACTCTATACGCGTAAATTGTTGTATCTCTTCTGAAAATGGAACACTGGAATTTAGGAAAAGTGGAACCGTCTGTAAATTGACTTTCACCCATCTATTTGCTGTTAACAAACGATCTATACATTCTGTGGAGTAACAAAAGACAAAGAAGCAAATTTATATAAATTTAAATTTTTGGTAAGTGACACACAATTGTTTGTTACGTTAGTCTAAAACTAAATATTTGTAATAGAAAAAAATTATTTTTCCATCAAGTCTCATCATTTTTCTGTGACGTTTCAGTCCCCTTCAGTCGTCGTATTTTTTGGATTTAGTCACTTACGCCTATAATTAAGTATGATTATTATTTAATGTTTATAAATGTTGTTTCTTTCAAATATGATATTTTCCTCCGGGTTTTGTTTGGAGAGGGATGACGCCTGCCCCGCACCAATGTTTTGTGTCTGAGTTTGTCGCTTAATATTTCTCAAGTATAGTTGCGGCTTTACTGGCCATTAGCCGCAATCTGTCTCAGAGGCGCTGGTTATATACCTGGCAAAATGCCGAGCCGCTCCAACACTGCCAAGGGGGCGTGAACAACTATTTAATCCCCGCACAGAGAATCCCACGCATGCCTCCACCGAAATCTGCAACACGTACGTAAGTACCCCGTCGTTATAATATCGAGTTAAATTACGGTAGACGTGGTTCTGGAAGGATGTTGCTTTGAACCTGTACCGGGGACTATTTCAGTCTCCTGTAAGAAGATACGCGCCTTGTTGTTGAAAGTTCTCTTCTGAGATGAGCTGAGTTCACTGGAGTGCGGGGGAACTGAGTTAATACTGAAACCTGGCCCATACTTCAACAGTACACTGGGTCGTGCATGAGATAATTCGGCGTCCTACAGCGAACAGTAATAGTCTCACGTACACGGATTGTAATTACGAAACTTTCAACTCTAAGCCAAACTCCCACGTTGCTCGAGACAAATTGTGATTGCTGTATTGGTTGGGGTCGTCCTCATTATTTCTGTGATGAACATTGTTAACGTACATATATTTCTCCCGGTATTACCATCATAAAATATTATTTTCAAGTTATTAACCACGACGCAATCCATTTATTTAGCTGTTTTTGACGACCTCTTATCAAAGTTATCAAACTGTCAGACGTACCAAATGTCAGCTCTTTTGCTTCTTCAAAACCTATTGAGACGCAGAACAGAACATCTCCGCTGTCCATAATCATTCCAACTGGCCAGACAGACGTTCAGCTAAACTGTGCAGTTAACTGAACTGTACGCATTTAGATTTTCAAGAGTTTTTCTCTCAATTTCATCAGTTCCCTTGCAGATGTACGATGTCCTTCGGCTAGAAAAGGAAGCCAGACTTTCTCTTCAAAGTTTCAGCCGTGGTTAAGGACGAGGAAGGAGAATAATAAAATTCTGCGTTGACGTTGAAATAAAGATTTTTATTTGCAGAATAAGAATTTGTTTTCTGATGTATTGAAGGAGTTGATCATAACAATTACATCAGAATGGGTGGGAATATATTTAAAGTATCAATTTTTTGGAAACAATATCGCTAGGGTCCTTTGATCTGGTCATTCCCCCCCTCCCCCCCCAAAAAGAACCTTCATCAGTTCATCGTCCATAAAATAAAATTCTCTCAGACCATTTTGCTACTTTTTTATATGTCATAATTTTCTAGAACAAAAATTCTGCATAATTTTAAGCAAAATTTGGTATTGTAAACTGTTGGTGCACTAGCCTGTTACGTAATAATCATAATTCCATATAAAGGTAACGAGTGTCTCTTTGAAGCGGCCATGATTGAAGATTACATCCGCCTATTCACTACCGCTTTGCTTCTGCCCCCGTCCTGGAAAAATGTAAAACAACTTTCAACAGTACTAACTTAACAAGTGAGTGACGAAGCTGTCCAGTTGATCGTTGCAAAAGAGAGTCCAGTGGTGGTGAACTAAAGACAATGTTCCAGAAAAGCTCTGTTTAAACCGTGGTACAGACATGAATTTGTGTAATTTCCTTTCCTGAAAGTCATCCCTTAGGCGACATCAGCTTTTTTCCCGTAACATTGCGCTTTCCATATTTCGTTGACAATAGTACAAGTTTCTGATCCACGCTAAGGATTTGAGTTTGGTCAAGTACCTGACGGTTCAGTTGTGTCCAGTTGACTGAGGACTGGTAAATGCAGAGACATGACACTGTTCTCGTAGACGCTGTATTGGAAACAAGAAGTTAAACGTATATTTTCCCCAATTACGAGAGAAAAATGAAATCTGTTTGTCATGTAAGGTATTAGAACCTGATGACGACCATCAAGAGTCCCGCGTCGATTTTTCTTTTAGTTTTCAGCCCTGAGATTCATTTGAGGAAAGTTTTGTATGGTGAACATTTCTCGTATTCTTATAAAATTAGGAAAATAATGTCTCGATTGTTTACCATTGCCTTCTGCTGATTTTTATGATGATGGGAGCGATGAACCCAAATTGACTCGACCGTGCCAATGAATTGGCTGTTGATCTGCAATGGGTTTTATTTATGATGAAAGATAGATAGACCTTTGTGGTGCGTGTAAATGACTCTGACCAATGTTTAATTATAGTAATTATCTATTATTCGACAGTTACGACACAGACTCATAAGCAATAAGGCCATGTAAGTCCACTAAGAGCACCCGGTGGATGGCAGAAGCCTCCCTCTAATTGCACTGTTTCACCCTTGATATAGTGTTTATAATAGCCACATCTTAATGGTAAACCATAGACTTTATGGACCGTGCTGGTATTTGGCTCCCCTAAGATTGCTTCCATCTCCGGTTCTCCTTTTCCTCCCGGTAAAGTATCCGCTGTTTGTAGGCGTGGCATTAATGAAACAAGCCGCAACCCCCCCCCCCCCCTTCTGACATTGAATTAAACAGCAATTTCTACTTGCGGACGAAAGAAGTTGCAGACACGTAACAGCTGCTGGATATTGCAAAGACTTGCACTCCTTCAAAGCTGATGGGCCTTAACGAGATACACCATCAAAAGAGTTCCGACTCCTCAACATTGCCTCCCATAATAAGGAAAGCTTGCAACTTTGCAACGGGGACCATTAGTCTTAAGCCTTTGTGCCATAGATGAGCGAGATAAAGTTGCCATTGCTCTTAGATCCATTAACAATTTAAGAGTGACTTGGTTATTAATCGTCGCGAGCACTTTTTTTTTAGAAGGAAACGTTTACTAATAGCTTGTTAATGTAACGGGAAAACGAAGCAGCTTATTTTAAGCGATACGAGGGTAAATTATTCGCGTACACTCTCTCCTAACACTGAGCTTAATCGCAAACTTTAAACAAGCTATTGCAGGGCTAATATCGTCCAAACTCCTGTGATTACTTACAGCGGATACGCTGGAAATAAATTAATAATTTTAAAATAGTTGGATACAGGAACCAGTTTTGTGTATTCATCGAGAAGAAACGTCTTGTGTCTTCAGACATTGACAAAAACGGTAACAGAGAAAAACTAATAAAGTTTAGAATTACCTAATTTATTTGAAAAATTCAATCGTTATTTAAATTTAAAATGAATAAATTACCTGAATTTATTATAATATAATTTAAAAATGAAGTTTATTATAAAAGTTGGACAAAATAATCGGTGAAATCAACAAAAATTTGACGAAAAATTTTATAAATGAATATTAGAACAAGCATCGAATAATCGTAATTAAAAATTGAACTTTATCTGCCTTGTTTGTTTGTAAGTTGGCCCAAATTTAGAAATTATTTAAAAATTAATATTTACAGTTATTCAATTGCAGTTCAGAATTAACTAAGTTTTATGTCTAAATTCTTTTTGGTAAAGTATTGGCTAATGTACCTCATTCTTTTGTATAACTTTTGTATTCATGACGTCATTTTAAAAATTATATGAGTATAAATTGAAGCAGTTTTATTTATTTCAAATACAAATCGTGGCAGGAAAGTTTAAACTCCAATTGCGATTTTTTATTGTATATTTTAATGTTTAAATATATTACGATTTTGGCCAATTTCCTCTCATTTCACATGTTAGGTAAATTTAAATGTTTCACTATAATAATTAATATTGATATGTTTATAATAAAAATTAAATGTCAAAGTGGCTAATGAAAAAGTTAGCTAAGACGTGTAAAAGTTTGATTCCCGGTCCATTTGAAATTTTTTCCATCATAATACTTTAATGAAGAATGAAATGTATCATTGCCATAAATTAAAAAAATTGTGTAAAAATATTTACGTTAACTTGAGATAACTTTACACTTAATGAAATAAAAATTGACACTACGTTTCCTTTGTTTTGACCCTATTCAGGTTTGAAATTTAAAAATGTTTTCTACAAGTCGTAATAATATAATAATTTGAAGAGAACATTTTTATTTATTAACAAGCTAAAATGTTTCTGACAAGTTGGCTGCTTTATTAATTCGTAATATCAGATAAATATAGCAAATATTCGGTTTTCGTTTTTACTCTGAAAATTTATTTTTCTATTCCCCAGGCTCTTTTTACATCCGTTAAAAGTTTTTTCTGACGCATTTACGACTTGCCTGTTAAAAATTCCTGTTCATTACGATTTCATAAATTTTTAAAATTCTAAGGATATTTAAATTTTATTTGAATATTTCCGTTGACCTCTCTAATTTAAGGAAGATTACTAGAATATGCGTTTCTCATTAGTTACGGCCTAACGTTTATTTCTTAGGGTTTGTAATACTTTATTCTTTCGTGTCTGCGTTAAAAAACGAAAACTCACTGTGAAGATGGTTTTTTTAGGTGAATTTCCATCGATGTTTTGGGGAAGACCTGGCAACTCAGTCATATGGTAATGTTAAGGGAAGTGAGATTAGGAGCTATAAATATGCGTTTCCTCGATGTCTCACTGCGATGGCACGAAGGGTGACAGTTTTGAGAGTGGGGTCGCCATTGTGCAACGAAAGCAGAATATATGATGGGGGGGAGGAGGTGCCGAAGAAGGGGCAAATGGCTGTGAGAAAGCGCGGGCAGAGGGCAACAGAACGAGTGCGCGAAAGATATGTGCGTAATATATGACAAAGCGTTGTTCTTTATTACGGAGAGAAATAGAAGTGTGTAATATGGTAAAGTTGAAGTTATTCTTGCAATATACATGTCACACAAATGCAACAGAAACCGAAAAAAAATAAATGTAAATAAAACTAGGGTGAAAAAGAGGACGGTAAACCAAGAAATATGAGAAACAATTGTTTTATGGGGCGTGAAAACATTATTTCAAAGAATTATGGCAGGATGGATGGTTTGTCCGCAGAAAAATAAAACGGGTGGAGGCAGTCCGTTTTTTTATATGCACCGCACTAGGCGATGGTCAACATAAATTATGACCAGTTACTACTGCATGTGAACTTTGAAATGGACTTAATGTGAGAGAGTTCATGTATCTGAACACGATTCAGTTCTTTAAGATTTATAATAGCGGAGGAGAGCAGAATAGTCCATTAATAAAACGAATGATAATTGCTATAATAAGTATGGTAATATACGAATCAAGCTTGGTCGTAAAATTCTACGCAGAATAAAGGCGAATGAATATTGCAAAGTCGCTGAACATAAATTCTTTAATGATGAAACAAATTCTTTGACAATAGAAAACGAAGAGGATAGATCAAATTTCCCTGCGTTCTTTATTTACAAATAATGATCATAAATATACAAATGGAATCATTAAATTAAAATTAATATAAAATAACAAGATATAAAGTTAAATAATACAATTATCGACCGTTTAATTGGGGCTTCTTCAGGTGAATGAATGTTACAATTACACAAAAATATTAAGTTGAGAAAACTTGAACGGAACGTTGTGTTTATAATTAGAATATTACAATTTTTCTGACTAAAAGGCTGCTAGTTATATTATTTAATTAAGATATTACGTCAGATAGTTATAGAAAAATTAAATACCGACGGTTTCTTAGAAAATAATTTTTTTTTCCATTAACATGGGGATTTATTCGGTTAAATCGTGATACTTGCCGACGATGCGTCTCGATAGTACATTTCCGTGCTATTTTAACCTACTTAATTTTAAGCAATGTAGATATACAATAAAAACATTCACGTTCTGATGTTAAATTCTTCACTCAAAACTGAATTATTATTTTTGTAAAATTGATATTTAAGCCAATAAGTCAGAAAATGGATATTTAATGTATTGGCAGATACATTCACAAAGACAATATGTATACAAAAAAAGGTACACTACATTTCGACTTGAATTTGTAAAGCCATAGAATATAAAAATTTATTCGTGATGTCATTGAAGTGATATTGTGATTATTTTAACCAAATTAGCCCATGTATGTGGTAGCTTTTATATCGCTGTAATTTAAAGCAGTTCCTCTCACTAATACTCTATTGCTGTTAAATTCATTGCTATATCACATTTAGGCTTTAAATTTCAAATACTCTATGCAGTTACGAAAATATTTTAATATTCCTCTCTTATGTGAAATGTGATTCCTGTGGAACTTTTTAATGGGATTATTAAAATGAAAAATTAAGTTTTACTGTTATAAGCAATTTATTGAAGAAAACGTTCTGTACGACGTTTCGACGACTATCTGCAGTATCGTCATCTTCCAGGCGAAGTAAATTATTATCAAAAATTAAAATTTTCTTAAAATTTCCCTTTTATTTTTTTTTAAAAAATAGAATCCTACTTTATCTTCAATTATGTCCAGATGAAATTTTTAACTCGTATAAATTAAATAATTAGGCTTTTATTTATCATTAATATATCACATTGTAATATAATAGTCTACACGTGCCATCTTATCATAAGTGGGTGCAGCTGTAGGAAAGCTGAGTCTAGTGCAAGTCAGCACCTTACGTGCCGTGTGCAGCAATGCACACGGCAGCAGAAATCTTCCTTTCTCTAAGAGCTCTCATTGGAGACTTAAAATCATCAGGGAGGGGAAAAGGAGTCTTCCAATTGTTCAGAGCTTCTTGGGAACGGCAGTCGTGGTCCAACCTACAGACGGGTCGGTGGCTCCTGGTGCGATCCGCCAGTTTGTCCTTCTTTATTTTATTTCTGACTATTAAATCTCTTTATTCTTCATCAACTCTTATTTGACTGAAGTGCAGCGAAACACCAAACACTACGCCTAGGTTCAATTAGTTGAACCCGAACCCTCACGTTACCGACTTTCCTATTTCCTGTTCTTAATTCTTCCTTTATCCTCTTGATCGGTAGCCAGGTGAGCTAACGGAGGTATAGCTCGGTTGGTGAACGATCTATCTGGACTTCCCATTCCCAACTGCTGGAATGTTACAACATGATGAAGTCTCATATTCTGAACGGAACGTTGTATCTCAATTTTGTATACATACTTTCACTGTAAATGAAGGTAAAAATACATTAAAAAGTTACAGTCTTTATTTATATTATTTTTCGGCCAATTTATATTAAATATTTTAAAGAATATTTATAAATATCTTTCCTTGTTGAAAAGTTAATCTGCAATTGTGGGGGATAAAATGTGTTCCATATAAAGATTTTTACGTATAGATACTCCAAATATATCTCATTGTGTAATAAAATCCAATAAAAATTATTAATTTTGAAAAAAATCGTAGAGGCAGACAAAAAGATCTAAACGTGAGGTAGAGAGAACTTTATATTGAAACAAAAGAGTCCTTGTGTGAAATTTCTATTGTTACAGCATTATCGCGAAAAGAATGTGACACGCCTCTAATTCTTCAGAGCAGATTTATTGCGAATAAGGCTCCGAGAGGATTGTGCTGTGGAGACGTGTGAGGGGGCGATTGAAGGGTGTAAGTTACAAATCTATTGAGGTCTGGGCCAGTGTTCGAGGGAAGCTCAAATTGAAAGGCCATAAAAACAGCTCAACTGTAGTTTGTAGCACCCTTATAGTAGAACTTTTATTTTATGACAAGGTTGATAACATATGCGGGGGACTGAGTGATTTGGTTCTGAAGAAACTGAATTACGTGGAAAACCTGGGGGTAATAATGTTGCTGCATGAACGTGTTTAACATTTTCCCGGAGGTTCGAATCGAAACATTTCTCTTTAGTTTTGATCTACATACGGTTTTAATAAAATTGCTAAGGTCTAGAATCGACTGTCGGATGTTTATTTAGATCGAAGTCTAGTGTTGAATTAATAAATTAAATATTTTCTTTTTAACTAAATACTTTTAATCTCTATTATACACAGTTGTTATTACAATTTTGTAAATAAGTTTAGTGTCATTATTTTCTTTTTTTTGGACCAATTATAACGCAGTACATATTACAACATAAATAATCACTTATTTCATATGCTCTTTGAGTATTTTTTTTAAAAAAAATATCGATACTAGACATTCTTTTTGTATTGTAGGTAACAAATTACTAACGGCGGATGATGTGAGACTCATTAAACTGAATAAATATTGTACGTTATAAATCACAGGACGCTTGTGTGGCTTTCAAGAGAACTGCACTTTTTATTTATGTAGGATAATGAGGATGAAACACATTGACAGAATTAGTTCAAACGATTGAATATTCATCGGTCAGACGCCTGATTGACATCACCAACTAGTGCATTAAATTTTAAAATAAATGGCCGTAATGGCTGTTGCAACGAGACAAGTTTATTATATGTTAAACGAATTTGAATCCACTTTCACGACCAGCAATGTACAATTTTATACGCCTTTATAGTTGGAGACCAGATAAAAAAAACTATTATGGCAGAAATGGACAGATAAGAGTGATACAAAATTTAGTCTCTGCGATGATAATATTTTGACGATTTGTCGAAATCTGGGTTGTTTCCTTCGTGAAGTGTGTCCGCGTTATTATGTAGTCCCTTTGCAAGTGAATGTCATCAATGATTACAACGTATCTGAGGTGCACCGTCGTTAAAGGGTCCTTTACCCGTCAAAAGGATTACAAAATGTGTCAGTTTTATCGGAAACTAGCTTCATAATTTTTCTTAGCTTTCCAGAAAAGATAAATTAACCCTATCTTTGAGAAACATGTATATCATTGCCAGGTCTGTAAAAAATGTTTAACGGTAAAGTCAGTCAGATTCCGTAGTTGCAGAGTATTTTTTGATATCGAATCATATTGCTGCTTTCTGTAGATTAACGATTTTTAGAAGAGAATTCAATGCATTTTACATCTGAAAAAAAATTTCTTTTTGTTATGTTGGCTGTGTACGTCTCTCCCTCCGTCCGTAGTTTTTCCGGTGTGGATAGGAAGGGTGGTGCTTGGGGTTGTTTTCGTCTCTTGCCTTTCTTGCTGCTAGTGCCCGGAACCGCCTTCGCCTCCCTGCTTATATTATTTTAATGTGCTTATTAGTACCATTGCTAGTTTTCTGGATATAAGGATACTGTAAAATTCCAATTAAATGCCGTCAATAATTATATGAAGTCATGGCTTATTTTGGTAATTATCACTCATACAATTACCCGGTGGTCCATTTTCCAAAAGAATAAAAAATATATAGAAATTCACATACTTCTCATAATATTTGAGATACATATGTATACGATACATATATATATATATATAAAACAAATAAATAGTTACTGCATATTAGCGATTTAGTGAGTAATTATATTTATGATGTCTAAGAAAATAGAATGTGAAACATGTTTAGCTGTCCCAGAACTCAATAAATAAATAAACATGAATAAATTTTAAGTCAGAATTTTTTTTTTATTAAATTAACCACGTTTCATCACTTAATTTCTGACATAATGAGGTTCCAGTTTTAAAAGAAAATTTGATGACTTCCGTGGCCGAAAAAAATCGCAAATTGAGCGATTAAACGTTGTTAATATAATAAATTATTTTTTTCTGACTGAAAATTGGCTGAAGTTTATTTATTTAATAGTTTTCTCGATACTCAGAATACATATTTATATCAATTTAAGAATTCAATAAAATTTTAATGAACGATAAACATGGAATACACTCGTCGAAACCGGGACCACCGTTTATTACGCAATTCCTCTGCCACTGACCAACCGTATCCGGCACTGTGCAACTAATTTTAATTAACTTATATATTTTTTTTTTAGGGCAACAGGCTACATGAGGGTGATCCACATGGGGCAATCCCCCTTTAATAGCATAGGAAAGGATGCGGAAGGGTAGAGGAAGGCAGCCAAGGGTTAGTAGGGCCCCCGAGCTATATTTTAAGGATCCTACCCGGCATTCGCCTAAAGAAATGCAGGGAAAACCCTAGAAAAACCTGCATCGGGTAGGTCGGCCCTTCCGATAGCGGGAGAGGAGTTTACTGTGGGGACGCAGCATTCCCTTCTCCGTGCCTCAACCAGTTTAGGAGGCAGCTGGCCTACTATTCCAATGGGTACCCAAAGGTAGCCCGTTCGTATCTCTCCTAAAAGGTTCTGCCTGCGAGAGAACATCCTTCGCAGGTACTGCCTGCGAGAGAATAGCCCTCGCAGGCCTATGCCTTTTACTTAATTAACTTATAATTAAATTCTTCATTTTCATAAACAACGTTCAGTTTTCTTACAACAGGTGAGAATATTTTTTTGCTGTTATTTGAAGTAAAAGCATAAATAATTGTTTTATTTAGGTTAATATTTCGAATACTTTGCTTCTATGTTATTTTTAATAAAAAGAAACTGCAGGTAAAAACATTAATATTGGTTTAATCATAAATACCAATCTTGTTTTAAAAAGGTTTATAATGATCTCTTACTGAATATAAAATTGTCTTGAAAACTGAGTATGAAACTTCTTCAAAGCCAACCATAAACGTCTCATTTAATATTTGTTAACTTTTCAGGATAAATCTCTATTTTTTCCTTAAGAACGATTTTTAAAGTTTTTTAAAAATATTTTTAAGATAAATTACTGAGATTAAATTTTTCGATGAAACAACTTCGAAGGTGTTTATATTTTACTTTTACGAAAATGTTTTTTAATATTGAGGCCGAAGGTTTCTAAATAGCAGGTGAGGCAAATTTTTTTTTTAAATATAATTTATATCGATTTCTTTGATCACCGTACTAATATAAACGCATCTTTGCAATAACTTTAGATATATTTTACCCAGCTGTGAATTGAAATTTAAGGTCATCGTAATAAGGAAGTAAATATTTAATAATTATTTTTGAAATGATTTTTTTTTATAAATGGATGATCTAAATTATCATATTACTAGGTTTATTTTAATAAAAGTTCATTTAATGAGTAGATAATTTGTTCTTTGTGTTCCCGTTGTGCTTTAATAGTATTCGAGATACGCATCGAGGTCTTTATTGCACGAATGCCAGACGGTTACCCGATTCGGAAACTCATTTCATTATCACGAGCACACTTGATGGTCGCTTTACGATGCCCTAGAACTATGTGCAGAATGTCAACTCCCTGGGAGGTTTCCACATCGACTCTTAAAGGAATCTTGGAGACAACCTCATGAGATTTACATGAGACATCCGCTTACTACAGCACGTGAGAAAAATTTGAATGTTTTGATGTAAACGAAGATAGTCAATGTTTTTCTATTTCGTAAAAGATTTTTCGAATTTTAAACATGTTGTTTGAGAGGTTCTGACTAAACATTAGACCTTCTAAGTAACACACTTGTGAATGTTTTGAATTAATTTTAAATACACTTGACTTAACAGTTATATTTATCTGCCTTCATCTTATTACAAAATCTTCCATATAATAAGAATTAGCAATACGAATACTTCCTTTGTTTTGTAACTTCTCAGATACAAAAATATTAAAAATTTTGTAAGTTTAAATTTATAAGTCTGAATATCTAAAAAAAGAAATTTACGTACTGCTTATTTTTAATTTATTAAAGCTTGAATTAAATTTCTATATCTTAGTACTTGTCTAATCCATAATTTCAAATGATCCTGACATTTTTACTAATTGTAATAATATTTACAGTTAATTTTTTTATATCAAGGTGTAAAACTGTGTGAAATTAAGGAAATAGGAGCTGACCAATCACAGATCTCTTCTACGTCACAGAATAGGTGGGAACTAAGCGATAATCAAAGAAATATCTTGACACGTTCCACAAAATACTTCATTTCTATTAAATATACTCACGAACGAATACTAAGTGAATTATATATATTTTATCATGACATGTCTACATATTTTTCTGGAAGAATTTTTAAAAGATTTTTTGTCGTCCATTATTTAAGTTGGGTGAGTTGTTCGTGTGATGGATCATGATTCGACAGTGATTGGAAAACATAGGATCAATTTTAAAATGTATAAATTATTCAACAAATTTTTTTCGGAATTTTCTATCTCGTAATTAATGTCTTAAATCTGTCACAAGAGAGAAAATTCCAACTCTTACAGTATTCAAGGGGTTTTGCGTATCTATACTGTTGAAATAATTATATCTGTCTGATTAGTAAGACTTGTTGATGAGTTCCGGAAATTTTCCCCACTTTCGCATCAGAATATAATCTATTTTCCTTTCATCAACTTGACAAACATCGTTTGGTTTTTAATACGTTCTCACAAATTTTTATGACTCCCAGAAATTATTTAAATTAATAATTTACGAGAATTATGGCAATTCATACTTAATAATTCAAGTTTCTAAAATGTTTTAAATCGTGCTTAAGAAGCATTATTCTATTGTTTGCCTTTCACCCGGAAAATATTCCCACTGACCTTACGAAATATGTGATTTAAAACAAAAAAAGAGCACGAGGCACGAACCTAGGTAAATTATTTTTTTTAGTGTAACAGGCTACATGAGGTTAATCCACATAGTGGCAACTCCCCTTTAATAGCATAGGAAGGGATTTGAAAGGGGGGATGCGGAAGGGTAGAGGAAGGTAGCCAAGGTATAACTAGGGCCCCCGGGCTATGGTTTAAGGATCCTACCCGGCATTCGCCTAGAAAAACCTGCATCAGGTCAGACATTTGGTACTTGTTCCACGCGCTTCCGATGGCGGGGGTCGCAGCTTTCCCCTCTCCGTGCCTTGACCGGTTTAGGAGGCAGCTGGCCGACTATTCCAATAGGAATAGCGGACAACTCTTACCATATGGCTAAGGTCTGCGACCCCGGAACATACACCTCTCAAAACAGGCCAAGGTGCCTCGGAATGTGGGAACCTTAGTACAAAAATCCAGAGGGATGTGAAGGCATCCCCAAAGGTAGATTCCGCCAGAGCTCTCTGGCAGGCTTCGTTGGCATCAAGTCAGGTAAATTTTTACTCTTTAACTGATCAATAATGCATAAATTTACCTATCCTGCAAGGGATATTCTCTCGCAGGTAATCTGCGAGGGATATTCTCTCGCAGGTCGTACCTTTTAGGAGCGATAAGAAGGGGCTACCTTTGTGGATGCTTTTCCTCTCCGTTTTTGAACTAAGGTTCTCACAAACCGAGGCATCTCGGCCTGTTCTGAGAGGTGTATGTTCCGGGGTCACAGACCATGGGCATACGGTAAGAGTTGTCAGCTATTCCCATTGGAATAGTCGGCCAGCTGCCTCCTAAACTGGTCGAGGCACGGAGAAGGGAATGCTGCGTCCCCACATCAAACTCCTCTGGGACAAGTACCCAATGCCCGACCTACCTGATGCAGGTTTTTCTAGGGTTTTCCCTGCATTTCTTTATGCGAATGCTGGGTAGGATCCTTAAAATATAGCCCGGGGGCCCTAGTAACCCTTGGCTACGTTCCTCTACCCTTCCACATCCCCCCTTTCAAATCCCTTCCTATGCTATTGAAGGGGAGTTGCCCAAAGTTGATTACCCTCATGTAGCCTGTTGCCCTTAAAAAAAAAGATCAATAATGCCTTTGAACAATTTAACTGCGCCCAAACGTTTGAATAAAAATCTCCCAGAAATGAAAATACTAAAAATAAAACTATAATCAATAAACTATGATCATTGTCGTTTTTTAATTTAATTTCACTTAATAAAATGTTTATTTTAAAATTGTATCACTCATTTGTTAACACAATTTGTCCCTCAATCTGCTACCGGGATCTATATAAAAATTATATACAGTCATTTTATCAACAAAAAAATACGATGTCACTTTAAATTTTCCTCTGTGGAAATATAAGTTGATATTACCGAATAGAAAATTTCTGTTTAAGGTTAATTGATCTGTCATTATATTCTTACATCCTATCTTGAAAAATATAATCTTAACTTGTTATATGACTAGGTATATTTTCAAATAAGTTAAATATTAATTGATTGAAGTATTATTTTACAGCCTTTTCTCCGAAACGGGGAGAGTATTTAGTAACGTTCCGAAATTTAAGAGTTAAATCTCTGTAACTAGTTTCAATAGAGAGCAACACAAATGTGCTTAATTAAAGAGAGGTCGTGTTTTATTCAAAGTTGATAATTTTAATTAGCGTAGAACATCGAAGAAATATAATTCTTACCAAGTGTTCCCTGGTTTTTTTTCTCTCTCTCTAAGAAGGAGTTACGCCTTTCACGTTGTACTTTAAGTTAATTTCGCCTCTTCGGAATTGAGATCGGTATTAATGCATGTAAATTGCTTACCGCTGCATAATTAAGCTTGTAGCATATTGTAGCGACGGTTGCTAGGGAAGTTTAAAGTGCGTGCTGGTAGTTAGAGACTTCCTTCATACACACTCCATTAGACGTCATTACGCCAAAGAACGGCGCTAATAAGTTAGCCTGCCTAACCTCCGCATCAGATCGGCAAAATAATACCATCAATATTTTACTTCCACCCCTTACCCCGAAAAGCGGGCAAAATTGCCGGTATTAAGATGTCCTTTTACCGGTTGTTACAATTCTCACTTTAATAATCATGCTTTCAACCCACAGTCCCTGTTTTGTAAGTTGAATTTTTAATGGCCGCCGGCTGGTCAGCTCTGTAATGAATTGAGGCGATTTATTGCTTTCTCCCTTCAATTTATCTCCGATGTCGTATAACTCATTCAGTTTGTAATCTGAGTCTATAATTTACGTAAGAACAGCAAGCGAAGCTGTTTATTTGCGTGTGTAGATCTTCGAAACCTCAGGTCACGTCGTGGGAAAATGTTTTGCGTTGGTTCCGTCGTTATTTACGTGTTTGTATATCCAAATACCAAATAGAAAATAAATTCAGTTATAGGGGTCTGTCGTCGTTAAAAATAATCATTTTAAATCTCTTGTTGTGTAATATTTATTTTCTCAAAATGACTTCTAAAAAACTGCTTCCTCACGTAACTACGACGAATACTGCGTTACAACTTGGATTATCGTAACTTTGTTAGAACTCATACGATTAATTAGTGAATCCTTCAGAATTAAATCAAATTATTTTTCTAAAAATGCATGAAAGCAAAATTTCAGAATATTTTTTAAAAAAATTATCTGTACTTAAAATTACTACACTGGACTCCATAAAAACGCGTTTCGACTTTATGAATATATTTTTAGGCGTTTATCGTACGTAATAGGTTATTGAGAAAGCGTTTACGCATTGTTTTTAGGGAATCTACAGAGGGGATGCTTAAATAAATATTTAAACAGGACAAGATTATAATTTCAAGTAGATGCGTTTATCGGAAAAATTGTCAACGTATTGAAATTTATGGAGCAATTACTTAAAAAATGCTGTCAGTCAAAGCTTACCTCTTAAGATTATGAAACTGTTATGATTTCGATTCCCGGTCCTGTAAACAGTTTTCTATGGAACAATTATTATAAATGATTTTAACGAAACACAGAAAGTGACGTTTATATCAACTCCAATCTAGAATTCAAAACACAATTCTCTCAATGAAATCTAAAATGTGAAATCAGTGAAAACCGACTCTACTATAGTGAGCGCCATGAACGAAGACGGTCCAGTTTAGCTTTCTTCTTCGCAGGTACAAATCCCATCCCCGTGCGCATCTAATCAGCTTCAATAAGTTCCTAGAGCGTGACATCGTTAGATCGTTGCACTGTGAGTGATTATTCCGCACTCATCTTGGCAAATTTGGGATCCTCTCCCTCAGTCTGCGGCACCCTCCTTCATTCTTGACGTTCACTATAGGTTCGATTGAGTAAGCAGGTCTATGCCAACAGGAATTGTCAGACGTAATTCGGTATCCGCAATATAATACAGGGCGGAAACAGAGTTTTGTAGTTTTAATAAACGTGGGTTGTAACCTTTCTTTTCATCTCAACTCTAAACGTACATAAAGATTTTCTCGTTTATATACTATTTAAATGTCATGTTAATAATTTTCAATACGAGGTCAAATTTTAAAAATACGTCAGCAGTTAGTAACGTCTTGTACGTCCAGTAAAACACTTGTTACGTTCACTAAGAAGTAAAAGATTCTTAGTAGATGGAAATAGGCTGGATTTCACGAAAACTAATTTTCTACTTTCCTTGATAAATATATTCTTTTTGAAATACACATTAAGGGCAAGCGTGACACTAAACCCCATTAGTTTCAGATGAACATTCGTCGTGTGTAACTTACTATTGTGCGTTATTGTAGTGCCATTGTGTCGTCGTAACAATTACTCATTACTTTATGAGCCATTCGCTTTTATCGGCAATAAGCATACGTGTACGGGTCGTGAATATGTAATGACGTTGTAAAAATATATACATCTACGGTGTAAAGCCGGTGGTAACATTCATGGTGAAATCTACATGCAGCAGACAATGGACGGCGATAAATTATTATTTTTAACGAAGGAACAACCGACTAAATAACTATATTTAACAGCTAAGGTTCAAACTATTTCCGTTACTACATAACGATGGTTTCATCCCACATTCCTTTTCTTTTTGTTAAGCTCTTCATAGTTACAACAAAGACCGCCATATTTCACCATTTTTCGTCTATATAATCCGCTTTCTTCCTCCCTTCTTCTCTTGCACGTAACTGCCCCATCTACCACGGCGTTAGGCAATCCCGTCAGACCTTCGATTTATACAGCCCCCTGTGTCTTCTGCTACCGAGAATTTTACTCTCCGGTTTTATTTTACAATATAACATTTTATATGATGCATTTATGTTTCATTATAAGCATAAGCCTGTTGAAGAACATTTAAAATGTGTATATTACGTCAGTCAGTGTTTCACCACTAGATAAGTGATGGAGTTGGCAGTGTACTTGTCTGGAAATAAGGGATCAGCTTACATTATTTAATTATTTCCATATTTGTTGTCATTTAAACTAATTTTATTTGTTAATGTTTCCTTGCGATATATTTTTAATATCACCGGTCTCATGTATCGTATTTCCTGAGTCGAGGACCGTCGAAATCAAATCACACGTCATATCTGTGATGAACTTCCATTCTCGTGTTACGATTATAATTAGCGCTATAATGCATTTATTATGTAGTAGTGGTGGTGGGGGGGGGGGAATGAGGTAATTTAGCTGTAGGTAGCCGACCCTGAAGGTTATCTCTAAACACGCCCTCATATATTTGCTCTGGCTGTGTGAGTCTGAGGGACGCAGCGCGAATAATTCACCAATTAAATTACTCTAAAGGAATTAGCATATATTTTACCCCCATTTGTGCTTTCAAATAACGGATTGTGCCGCGATTATAATTAAATTAGTGAAGTGTATTTTGGTAAAATCATAATCTATAATAGTCCTGTAATCCTATTTGGAAATTATTAAGTCTATTAGATTTTAATTTAATTAAAATTACTTTTATGAGAATGATTTTTATAGTAAAGAGAAATAAATGTTGACTAAATACTGAAACAGGATGATTATAAATTCGTATTATTGCTAATGAAAATATTTACATTATTATACCATATATAAAAATATATTCTTTGATTTATTGTTCTGTTCAATGTTTTTATCATACGCACCACCTTAAATAAAACTAAGTAAATTATTTTGGCCCGAGAATTCAATTTTATACATTTCTTGGCCATTAAAAGACAAATGTATAATCAAGAAAATCTAAAAAATACAGGACACCCTTTTATTTGGTCGCGTAAAGAATGAGAAGTCGGATACGTTTATACAGGTGGATTTTGAATATAGCATTTAGTGAATAAAATACCATCATTTCTGTAGGTTTATAATCACAATCGGTAACGTTTACTCGGAGGTAGGCGGAGAAAACAAATTTCCGGGAAATAGTAATTATTATAACGAAAGGAAATTATATACGCTTAAAATTAATTGAGCTCGTTTAATGCATTCTGTACAGGGAAAATTTGAAAATTTTTATTGTGGTGCGTTTGAATTTAATTCTTTACTAATTTCAAAAATTCTGAACCCTATTCGTCGTGCATTTAATACAAACATTTAATTGCCAAAATGGTCATTTATGTTTTTAAACCCTTTCATTTTGATTTTGCAGCACAGAATACATAGTTTTTCTTAAAAAAAATAATTAGTGACCATAACTGAAGACATTTTGAAAAGAATAATCGTTAAAATCAGTCATTTGAATTTAATGTTGTTTTTATTTAATTTTATATTCTCCATGGAATTCCGAATTTAACGAATCAGAAAAAAATCATTGTCCTCGTATTATACCCGAAAAGTGATATCTCGTTCTTATACAGAATGGAAGTGGAATTGAAACGAATTTCTCGAGGTTGAGGGATAGAGAATAATAGCATAAATATTTTTTCCTAAAATTCAGTAGTGTGTGACAGAAAAATTGAAATTAATAATTTAATCTATTCAGTAAAACAGAATTTATTAAATGTTTTATTTACATATCGTTTTCGTCTAGAAGCATAATTAATCAAGTCACTAATTTTTGTTTAATTTTCGATATATTTTACTATGGTAGCTATAGAATTATCCTCAATTTGTAGTTCTCATTCAGAGAGTTTAATCAATTTTTCCTTTTTATTATAAGCGACGTAGACAGAAAAGGAGCATGGTCTGTCACTGTTGTCATGAAAATTGAAACATGTTTCCTCCATTTTTGAATCAGTTACTTGAGGACACGGTTTTCTATTGAGTAAATTAGAAAAGGCATTGTAGCTGCCTGAGGAGATCTTATAACCTGTATTAAAAGGAAGTGTTTGAGAGATGACGCCTGTCCAAGTGGAAGCTGAGTATTGTTATTCAGTGGAGGTCATGTTGGGCTATGCGCACCCACATATAAATACCAATAGATGCGTCGACGGATTGGGGTCTCGCATTGGGAATCGCTATTGGCAATATAAAGTCTGCAGTAGAATATGGGCTTGGGGAAAGGGCCACTACGTGCGCGGAATACAAGGTCTCTCCTCTCAGCTTCAGCCAAGGTGACGGCCCGACTAGATTGGCACTGACGACAGCCGCTTTCTTCCAACTCAGAAAGCAGACACCAGCTATCACAAAGTGGCAGCACCACGAGTAACTGGAGACAACATGAATTTCGGAAAGAAAGCCAAAATATTCCATTTTTAACTTTGAGATCATTTCTGGGACCAGAGGCATATATATTAACCTATTTACCAGCTTCAACTCCTTAAAAACAAACCTACGGAAAGGACATCTTACTCAGTCTGAATAATCTTATATAACCTGGAATGTACAGATATTAAAATAAAAGTCAGCCCCACTAGCATATTAAACAGAGATGTTTGCACATTTATGAGCAACACAACTCCGTTTAATAAATATACAGCTCATGATAACAAACTAATCATATTCCAGTAGCAGATAATAAATAATTTGTACTTCACATCTCACGGATCATTTTCCACATTCTTGTGATCTTCAGAAATTTTTTTAAGAGTTCTATACCAGTATTTTCTTCGGTGATATGTTAATGTAGTTTTTAAACGTGAATTGGTCTTCAAAATTTATTTCCTATTCAAAAATAAAATTATTATTCTATTCGCTAGGAACATAACGATTTACCATATATTATTAATAGAATAAAAAGTCAAAAGTAGCAGTTAAATATATATATAAAGTCAAACTCTTACAGATGTTCTAGACTTCGGCGCCGAAAGTCGTTTAAAATGGGGCTATAATATTCCAGGGTACTATTAGGTGTCGAAGAAATATTTTTCTGATTTTTAAATTTTATTACATTACAGACGAAATTATGGAGAGCAGAAATCTTCATTGCGACTGAAGTTGAAAAAATAAGATATTGTTTTTTGTCTCGTAACGTGCCAGCACGTAAGATAATATAATAAAGTTGTAGTATTAATCTTAAAATCATTATTCCGATTACTTAAACTAAGCAATAAATGTAATTGAAATATATTAATATTTACTTTAATGTGAAAAAATGTAATTTCGATTTGCATATCGCGGTGTGATCCACCGAATTCAGTGGTAGGGAATTTTTGGAAGATAAATCAATTTTTCAACAAGTGTTCTCACAAAATTTATATATTTATATAAAATAATATTTAATTTAATTTATGCCTGTCTTTAATAATACGATATATTTAATAATCATTAACAGACATTTTTTATAACTAAAAAATTAATTTCGCATAAAATTTTAAATTAACATAACAAAAATGTTACTGTGTAACATTTGTACGCGTTTCAGGCTATGTCTGAAGGTTTGTTATGTTATATGTGTTTCCTCAGTCTGGTTATAATTGTATAATTACTTTTAAAAATGGTTTAATTATAAAAATGTGCTATGTTTCTTTCGCTAGTTACTGAATTGTCCTTGCAAATGAAACTTGATACGTATTTATTATTAACTAGCTGCGAGCCCGGCTTTTCCTAAGTTGTCATATATCCATAACCCCGATTTGAATCGATCTCGGTTACTTTTGCGTTATTTTTATCCCTAAATGTGCTCACCTCCAATGCCGAAAGTGTTTGAACTCATTGCCCGCAAAAAACTTTCTTTCGACGAATATATCGGTCGTTTTAACATGTTAGAAACTTTCCACCCCTCTCTACTTTCGGTTAAAAAAAAAGTTGAAGGTCATAATTAAGCTCAGCGACATCCATAACCCGGGATTTTACTAGAATCTCGGATGTTTTGCGTTAATTTTATGTTACATCCCACCCCCACCTCTAAGCGTTTTCCCCTATCATGTTGTAAGGGATTAAAATTATACACAGATCAATATTACAACTGTTTTATTTATTAGATTGTATTGAAAAAGATTAAGGAGCCTAATGAAAAGGGGGTAGATGTACAGAAAAGGTTGTGAATTCATGTCCTAAATATTCCACCTTTCAAAGACGTCATTTCTTTCTTTATTGTTTCTCATCAGTATTTTTTATTCATACTCATACCTGCAATTAAGTTACCTACTCACTTACTCTCAACGATGGCACAATTTTAGTAGCTCAGTTTTATTTTTGTTTTCTAATAATTTATATATATATATTACCTCAGTTTTCCTGCATCGTGACCCCAATTATCACCCAATACTTTTGATGAACGTCTATTGTATTGTTATTGCCCTTCTGGAGGAGGAAAACCTGCCCTTTCATACGCTTCGGGGGCTGATCTCTGGTGTTGTGTGAGCTTGGATTAATTAAAGGTTTTAATTGAGTTTCGAGCAGCTCACACCATAGCTCATCATTAGGTTTATAGCCTCAACGGGGAACGCAGTTGACCGAGGTGAAAGTCACATTACCACGTAGCTTGACGTTTCCTGGAGTTGAAGATAAGCACGACTTCTGGTAAAAACAACGTACACACGCAAGCGACCAAAGTGAAATGTCACACTGACATTTTTTAAAGTGTTGTCTACCACATTAATTAATCACCAGGCGTTATTTTCTTTCTGATAACGAATTTATAACCTATAAAAAACTTTCAGTTGAAATAAAATATTCAACTGATAAAAATTAGATGTCTCTCAAATAAATACCACACTAAATTAAGCAAAGTGTAAGTGTTATTTTAAGGATTAGGAGTAATTATCCATCCTAATCAGACTCGTAAAGCATATTTATACAAGACATAACGTTCTAATGCTTTCTGGAGGTTTCGTAACAAAACAGGTTTTATGAAAAATAAATTAACTAGACTTAAGTCCGACAAATTAAATAATCGTCTACAAAAATTGATTAAAATATAATTTCACGTTTTTTCCTTAAAGGTCATAAGGTGCGAATTGCAGTAATTTATAGCCATAAAGTATTATAAATTATTTGAATGCAAAGACACGTTTTTCCATTCCTATCTGCCTAAAAATTGGCATTGTATAAAATTTATTCAGTATACTTTAGGTCCCTAAAATACTCCAATATACATCTGATGATGTCATAATTGAAGGACGAAACATTGTGAAATGAAATTTTTCTCAGCTATTCAATATTTCTGACTAATGGACAATTTATTTATTTACTTTAAAGTTTTCATTTTACGTCTGTTTTTGAATTAATAAATCATTTAATGATCTTTTAAGGACACTTTACTTTTTTATTTATAGCATTACGACGTTTCCATACGTGTTCGTATCTTCTTCAGGTATTTTCCTATTAATTATAACGAACTAGTACAGCAAGTAATTACTTGTGATTTTATCAACATAGAAAAGAACTATTAAGGTTATTAAACTTTAATTTAATTAAAGTTTCTTTAATGAGAATGAGTATTATAGTAATAAGTAAGAAATTTTGACTATATACTGAAATATAAATTCATATTATTCTTAAAGAAAATATTTATATTAATATATCCTGTATAAAAATATTATTTGATTTGTTTTCCTTTCAGAATACATAGTTTTTTAATTAATTCACCAGAACTCACGACATTTTGAATGGAATAATCGTTGATAACGATTTGTGTCGTTTAAATCAGTTATTTGAAATTAATTATATTTTTTTAAAATTTTATTTTCACAATGGAGTTTCGAACTAATCAAATCAGAAATAATCATAGTCCTCGTATTATATCCGAAAAGTTATTTCTCGTTTTGTAATTTTACTTAATTCTTGAAACGAATTAAAATCAAGTCACGTTAAGTTTCAATTAAGTATGAAGAATTAAAAATTATTTAAATGGCTATGAAACAAGAACTATTTAATATAGAAGCAGTTTTTTTATTTATAATTAAAAGACAAGTAGCTGAGTGTATAAATCTAGATATAAGCCTTAGTAAACAGCGAACATTTCGTAGAAAGTAAAATGTACAGTTGAAAATCTGCTGTTGAGATAATTGTTTCTGTCGAACGAGGAGAGAACTTTTATCTTCGTCAGGGGATCTCGGTGTCTAATGTAGTGACGGGAAAAGAGATTAGAAGTGGCATTAAGATTCGCAAAAATGTTTTCGAGGGGGGAAACACTAACGAGCTTAAAAGCCCGTGTTTGCCGAAAAGATAAAAACGTCCCGGGATATTATAGCGTAAAAAAATATAAACATCACTGTGATTCAAAATATTGGAATTTACTCGTGATATTTTATGTTACGCATAAATGTAAACGACACTCCTTAATTAAATGAATGGCAAGCTTCCAACACAGTGATGTATCGTTGGTTGGAAACTTTGACACTCAGTTTCGTTTCATAGACAGACAGGGGAAATTGTTTCAGGTCATACAGATTTACATTCGCGTACGAATATAATGACGGATGATTACAACTGTCGCAGGTTTAATCACTCAGGATACGGTAGGATCTCATGACTTATCACAGGAAAACCGTAACTGCAGCACTGTTGCAAAAATATCCTTGCAAATGAAGCCAGTGTCCCACCTCTAATCCACGAACTATTGGTAAGGTCCTCAAACAGGAATATTACAAGTCACCCCGGATTTATTTTATGGAGAAAATTTAGCATCGAAACGTTTTTCTTGAAGAGTGAAAAGTGTCTCCGATTAACAATGGAGTTACGTGGAGATGCTTCCGACGTTTCTTATCTGTTTTTACACTATATTTTAAAACCTTCATACTTAAAATGCCTTGGAACTGTGTAGTTGGAAACAACAAAAGATCGCAGACTCGTCAGAGAAAAAGTGTTTCCTTGTTTGGTGTCAGAGAAATTTTTTTCCCTCAGGGGATATTGAGCCATGCAGCAGAGATGCTATTCGGATGTATTCTTTGCAAAAATGACTGGTATCACACGATAAATAAAAGGAAACTGTATAATGTACTCTCATTGGCTGGCATACTCTGGAACTGACCGTCTGATGGCCGCAAATCCTTCCTGAAGTCAGACGTACGTCAGCCAATGAGGGTACATTACACAGGTTACATGTATGAATGACACAAATAATTTTTTCAAGGTCTACTTCCAAATGTCGCCTCTTCTGCATGGCTTAATATCCCGTAAGCGATAAGGTTGTAATGGTTACCATTTTTTTTCCAGAACAGAAGAATTTCTTTCAATCGGAACTAAGCTGTAAAGGCTATAAAACTGAATTAATGTATTGAAATGGAATCAAGGAAGCCTGCGATTGATATTCTCTCGCAGGCAGAACACTGTAGGAGAGACACGAAGGGGCTACCTTTGGGGATGCCTTTTCCTCTCCGGTTTTGAACTAAGGTTCCCACAAGCCGAGGCGCCTCGGCCCGTTTTGAGAGGTGTATGTTCCGGGGTCACAGACCTTGGGCATACAGTAAGAGTTGTTTGCCATTCCCATTGGAACAGTCGGCCAGCTGCCTCATAAACTGTTCGAGGTACGGAGAAATGAATGCTGCGTCCCCACAGAAAACTTTTCTCCCACTATCGGAACGGCGTAGGACAAGTACCCAATGCCCGACCTACCTGATCCAGGTTTTCATAGGGTTTGTCCTGCATTTCTTTTAGGCGAATGCCGGGTAGGATCCTTAAACCATAGCCCGGGGGTCCTAGTTAACCCTTGGCTACCTTGCTCTACCCATCCGCATCCCCCCTTTCAAATCCCTTCCTATGCTATTAAAGGAGAGTTGCCCAATGTGGATTACCCTCATGCAGCCTGTTGCCCTAAAAAAATTGAAATGGAAATTTTTTGAACGAAGTGGGAATCTAACCCTGGACCTCCAGTGGTTTTGTGTTTAAAGTTTATATAAATTTTAAAAAATCCGTATGGACGCCATTATTCAATTTCAGAAACCAAATATAGCACAATTGTTTGACAGACGCCGTTCTTAGCAAAATACCTTAGTTCGATATATTTTTCATCTATTATAAAATAATTTTATTATATATTTATTTATGCTCGTCTTTTTTAATATTGTTAATAAAAAAATTAAAAAACGTTATTATCACTGTAACAACGTTTAATTACGTTTCTGTTCTTCCATCGGATTTCAATAACATCATGTTACTAGTGTAACAATTTTGTGTTATAAAATATTTCAAATCACAAATACACAGTATATGTTTCTTCTTATTTTTCCACTATAATATTTAATAAGTAAACACGTAGTTTCAAATTTCATCGATAAAACAAATAATAGAGCGTGAGGTAAATAAAGCGTCTCATTTAAAAGTAGCTTTGCCTTCACGATTGCTCATTCTGGATTAGAGTTGTCCTTTTCACTTCCTATTCTTATTTGCGGAACCAACATTGTTTAAACCTACCTCTCCAGATTTCTGTGGTAACTTCGTGTCCAAAGGAATGTAAACATTAGGAATTAAAAGCCATCATACTATTGAGAAATAATTCAAAAATTAACCTTTAGTTTTCTTTCTGTCCTAAGTCGCATTACTTCTCGTTACTAGTAACAAGTGCCTTTCGATATTTCCTCAGAGGAAATGAAATTATCTCAAGTTCTAAGAGAATAATAATAGGTGCTTTCGTTATTCTTCGCCTCTTTTAAGCGCCACTGTTCCGTCCCTGGGCGTTTACAAAGCACTCAGCTTTTCTTTTTTCCAACTTAACTCCGTCGTAGTTGTCCCGTGAAACGTTTTCCTCTCTGGTTCCCCTTTTGTAGTGGAGCTGATATAAAATGACAGCTACTAGTTACTTCCCCACGTTTGTAACGCGTGTAATAAAGTTACCACTAGCAGAAGAGATAACAGCGTTACAAGAACGAGGGGATGCATTTGCCGTGAAGCAAGGGGAAGGGGACACAAATGCATTGTCTGTATCCCTATCGCACAGGTTCGCCGACGCCAATTATACACAGTTTGTTTCTAAAGGCTAAAAAAATCTTACGTGCTTACAACGAACGCCCTCCCTTCCGGTGACGACTGCGGTACAGTCCCAGCGACAATGTGCGGAGCATCCGAGGACCTCCTTTTTTCGCGTCGAACATATCACTTTCAAGTATCCTCTAGAGTTGATCAGTGTAATCGTCAAATAATAAGTGCCCATGTTATAAAAATATATATATATTCATATGCATTGACAGCAAAATGGAAATTTTGCATTCAAACACATTTATTTATAATATGCTACTAGCTGGGTGTGTCCGGCGTTACCATGGCTGTCATAATTAAGCCCGGCGACTTCCATAACCCCGGATTCGACTTCAATATCGGTTGTTTTTGTTTTATTTTCATGTAATTCCCCTCCACTGCCACTCCCCATAGTTGAAAATTGTTGTAATTATAACAAAAAAAAACCATCGAGACAAACACTAACTCTCATTGAACCCAAAAAATATTTATTGGAAACAAATATCGGCCGTTTAACTGTGTTATAAAATTACCTCCCCTGTCCCAGGAGGTTAAGCGGCAAGTTGAATATCATAATTAAACTCAGCGACAGCCATAACCCCAGATTTGGCTCCAATCTGTGTTGTTTTCGCGTTACTTTTTGTAACCACCCGTAATGGTGCTCTTCCACCATGCCGAAAGGGGTTGAAATTATACACGAACAACTTCGCAAGAAACTATCCATCACATTGTCCCCATAAAATATATAATAGAGGCAAATATCGGCCATTTTAGAATGTTTGAAAAATTCCCTACCCGCTCCTCGGGGTGGTAGTCGTGTCTTACACCCACAGTGTCTGTTTCTGGTTCGGAAGGAAGACATGTACTAAATGCGGTTATATTCGCTCCACGGGTGTAGACTTGAATGCGAAAGAGTCACAGAAATTCTAATTTGTAAAATGATAAATTCAAAATACGAATTGTCCAAATGTGCTATTTATATTTTATATCGTTTTTGGATGATCTTTTAACCGATTTCAAATTAAAATTTTGAATGAATGACTGACGCATTTATGTATATTTTGTCGCAGTTAGAATTTTTCAGTATTTGAAAATAATACGCAGTAATTAATAATTGAAATGCCCCGTTATTTTTACATCAGCCGAATGAGTTTCAAACTATTTATTTAGTCTAAGCTTCCAACAACGCCATCAATAATTCGTTTTATAAACCAATATTTTGTGTTTTTGTTTAATTAAAACATCCAATTTAAAAACATGTAGTCCCATTTTTAATCTAAAATTATAGCGTTATCGTAATAAAAAGGTCCTTTGACTAATTAATTATAACTAACCGGGAGATGTAAAAAATATGGGGCATTTCAATGGACAATAAAATTATATATTAGACTTAATAACACGTTTAACGGTTTAAGTTTCTCACCCTCTTATTCTGACCTGCAACATACATTCCTTGAAAAAATATTTACTTTTCCTGATACAATCATGGATTTATCACTCCTCCCTCGTTAAACCAATTTCTTTCATCCCCTCCCTATCAGTTCTCATTCGATAATCCGCACTCACCAAACACACCTGAAAATCATGTTACTGTACACTAGGAAAGTAAATTATACTAAACTAAATTCACTATTCGTGTTATAATTATCCGGAAGAGAGAAGAATTAAATAACACACAAGAAAAAAATTAATTATTACGTTGCTGCATTTGTTTTAAGAAACTTTTCGGTGCTATTTTCGTAAACATAACACGTTCATATCCCCATGGCCTTTCATTCCCCAGTGCATGAACAGGATATGTATGTTTGTCGCACTGAAGCCCGATGAAACCACAAACCTCCCTCGGGGAAATTATTGTTTAACATCGTCCCTGTTCGGCTTCCAGGTCACTACGGACGATAATTTTGCTTACTACGTTCATACGAGGTAAACTACATCAATTTGCACCGTGATTAGTCCACGTCTCGTCAACACTTTAGCCAATATGACGTGCAAAGATTTGAGAACGTTCAGTTACCCTGAAAAACGTAAGTATCCTCATGTAAAAGAATTTTATCACAACATTTACTTCACTTTTTGTGAAAAATAATCAGCACGTTTCTGGAAACGTTACTTCTTCAACCCTTCATATATTCTCTAAACTAGAACTCAAACACAAACTGGCGTTTAATGATCTTCAAGACCCATTTTGAATGTCCACGATATCATCATACTAATTTCCATAATAACAAACATGTATTAAAAACAATATCAATTTTAATTTTAATTTTATACTAAATATCCTCATGTAATCAATAAATAAACAACACTGACAATATGTCAGAAAACTGTATTATTTAGTTAAAACGAAAGAATTCATTTCAATACAACGTTTCGTCCACAATTTTGGTACTTCTTCAGGTAATGAACAGGTATAAATGCTACAACTATTTCAATGGTTAAAACTTTCATAGGACACAGTCTTAATTTATTTTATCATGTATACTTATAAGCATACATAGAAAATTGTATATTACCTGAAGAAGTCCCAAAATTGTGGACGAAACGTAATACTGAAACGATTATTTTTCTTTTAATTAATTAACAAATTTATCTGAAATATTTTCTGTGGTCTTTTTTATTAATCTAAAAAATAAAATAGACTGTTTGTGAGTCTGTATGTATGTTTGTGTGTCTGTTCCGCATACAAATCCACAGCCGTAGATAAAAATTTGACCAAATGTTGTACACGTGTTTCTTTCCAAGCGGAAACAAACACTGTGGGGGTAGGACACGATTATCACAACGAGGGACGGGGTTGGACGTAGGAGGAAATTTTCAAACACGCTCAAACGGTCGATATTTTCGTCTAAGGAAAATATTTCTGGGTCAATGAGATTGATCGCAATTATACTTATATCTTTGCGATCTTTAACGATGTGTGTGCATGGGTGTCACATAAGAATAACGCAGAAAAAATAGTTAGAGTCAAATCCGGGCTTATAGATATGGCTGAGTTTAATAACTAAGTACACAGTTACTTAAATTTCAATTACAGATTCAATTCAGATTACATGAAGTATTAAATTCTCTGTTGTATTTTCTATCGTCATATACTGACAGTTAAATTATGCACTTAATACCAAAATTTTTAATGCAATGTACACTGTTAAAATCAGTATTTTCATCTAAATCTAATTCAGGTATTTATTTAATTGATACTTTTATTATACATTATAAAAGAAAATATCAGTCTTTGAACAATAAAATAGATTTGATAGAGTTTTTGTAAGTGCCATTAATTAATTAAAATTTTGTGTTATGAAAAATTATTTAACCCTGTGTTGACGAATCATAGTAAAAGTTATTAAAACCGTATTTAATAATAAATCATGGCAGTATTTAATATGTGTGTGTTTGTAATTGTAATGCATACCTCGGTTAAAAAAAATTGTAACGTAAATTGTAGAAACGTTCATTACAGTTTCCCTTATACTTTATAAATTTGCTTCCATTTTACCACCGTTAAAAAGTGTAATTATTCCGTTGCTCGTTTGAAACAAATGACTGAGAACGAAAATAATTCCTAACTTTTGGTTAATATAAACTCGGATAGAGTTCAATTTTTTTTGGCGAGAGATAAATTTTCCGTGTTAGTATCGACAGCGTAGTCTACGAACGAAATAAAGCAATTTTATTGCTCTCTTGTGCTTTGATGTTTTTATGCCCTTTTTAGTTCGCTAAAAAGGTTTATATTTATAATAAAATGAAAGCACGGAAATAACTGCAAAGAATATTTGTTGAGCAATTTCATACGGTATTGTTCAAAATGTCGCTATTTTGTTCTCGGGGAAACAAACAATCTTTCGGAGAAATTTATTTTGAAAGAGAGTTTTCGGTGAAAAAATTAAATAACACTGTGTGCTGTAATTTGAATAATCCTATTTCCTCGAAATAGAGTATTTTCAATATTTGATTAATATAAAGTTTTGGAAGTTTCTTTTTAATATTTTATGCGTAAAGTTGGAATGCAATCAAATGAAAATATCTAATTAAAAGGAATCCATGTTTTATTATTTTAAGATAAGTTTATAAAAAATAAATCACACAATTTGAGTTTTTCGTTGTAGTGTCTGATTATTTGTTTGTGTTCATTTAAGTTGCAGTATTACTTGAAGTAACAATATAATTTTTTTCAGTTTCTCAGAAAAGAGTTTTACTTAGAAGGTATTTGAAATGATAATATTTTATTTCAAAGAAACCCAATCTAAAGAAACTACTTTAGATATATTAAAAATTGCTCACGTGACCTAACTTTTCGGAGACTGTGGTATTTTTGTTTGTAGAAAGCTTAAAAATATATTTACGGGCAGCTGAAAACGTTTTTTAATTCTCCCACCCCCCAGTTTTTTATACTTTATTGAGTTATATATTGTGATAGACATTTAAACTATAATCATATTTTTTTCTATCATAAAGCTGTGAAATGTAGATATTCCCACATTTTTTTTAAATTTCATACGTCACCGACCAACTAGCAACAATTGTCTCCTATAGATTTGAAAAATGATTAACTGAAACAGAATTAATAATTATAGATCGTCCAACTCCTCACACTGTCTGTATTTATTCTATTACTAGCTGAGTGCCCGGCGTTGCTCGTGTAATTATTTATATAAACTCGAAAAAGTATTTAATTGAATACTTAAATATATTCCCTGAGTATTTCAGGATATAATTGTCACTCAGTCTTCATACATTACGAAATATTACATTGATGAAATTGTTAGCTAGACTCACAACTAATATAGCGCGAAAATTAACTTACATTTTCCGCAAGGATGGTAAAGTAATTCGTATTCTTCTTTATTACCATTCGATGGAGTATTGCTGAAGAAAATATTTCTGCTTTATTTCATTCCTAATAAAGGAGATATTTCCTTTGTTCGTTGCGTAGTAACGTCTTTCTCTCGCGTGACGTCATTGTCTCTTGGCGCGCAGTAATTTAATATTTAATGATCACGGTTTTTAATTATAATTCTTTCCACATGTATACTTTATATTAAATAAAAATATTTCTGCTTTATTTCATTACGAAATACAGAACTATATTTTTATGATGCGTCAATGTTTTGCCAATGACGTCACCGTCTCTTGGCGCGCAGTAATTTAACACTAATTCGTAACTTATTTCAATTATAATTATTTCCACGTTTATTCTAGGGGTTTCTCACCCCCACAGTACCGGTTCTCGATTTTGGCAGAATATGTGTACCAATTTTTGTTGCATTCTGTCCACGCGATAAAATTTGTATAAAGAACAACGTAAATACATACATACATACAAATATACACGCTATTTTATTATATAGAATATAGATAGAGGAATTCGTTGCTATGGGAAGAAGAATCTCTGGGGTTTATTACGTTTTTACCTTAAACGATTTACGAAACTGAGATACAGCTTCCCCTCTGGGGTACAGACGACTTCAACCATCCTTGGTAATGAAATGATAACGACGAATCTGTTAAGAATACTAACAGGAGCCAATATGGAATATTACAACTAATATATTGCAAAAGACAAATTGTCAACTACACGTCTTACAATTTTAGTAAATTAATTTTTAATTTAATTGCATTTAAAGCAATTATAAAATTTTTTCAAAATGTCCGACTATTTTTAAATTTAAAAACCTCTGGAACACTGATGATTTGTGACCATATAGAATTTTTTGAAAAACGTTTGGCATCCAATAGATGGAGATCTCTCTGCGTTTAGTGGTCTTCGATGATGATCATTGTCAATTTTTGCGTTATTGGGGCCAGAGGCAGAGTAATCCTAAAAGCTTTGATAGAAAGATGGTTTAATGTCTCATTATAGTTGTGGTGGTCTTGTTGTTTACTTCTATTCATCGGATTTGAGATCGGGACCGTTTAAGTTTTGGATTTAATCCAAAGTTTAGGACCATGAAACCAATGTATTCTTACAATTTATTTTATTTTATTCCGCTGTTTACAAACAACAGTAATTGTAAACCTACATACGATTGATAGAATATGTTAATATTAGTTGGTTTGGTAACTTGCGATTTTGTGTGTTCGTCAAGGCCCGGGGTTGACGCCGTATAACCGTCTGCAAAATGCAAGTGTTTTATATTCAAAGCAGTGTACGCGATGGCTGCTGAAATGAAGTTGCGAGAGGACTTTGCCCGCGGCAGAATTGTATGTATGACAAGCTGTGGTCCTGTGCTTGGGTCGATCTCATCACATCTTCCGAGCAGAGGAGAAAAAGCGGGATCCGCTGACCACTGCACCCCGGGGATACTCAACTCCGTCATCCCATCATAATCCTTTGTTCCGAAACCTCCGCCGACGGAGGTTATTCCATTTCCTACGAAAACAAAACTTCCATCTTCTAAAAAATAAAAATAAAACGAGGAAATGTTGTCGCTGAATGATATTTGCAATACAGATCTTATTTATCTCACAGAGCATTTGATTGATCGTTAGTAAATATAATTTACGTAGCTGCTAACATGAAGGCGTTAAGTTGTTCTAAGAACAGGAGACCTAAAATTTATCCAGCATTAAATGATGCTTGTTTAGAAATAATTGATTCCAAGCTTGACATAAAAATTGTAAGAGATACTTCTACTGAGAATTTTTATTTTATATTTGGAAAAGAATCCCATTATATACTTTCATATTGCTTTATCCTATCCAATTATTTTGATTATAGTAAGCCACAATAATTCCCTTATTCACGCAGGAGTTTCAGAACAACAAAGCGTTAAGAACGATGAAAGAGCAGGACGTCAAGCCACTTCCACTACTGATGACAACATTGAGTTGTGTGTCCTGATTGAAAATAACCGACGGGTTACTCTTGGTGAAGCGGCTCAATCCTAGCCTGCGAGAGGATTCTCTCGCAGGTAACCTGCGAGGGATTTTCTCTCGCAGGCAGAATCTTTTAGGAGAGATACGAAGGGGCTACCTTAAGGTATGCCTTTTCCTCTCCGTTTTTGAACTAAGGTTCCCACAAGCCGAGGCACATCGGCCTGTTCTGAGAGGTGTATGTTCCGGGGTCACAGATCTTGGGCATACGGTAAGAGTTGTTCGCTATTCCCATTGGAATAGTCGGCCAGCTACCTCCTAAACTGGTCGAGGCACGGAGAAGGGAATGCTGCGTCCCCACAGCAAACTTCTCTCCCGCTATCGGAAGGGCGTGGGACAAGTACCCAATGCCCGACCTACCGGATGCAGGTTTTTCTAGGGTTTTCTCTGCATTTCTTTAGGCGAATGCCAGGTAGGATCCTTAAAATATAGCCCGGGGGCCCTAGTTAACCCTTGGCTACCTTCCTCTACCCTTCCGCATCCCACCTTTCATATCCCTTCCTATGCTATTAAAGGGGAGTTGCCCAAAGTGGATTACTCTCATGTAGCCTGTTGCCCTAAAAAAAAATCTCTTGGTGAAGGACATAGATCATTTATATTAGATATGATTCTGCATATACGTAAAACGTTCAATCGTGTGAAGGAAGCTAAAAATGAAAACCGTTTTCTTCTGAGGTTCTCTGATTCAGTCTTACTCGAAGGGCTCGATAATAGACTCTCTAGAATTTGCTGAGTCTAGCAAGGTTTTTACTTAAGAAGTGTTCAGATTCTTACGCCCAACTCTGATTTTTAACACTTTTCTCTGATGACGAACAGAGTTACTTATCGAAACGGAAGATTATTCTTCCATCCTTTAATAATCTCTCTACTACAGACCTTGGAACACCCGATAATTTCTTCACTAAATAAAAGTAATGAATGAACTTACTTTCGATTTACAATCCTATATTATAATTTAATACTCAAATAATATTATTTGACAGTTTATTTCCTTTTCTTGAAGCAACTTCCTTCGCTATCTCCCATCCATTAAACTAACTGGTCCTATTTTAGCAGTAAACTGTAAAAATTCAACGTCTCAGAGATACAAGAATGCATTAAAGAACATTAAACATATTTCTACATTTCTAACCTTTAAACATAACTGATAACTAAATTTACAAAAAAATATTTTCTGATACAGACCTGATATATATTACTGCTTATGAGTTCAATTATATTAGACAATTTTTATTATGCGTATTTATGAAAACAAATATAATATATCGTTTAGAAAAAAATATTGAAATGACCGTAAAGTTATTAACCAATATCACTTAAACTTTCCCCTTAACTATTACGGATCAAATAACTGTAAAATATTCTATGTTAGAACCTTTCAGATAAAATCATTGCTTATTTTTTAGTTTCTTGTTTAAACTTCAACATGCTTCATCACACTGATGTTATCGTGTTTATTTCAAAAAATCATCTGTAGATATTGTTACTAGTTTTCATAAATTTTAAGCAGAAAATTTGGAGTGATATAGATCTATGAATAAAATTTGTAACACGATCCACAGTATTTGATACATAGTATTAAAGAATTATTTATTCTTTAAATAATTTTCTTTATATTAAAATATCTTTTTTTTGTGAATTTTATTCTACAATCGTAAATTTGATATATTTATTATCCAACATAAAATGTTTTCATAATTGACTTTAGAACAGTTCTATTAAGTTTTTAATTACTGCTAAATACTCTGATAAAAGTTTTAACTTTACATAATAAGATATATGCTCCTCAGGGATTATTATAACTACGGTGTGAGATTGAGCTTGTGACGTTGAAAATCCTTACTCATCTCTCTCTTCTTTCAGATACTGTCTTTCTCGCAGACTCTCCAGAAACTTTCGTGTTATTCTTTTCAAAGATTGTCCCCGGCGTATTTTTTTACATCTCGTTTATTGTGCGACTCGGAGGCCGCAAAACGCTGCTGAAGGAAAAGGACAATTTACCATTTCTGCGGCGGACTTCTTTTTAGTTTAACGCCGCAAAACTTTTAGGAAAGTCGTCCTGTGCTTCAACAGTAATTTCTAAGCACAAAGGCGAAAATTGCCGAAGTCGTTTAATCCATTGAAAAGGTACGTTCTTCGTTTTGTTTTCTGACATTTGAGGTCTGCAATTAACAGGAACAACTGCTGCCTTCCGGAGAGCCGAGTGTTTCCACAAACTCTTTCACCATCTGCTTCACTGCAATGCAGATGGAATTAATTAATGAATATTGTTACCATTGTGGTCAACAAACACCACCGGATCGGAGATAACGTATTTTCCGAAATGTGAATTTGTAATATGAAAAGTCATATTAGCGCCATACAATATTGGACGTTATTATTCAACAACTTATTTTTTCCCCAAAAAATATCCAAATTAACAAATAATTAGTTATAATATAAATTCGAATTTTCTGACAATGTTAAAGTATAATATAAATATTAACAGCCGTGTGTCAGAAAAATAGTGTAATGAATTATTATAACTTTTTCATAAAAAAAATATTATATAAACGACTTTTAGTCCTAAAATTATATTTTTATATGAATATCAGATAATTTTTTATTAAACTTTATTTTCCTCGTATCTATGGCTATTAATATTTATATAACAATAAAAAATAATTACCAATATTTAAGGAGACATTAAATTTTGAATCATTAGGTAGATAAAAGCATATTGGAGGATTTTTTATAAGCATTTAGTTTGCTTTTTATTTCACGATTTTTATTTTCGGTAATAAAATGTTATTCGTTCTTTATCGTGATATTTAATAGTGATCAGTTTTTTAATTTTAATTAATTAATAAATTATTTTTGCATTTAATATCCAGGTTCTTTTGTCTATTCGTCTTGTAGTTTTCTAATTAATTTTCAGGTAGACTGTAGTAAAAAGTTGGAGATTATCTAAATCGTCCCTCTGTGTGAATGAGTACAATTTTTTGTATTTACTAAAAAATATTAAATTTGGATATATTGTAGTATAAACTTAAAAATTAGAGGTAATGAAAAATTTGCTGAAAATGAGAGAAAATTTTACAGAGTTAAGCTTGAGTAACTGGAGACAATTGACGCGCGTTAGAAAATCGGTTTTCACATGAAAACGATCCCACAAAATTTGGATGAGCATCTTTCGTTTTTCTCTAGAGCCATATAAAGGATATAAAACTTCCACATTCGCCGTCCCGTGACGTATACAGTGACGTTTTTACTGTTTTTCTATGATATGGTAAGTATTTGAAAACGATGAAAATTTAAAGATAGTCACAAAAAATGCCATATTTGTAATATTCGTGTAAAATTCTAAAATACGTCAGTAAATTTAAAGTGAAGCAAACGTTCACTGAAACAACTGACACGAACTTTGCATTTACCTTTACGTATTAAGGTGACCTCTAGCTACTCCTTAAAATGTGGTACAGGAAGATTAATTCGAAAAACTACAAGACGAATAAGACGAAAAAATCTGGATATTAAATTCAAAAATAATTAATTAATTAATTAAAATTAAAAAAACTGATCACTATTAAATATCATGATAAAGAACGAATAACATTTTATTACCGAAAATAAAAATCGTGGAATACAAAGCAAACTAAATGTTGGTTCACGACTATTTAAACAATTTAGAGCTTATAAAAATATCCTTCAACATGCTTTTATCTACTTAATGATTCAAAATTTAATGTCTCCTTAAATAATGGTACAGGACTTATAAATCCACGCTCACACCCTATCTTTCTGTATAAGTATCTCTCTCACGCTATATGCCACCAATTATGACTAGTTAAATTTCTTAACTAATCAAGAGTTGAACCAAATATTCTCTGGCTTCTAATCAACTGAAAATATATAGGTGTGACGTATCTATTACGTTTACTGTTATCGTCTTCAATTTGCTAGACGTAAATAATTGTGAACATTATCGAAACGTCTCGCCTGGATCTTTTCAATGTATTAGAGGCCCGAAAATATTTTGTTAATTCATTACACTGAAAAATACTGCATTCTTTGCTAATAAAAAGTTGACAACTTATTAAATTACAGATATTCATGAATTAATTAACAGTATTAAATACCCCAAAAAATTGTAATGCAGAAATGGGTAATCAATAACGCGTTGGAGAAGAAAAAAATTAGTCTCTATCTTATATCTATTTACCGTAGACAAATAAATGTGCAGAAAGATAACGACTAGCTTGAAGATCGTGAACGATCATTTCCTCACCATTATAAGGAAGGGAAAATAAATGAAGTTAAGAGTTTTAAGGAATTAAATCAATTGTTAAACGTATTATTTGTAAATCAATAACGAATGAAATCATTTATAGAATTTATAGAATATCTATTTGTTATAATTGATATTAGAAAAAGGTTAAGTTCATAATAACATTTCTAGTTCGACCATTTTTAAATCAATATTCTCTGTTTTTACGTAGGTCCTTTGTTCTGTGACGAGAACACAGAGACAAACGAAGTTGTTCGTTCCAGTTGATGTAATTATAATGTGTTGATTGACGCATTGATGACCTGAGGTCTAAATGACGTCCCGAGCGTAAGAGAGTTTGAGCGCGGTCATCCGTCTGAGTTGGCAGCGATGTCACGAGTAATTACTACAACGTCGAAGTAGACTGGCACGAGGACAGAAAGGGGAGCAAGAGGAGGAGGAGGAGGCGCTTGTAAGAGGTTATTTGGTTAGCTGGGAACGGCGCCCTCGAATCCCACTTCAATTAACCGTATCCTGCTGACTGTAATGAAGCGTGTCTGTCAAGCAAATAAATGACGACCGCGGAAGGGCCTGCCACGAAGACGACGTCGACGACGAAGAGGAACACCTAAGTGCCTCAGGAGTCCAAATTACATTCGCTATTACAGGGGTAACTGCATTTACACTGCATTCTAATACATCTGCAGCAGGACCGGAACGACGACGAACAATCAACACAAAGACCTGGGCGTATATACACTACTATGACTAGATTAAAGCCACTGCCTCTACCACTTGTAATTCCAAGATCGCAACGATGGATCGGAACTGCATATATACTGCAACTTTCGGAAATCTCAAAATAGTAAATAATTTTTACTAACTCACTGTCAACGTAAGAGATCTGCAGTTCCATGGGCGCAGTACAATGAACGAATAACACTCCACAGACAGTCTAGGCATATTTTATACCGAACAGTTATAATGAAACAACTTTAATTATCAAATAAAAAATAATGAAGCGAAATCAATGAATGGCCTACTGCTAAACAATTTTGGATCACAAGCAAATTTAATTAAGTAAAAATAATCGAATATAAACCAATTAAATACACACCACTGAGTCAGAAGATTGTTTACTAATAAAATTCTAAATATACCGACGTTTCTTCCTTGTTTTGGGATTTCTTCAGGTTTAGTAATTTCATATATAAATATTACAAAAATATTATAGCTACGGTTTTGCTGCATTTCCTGTTTCATTCCTGTTACAATATTATTAATAAACAATTTTCTGACACCGGGTCATTTAATTAGATCATAAAAATTCAAATACTTTTGTATTACGTCTTGCCGTGCACACCGAAAGGTGGCAACGAAGTTAGATGCAGAAACGTTGAGAAATTTTTATATTCACACTTCCTTTAGAGTCGCTATAAATATTTGGATTGATAAGACAATTTTTCACGTTTTGGAGAGAATTGCAATTTATTTTAGTGCTTTTAAGAGATAACAATCTATAATAATTTAGCAATTTATTTTTTAAAAAAATACTACGTCTACGGGGAGTGAATCATCTCAATTACATACCTTCATAAATATTAATTTCAGACTATTTTCATTAATTTTTATTCATCGAGACAATCACTAATAATTTCAGAATAGTTTCACGTGTATGATATACTACATTAAAAATATTAATACAGGTTTTTATCAACAGGTGAACCTTCTCAGAGAGCCTACCTTTGGGGTTGTCTTCACATCTGTTGTTTTTTTTAACTAATGTTCCCACATGCCGAGGCACCTTGTCCTGTTTAGAGAGGTGTATGTTCCGGGTTCGCAGACTTTTGGCATGCGGGTAAGAGTTGTCCGCTATTCCTAATGGAATAATCGGCCAGCTGCCTCCTAAACTGGCTAAGGAACGGCGAGGGGAAAGCTGCGACCTCACAACCATCGAAAGGGCGTGGGGCAGGTACCAAATTCCCGACCTACCTGATGCAGGTTTTTCTAGGGTTTTCCCTGCATCACTTTTAGGCGAATTGCCGGGTAGGATCCTTAAACCATAGCCCGGGGTCCTATTTAACCCTTGGCTACCTTTCTCTACCTTTCCGCTTCCCCCCTTTCACTTTTACTATGCTATGAGGGGAGTTGCCACTATGTATATTACCCTATACATAGCCTGTATACACCTACAAAAATATTACCAGAATTATTTTCGCTCTTTTCTCCTAGAAAGACAATTTTCTTTAATTACAAAAATAAATAACTTCAAAAGTAAACAAATTTAAAATCGCTAATTTCTTGAATAACTGATTTTGATAACTCAGAATTTTTTATATCAATTCCATTGTATAATCCAGTTTCTTAAGCAGAGTTTTTAATTGTGGTAGAAAAACTTTGAGTGTGAAATTTTAGGTTAGGAAAATTAAGAATATTTTCACAATCGAATTCGTGTAAATTCTGTTATTTTCACCACTAAATTATTGTAATGCGCATTTATTTACCTAGCTTCTCATCGCCAGAAGATAGCAACGGATATGGTCACCGAAACTTTGTGGTAATTTCCTGCTCTCACTTGGTTATAATTACAATAATTCTTGTTTTTAAAATACTGAAACAAGATAAACATTAACAGGTAATAGAATAGGTTACATCGTTTTCATTTAACCACATTCGAGCCATACGATATGAGGAACACAATCCTTATAGCGTAACTTATGTTCCCCGAGGCTGGCCGGCAGAAAAATTTCAGTCGAGAGAGCATAAAGTCGTTGGAGGGCCTCTTCCTTGATGACCCTTCCTCTTCCCGAAACGTTTCGCGCACAACTCTCAGGAGACAGTTCCGACTCTGCGAGAAGAAACAGCGACCCGGGTCTCAGATCATATCTCGGATTTTATTTCCCCGTCGTAAATATACGAGAGATTGCTTCCCCTTAACTTCTTCTGCTTGCTATTTATGAGAGACTATCTTTAGATGTACACGGCGATCGGAAAGTCGTAAAACTTTTCTTTCTCGTGACACGGACCCTGGCTTTTAAGAAAATGAGTTCACTTTATAGCGAGCCTCGCGGTTTTGACATTGCGACTTTCTGACACATTAATTCGCTAAGGAGAAATAATATTTAATAAACAAAGTTTGCTGTTTATCTTCTTCTCTGAGCTATCGAATACCTTAGATTAAATTGGCCAAGCTGTTTAAATCATATACGTGAATTCTCCGATTTAAGAATTATTATTAAAGTGAACGTTTTAAAACTAATATATGTTAATTTAATCTTTCGGCACACTCGCATAAAATACGATTTTTTCGTTCCATATAAATCATCAGCCTTGTTATATAATCTATAGTTTAGTAAAATCATTATTTATCTACATTACAGATTAATAAAAAAAATTCTAAAGTCTCGGAAGAATTAAATAGACCTATGTTGATAATATTAAAATTCTCCACATTTACATACTGACTCGTCTCATATTCCTTTTATAAGACACTTGTAACATCACAGGTTATATTTAAATAAATCCTTCATGAATTGTAGAAAATCTTGAGTGATCCCTAACAATATTAAAACAGTTGAATGTTAATACTTTAAAGACGAGTTTCGTTTACAATCACATTAATAAGAAATTTAATAAAATTTAAATATTTTTGCCACAAAAATTGTTAAATTAAAGATTTACAGCTATACATTAAATATTATATAAATAACGTAATCAATCCAGAACCATATTGTAATGACTTGACTTTATTACTAAATATAAAAAAACTTTATTACATGAAAATACAAAAATTCAGTAAAAATATATTATTGGGCGCCAGCAGATATACATATTGTATGCAAAATAAAATTATCATTAGCTCCGGCTTGTTTATAAAACCCTCCTTCTCAACAGAGTAATGTGGGCGGCTCGGTAGCTATTCAAGAACGGAGCCTATTTCCGTACTATGTAAAAAAATTCAACTTTTGAAGGCACTTTACAGAAATGGTGACCCTTACTTTAACTTGTGGCGTCAGCCGCCTTGCAGTGGATCACTGGTCTTGTAGTAAGCAGCACACGATCTCCTTCTTCGGCCTCCCCGCGATAGACGTCTCTCCAAAAACTTTTTGTTGGCTACCGCTCGCCTTATTTTCCACCCTCTCGCCTCTCTCACTCCACTTTCAGTCCTCTATCTGTCGGTCTGTCTGCGTCAGTCCACTTTCACCCAGGTTCGGAGTATATATTCGTACTCCGTCCCCCCAAACGATGCAAATAAAAGGGACGCGTACCCGCGGCTTCTTGGAGCCTCTCGGGCAGGTACACGTGCACGTTTAATGTATTCCTTCTCAGGTCCGCGAACCCAAGGGCGGCCACTTACAGATGTTATTCACTACAATACATAATTAAATTAACTACAGAAAATATATACAAAGTATATTTTAAGGAACTAAATAACATGTAATTGTATTTTACAACGCCTAAAGACGCCCCTAATAATTGTGATTAAACGTCGTGTCCGTTTAAATATTTTTAATATTTATTCATAACAAATTTACAATTTAATACGCTAATATTTTTCATTTATTTAAACAAGTAAAATCATTTAACAGTAAATATTTAATTAAGTCTTTTTGTGCATGGTTAATTTCGCCTTTATTTTTAGCCCTTAAATAAATGGTTTAGAACGTCCAATATTATAGAAGAAAGTTTTTGTAGACCGAAAATGAGAATTTATGGGCCAAAACCACATTTTAAGTGGAAACGGGAAAATTTTTATCGTTAACAAGAATATTTATGTTAGCCGGTTATATTCCTTCGTAATTATATATAGAAGTAGCCAATTAACAGACAGAATGAAGGGAAAAATAAATTCCACATAATCTTTATGGAATCCTTGTTGCTCTTTCATGCAATTAAAAATCGCAAAAGGCACAATAGTGGCATTTATTTTGTCACTTCATTATGACAGTTTATTTATTTTATTTTTTAACACTGGCGTTTTATTTAATATTTTCTATTTTTGTGTATTTTATAAGGTATGGCTATTAAAATATTGAGTCGTCTATAATTTCAAAAGTAGTCATATGAACAAGAACGTGACTTCGATTTAAATTTAACGGATCAGACGTTCGGAGAATTATTTTTTCCTACAAGGGGGGAAATAGTAATGATTCGAATACTTTCTTCATTATTTGGAGTGAAATGCAATATGAATTAGTTTTTGGTTCCAATTAATTGTACTGTGTTTAACTTTTTTTTATTCAAAAACATTTAATGAATTATGACGCTGCTTAATTTACGACGCTCTACTATGTTCGGAAGTGAATCAACAAGAATAATTTCACAGGTATTTATTACGAAAGAATGTTTCCAAAAAAAATAACGAGAACTCAATTACAATTAATTACTTATTTAAAGACATTTCTTTTCTCCATTATCTTCAGATACAAGTAGCGAGAGTGGATCTAAAAATGAAGTATTTGAGATATTATAACAGGAAACTTGAAAGATTGTTGCTTGAAAATGTCTGTTAATATTTATGAATACAGGATTTAACGATAATTTTACGTAATACTAGTTAATATAAGAGATTATGAAGATTTACGGAAGAAGAACGCTTAAAATTCGAGTTTAACTGAATTTCACAAATTTATATGTATATTTTTAACTATACAAGCCGGGTTTAATAAAGTTTACTCAACTGAAAGGATGAGTAAAAAGCCTTTTACATTTAATAGAATAAAAATATGGATGAAATTCTGTGAAACATAATTTTTAATGCTTAATTTTTGTGAATTCACAATACTGCAGAGGAACTAACTTTACAGACCACTTTGTAGAATCCATTAAATAAGAGTAAAATTACTGCAACATTTTTCTCTATCAACCCGCATTTGTGTGTATGTATATTTTTTAATAAAACAATTGACATCAAACCTAAAGGCAGTTCCAGGAATTTATATATTAAACGGATCGTTAGAAAAAAAAAGTAAACAAACTGAGCCTCGTGAAGGCTCTTCAGGCTTGAAAAAAAATTACAGAAATCTGTCAAGTAATTCAATACATTGCTCTTCACTCCGATTGACTTGATTGGAATTATTTTCAATCTGGCCACAACTTCACTGACATATTCGCTAGTTACAATTAGCCTAAAAGAGATTTTATTCCAAGGAAAAAAAACCGTTATAGGGTAAATTATTTCCAACTATTAATAATTATGTTATTAACTTAATAATAATTTATTTATTAACTAGCTGGGTGACCGGCGTTTCCTGTGTACTTATTTATATAAACACGAAAAAGTATTTAATTCTATATTAATCTTTAGTCAAGAAGTGATTTAACCTAAATCTAAATGTTTCTAGTTCCGTGCATACTTTCGACCGACATTTCATTAATTGAACAGCTATAAAATACATAGAATTTTATTTCATCAATGCCAACAAACATACCTCCGAATTAATTTACGAATAGAATACTTAAATATACCACTTGAGTAGGATATAATTGTCCCTGACTCTTAAAACATTACGAAAGATTAAATTTATGAAATTGTTAGTTAGATTCGTAATGTAAACAAATGGTCGCCATATTGGAGTCACTGATATAGCACGAATATTAACTTACATTTTCCACAAGGATCGTAAAGTATTTCGTATTGTTATTTTATTATCATTCTATGGAGTATTTCTGGATAATATTTATAATGTTTCTTTAATGAAAATATTTATGCTGTATTTCATTACGGAAATATGAATTATTTTCTTTGTTCGTCGCGTAGTAACGTCTCCCTCTCGCGTGACGTCATTGTCTCTTGGCTCGCAGTAATTTAACACTTAATGATCACGTTTTTTAATTATAATTCTTTCCACCTTTATGCTAGTGGTTTGTCACCCCCACAGTACCGTTTTCTCGTCTTTTGAAGAATATTCGTACCAATTTTTGTTGCGATCTGTCCACGTGTTTAAATTTGTATAGAAATTAACGTAAATACATACATACATACATCCTTATTTATTATATAGAAGATTTTAAGGTTTACTATTAGTGGACTTAAAAGTTACATTTATCTGAATTTAATATCATCATAAATGAATAAAAATAGCCACAATTTCAACATAAATATTTGCCTGATATTAATATAAAAATTTGTTAACATGAATCGTCGTGATAATTCGTATTTTATTAAATTATTTTGGACTACTTTAGCTATTTTCATTCATTCAAACATGAATATTAATTAATCCATGTATATTGCTACGTTTAAAATGATCGACTACCTTCAATACTCAGAAAATAATTGTCTGAGTTACCTGTGCAAAAGACAGTTCCACCGGAGCTCACGTTTCCTGACTTATTCCAGAGTTGAAATGTGAGGGATATTTGCGGTACTGATGACGTAGGAGTGAAAAAGCTTTCTGTTCCTGCAACTTCGCAATTTTCCGTCTGAGGCAAAGGAAGTCGTATATTATTGGGTGTACAATACCGCGATAGCTATTCGTCATTGTATGACAAGTGTCGTTTCCTACCCCAGCAACTCACTGGCCGGAAACTATAAATAACCTCACAAATACGACAGCACAACACTTGTTTGAAAACCGGCGGCATGAAAAAAAAAAGTATATTTGGTGGAGACACTTTCTATATAGACGGTGTATTACTTTTATTTTACGCAGCAGAAACTCCTATTCTTTTAATGGGACTTGCTCGTACTGTTTAAAGTGAGAAGTTGGAATGTAATTTATCTTCAGCACTACGTAAGCTCATTCTTCAGAAGTTTACTTGGAATCAATTACCCTGTAACAATATTTATCAACTCTTTTCTCTTAAATTAACTATAAAAAAACTGATTTCCGACGAGTTAGAAGATACGTTACATACAGTCGGATCATTATATTTTTATAATTACTAAAATACTCGTAGAATAGACATAAAAGAAGTATCATAATATAGTGCACAGAGAATATGAGATAGTAAGATTAAATCAGTGATAAATATAGTGTAATTACAGAACCGTTATCAAGCGATCAAATAAATATCCATTAATTACATAACAATTTAAAACACCTTTGGAAAAATATAATTATAAATTGCAGCGTACGAGCACTGAAATACAGCAGAAGGGGAAATTAAATATTTATGAGAATCGCGCGTTCCGAGCGATGGAAGGATTCCTGAATTCCGAACGAGATTAAAAAGACGTTTTTATTCCCCTCGTGACTTGATAATCAACAGTTGGACCATTATACACAAACTAGGGTAGGAGTAAACTGAGTATTCTGTATTAAAGACAATGGTCTTCCCGTATGTTATGGAACCTAAACAAAGTTGGAAATATACGGCGGGAGGTGCACGGAAAGAAAGCGGGACCACCGAGAAGAATAGAAAGTAAATGTTTTACTGCCTTGTCCTAGCCTTTTATCATAACAGTTATCGTCCTAAAATGTTTACTAGCATCACTAAAGCCTTTTTAATTATAATAAAAAAAATAAACATTGATATTAATTTTTATTAAAATTTTTAAAGAGTTCTTAAGTTTTTGTGAAAACAAGATTTGCAGGTGGATTCGTAGGGTTGAGTTTTTACATTTACACTATGTAAAAAATGTACCAAAATTACAATGAATTCTATTTATATCTTTTAAATACAGACAATAGTGGAGAAAATAACTGAAAATTTAATAGGAATTTCTCATATTTATACGAATCGTTTTTAAAAAATTACCTGATCATTTTATGGTAAATAATAAAAAAGGATGTATATTTGTATGTATGTATTTACGTTGTTCTTTATACAAATTTTATCGCGTGGACAGAATGCAACAAAAATTGATATACGTATTCTGCCAAAATCGAGAACCGGTACTGTGGGGGTGACAAACCCCTAGAATAAACGTGGAAATAATTATAGTTGAAATAAGTTACGAATTAGTGTTAAATTACTGCGCGTCAAGAGACGGTGACGTCATTGGCAAGACATTGACGCATCATAAAAATATAGTTCTGTATTTCGTAATGAAATAAAGCAGAAATATTTTGATTGACTAAAAAGAATATTTGTTTTCAGTAATACAGTAATACAGAAATTATAATAATTAAAAACCATTATCATTAAATGTTAAATTACTGCACGCCAAGAGACAATGACGTCACGCGAGAGAAAGACGTTACTACACAACGAACAAAGGAAATTCTCCTTTATCTATATAATAAAAAAGGATGTATATTTGTATGTATGTATGTATGTATGTATGTATTTACGTTGTTCTTTATACAAATTTTATCGCGTGGACAGAATGCAACAAAAATTGGTATACGTATTCTGCCAAAATCGAGAAACGGTACTGTGAGGGTGAGAAACGCCTAGCATACATGTGGAAAGAATTATAATTAAAAACCGTGATCATTAAATATTAAATTACTGCGCGCCAAGAGACAATGACGTCACGCGAGAGAAAGACGTTACTACGCAACGAACAAAGGAAATATTTCCTTTATTAGGAATGAAATAAAGCAGAAATATTTTATTTAAATAAAAAGTATAATTTTATACAGCAATACTCCATCGAATGGTTATAAAGAAGAATACGAATTACTTTACCATCCTTGCGGAAAATGTAAGTTAATTTTCGCGCTGTATTAGTTGTGAGTCTAGCTAACAATTTCATCAATGTAATATTTCGTAATGTATGAAGACTGAGTGACAATTATATCCTGAAATACTCAAGGAATATATTTAAGTATTCAATTAAATACTTTTTCCAGTTTATATAAATAAGTACACGAGCAACGCCGGGCACCTAGCTAGTGGAAAATATTTATTGTAGTATATATCATGATAAATGAGGTCTAGATACGCTTTTTGTGAGATTTATTGGGTACAAACTATGAGGACTTACAGTAGTGAAAATAGAAAAGAATTCAGCACTAGTAATTCTCGTGATGACAACTCTGTGGTTTGTTAGAAACGTCGAAACGATAATGAAGGGGCAACGCTCAGTCCTTTTTGACAGCAAATTATTTCCACTTGAGATTTTGGAATATATGGTTTCACAGGATGCGTATCTCACTTCATTCAAGGTAAGCCAACAGAATGTTTGCGAAACTAAAGCTAGGTATTTCGAACTGGCAAATATAAGCTCCCGGATAAGCTATTGTTAGTTCGGTAGCGTAGTAATTCCGGACTCGCTTCGTGTTGAAGAAGTTTGGCGTATCCCAAGAGAGGGTGGTGCTAATAGAGAACTCCGGCGGTGGTCAGCCTCTTAAAGGAAGAACAACACCACCAGACCACTCCATATATATTTCTTTGTTACCGACACACACCATTTGTCGGAAAATTTTTCTGAGGATCTCCCTAAATTCATGAAATACTTAAAATCACCGCTTAACATGTTAAGAAAACTGTTTAAGACTTATTCGTAACATTTCTTATTTTCACTATTATGTTTTATGTCAGTATTATGTCAAAATTATCTAGGACCATTAAGTAGATTTTATTAACGAATCTGGATGGAAAAATCTGACAGGGTTTAGACATGGCCAGCTTTTGTTGGTATAAACACCACATACCAAGTATAGTTCCTATGATTTTTACTAGATTAATCTTAATCATGAAATGCCACCAGACAAAGCTACAAAACTGTAAAACACAATATGTCTTACTTTCCATTATTCTGGTTGATCCCGTCTTCAGTCTGTGTCCCTCACGTCATATTATGTCTAACTATGGTTATGTTTACGGGCAGACTAACGTCCTTAATACCGAATACTCAGTATATTCTTTCCCTGTTGTTTTCATTCTCGTCCAGCTGTCGATGAATTCACGGTTTTAAGAGACGAAACTGGTTTTATTGGACTGTAAAGTTGTGTGTATCGCGACCGTGTGTTGTGAAGCGCCACGATGGTACATTTACGAGAGTGACCGTGGTCACAGACCATCCTACTGGGACATGATTGTTGTAATGGTTTGTTCATTTGCGACTGCGTATAATCAAAATTTATGTACATGATAGCCCGTGTGGTTTCATCGTTGAAAAATATACACAGACCCAGCATTCCCTGCTCAGTTAGTTTTAGGCGAAGCCAGAAACAAATTATACATATGGATGCTCCCTGTTTTTAGGCTTCGCATAACATTTATGATATTTTATATATATGTAATAAACGTGTCTACGTTTAGAAACTAAAATTATTCATGTAGAAAGATAAATTATACTATTAATTTAACGAGCCTCGGGACAGAGCCATATGAGAAAGAAAAATATTGTCCACGGCAGTTTTAAAGAAACCCCGTCGAATAATTTAGCCATAGGCAGTCAATAATAGGCCCCGCGGTTGTCGATGTGTGTAATTTCCGCTACGTGCTCTCTTTGCTGTGTGACCTCTGAGTTTTAATTACGAATAACAGCAGTGACAGTGTAACGGCCAGTATGGTTTGTTTCCCTTGCCTCGGGCCTTTGTAGATACGCCGAATGTAAATAGATCTCTCTAAACTGCGAACAGAACTCGCCTGTTTCTGTTATTCTTCCTAAATGATACACCTTTTGTGTAGTTTAGCTCGGTTACTACTTGTTCGATTTCATTCATCGTCTCATCCATCAAGAGTCGCTGACATCTGTTTCTGATTGATATGTTTGTATGTTGGGTGACCGTTAAACGTGATAAATTAACCTGAATACTTCCAAACGTTATTATACTTTATTATAACGCATAATTGTAAATATTGGTTTAAAAAATTAAACAAACATAATGGACCAAATATTCAGAACAAATTTATTGTTATATATTTACTCAATGGCTACATTGATATTGAATATACAAATACAAAAATAGAAAAACACTACGTTTCGTCGAACATAAAGCTGAGACCTTAATGATTAATTTTTGTGATAAAAATATCTTCAATAATATTGAATTTCAGTTTTAGCTGCCACGGAAGCCAGACCATTCTTGAAAAAAAATTATTCAATATTATTTTCTATCATATTAAATAACCTACAAATAGAAAACTTGGCACTTAAAAAACTGTCAAATGACTACAAAAAATGAACATCATTTTATAAATTTTTATTCAATGATGAAGTAGGAAATTACGGAAAGCCTTACGATTTAATTTCAATGTCATTTCAACAATTGAAGTATATATTTAATATTAAAATTACTCTGATTTATTGGCAAATATGTTTAATTTAGTTGTTACAAAATATTAGTTTCAAACAATTGATGCACTGAATACAACCACATTTAAAAAATACGTTATGTAGAATATTTAAGATTATTAATCATTAGTTTTATTTTGCTCGAAAAATAAATGATTCTAATTAATGAAATGAGATAAAGAAACATTTTACGGAACCGGGAGTCGAACGCGGAACTACTCTAACGATTTTAGCTTATCTGTGACCAACTTTTACATATGTTTGTACTTAAGGTAATCCTACTATATTTTATTTAAATTTTTCGATCATAATGAAGATGAAAATTATATGTTAATTAATTATAGATCCAATTGCCTAATTATCTAATTAAGATTGAACAGAACATTAATTTAAAGCTCCGATCAAACAAATAATTAAGCTTAATTAATAAAATTAAATATTACCCTTCAGAATCGGGATTTGTGCCAGGGATTTTTTTTTCAATATTAATACGAATTTATTTGGTTTTCAATTAATATCCTTTGCAATGGTTATGTGTGCAACGACTTTCATAATTTGTATTTCACGAGAAAATAATTTCCAGATTCCTAATTACCTAATCAACGGTTTTTAAATATTATCAATATATCAACATTTGAGTTATCCATTTACGTCGACAATTTCCGTCTCACAACTTACGATATGTGAATTTAATTAATTAGTTGGATTTATTCACATTTATTCAGAATATTTTCTAACATCTTTATTGTCTAATCATTAAACTAAAATTTCAAGAGTTTTTAATATTGAAGAACTTGGATGTTTAATGTAATGACTAGACATTTAAGAATTTTGTAAATGTCCTGAGGAAATAATTTGGTTGAAACCGTTCATAAATTAAATAATAGTCGTGAGTTATTCAGTAATCTTATATTATATTTTATCAATTAATCTTTAAACCAAATTAAATTACAAATAATAATTTTTAGTAAACAGAAAACAGTCAATTTGTCAGAGTATGTATTAATTAATCAAAAGAAAAAATTATTATGATACAAAGTTTCGGCCATAATTTTGGGACATCGTCAGGTAATTATTCAGTTTGTAATGTAAGAAGATATTTATATAAATTTCTATCAATTAGAAGTTCAAATATAAATTGTCGATGACTTCGTCCTATGACGGTTGTAACCTAAGTGTTTTAATTTAAATAGGAATTAAAACAATTGTGAGAACATTAGTTCTGTCTTTATCTTACAGAAATACCAACTTAATATAGCCTAAATTGGAGGTTAATATTTGTTTTTAAATGTCAGCTAGAATTTTTTTAAAACAAATCGTACAGAAACGTAGGTACAATATCTGAAGTTGGCGATGATGATAGTCGCGAAAACGTGTTCTGAGAAAAAAATTAGGCCGCCTGATAAACCGATAAAGATTTACTAAAAATTACTCTTTATCTCGTGAATTTTTATTAATTGTATGGTCCCGACTGTAATACTTTTCCTTCTGAAGTTTTTTGATTTATATTAGCCTTGATTTGATAATAAAGACTTTCGTATGTTAACCTTAATTTATTATTTTAAGAGTTTATAATATTAAAATGAAAGGTGTGTAACCCTTCTGGTACGTATTTATGTTCGTTACGAGAATGGAATGAGCTCAAGAAAAATCCATTTGTGAACCGTTTTGCTCTTAGACAGATACGCGTGCAACGGGTTGCCGCGTAATGAAGATTCAGAGACTCTTAACTCAGTGTTCAATGACGACCAGGGTTCGTGTCTGATCTGCATACCGTGGTGAGGTGTAAAGCTACTTATCTCGTCGAGAGTCCCTCTCGATGTCTGAAATACGGCGAGATCGTGACACCAATGCTAGTGGCCGCTTTGAGCTTGCGCTGCTACTTACGCACTGCAAACACGTCCAGCCTTGATACTCTTCTAATTTCCCAGCTTTAGAAGGTGTTTGGCTTGCGGACGAAACTAAGCCAAAGAGCGAGGGAAAAAAGCAGACACACACGCACATCCTTTATCCTGGATAATGATCGCATGTTCTGCTGCTCTTGTTATTTCCGCTCTCCAATAACGGATTATATGACAAAATTTACGGACTTAAAATTAAGCGTTCTTATTGTCACTTTAAACTTTATACGGCTATAATTTTGAACTTCCCTTCATAATATAATCCAGGCAAGCGGAATTATTCGTACTAGTGCTTAATTGGCGGTTGAAGCTGTGACGATGCATGGGGGAGATCCAAACCAGATTTATACAAAAAGAAACATGCCCTCGTCGAACCCAGAACCTTTTTTAATGAGACCACAGTAGTTCAGCGATTTATCTAATCAATTATATAATATAGTACTTCAATTTAGCAGTTCTTTACAACGCTGAAGAGTATCAAAACAGAGGAGAACAAAGCTTTGGTCACAGGGGGCAGTAAATATTATCCCTGAACCTAACGATTTGGCACCGTACTAAGCTGCGGGAGGATCAGGGTCCCCAATCTGTAAGCGGCCATCTTAATACGAGCTTAGCCCGGATTCTGCAAACTGATAAGAAATACGCTGGGGACGCTTCCTTCCAAAACGTCTCAGAACCAACTTCCCAATTCTGAGGCGTTAATGATCCGTAGAAGGCGATATGGTTGGCAACGATATTCGAGAATGCTATGTCATTGTTGGTTTCTAAATATCCATATCGTTTCTTAATTTAACTTGTATTCATGTATCTACTATTTTGAGGGGCCGAGCGATGTATTGAGCTTTTCTTAATCAACAAGTAGAACTGACTCCCGTAAATATGATATCTATGAATACTAATTCTTTAGATTTTCTATTTTGGATGACTATTTCTTTCTTTATACTTTTACTTACAAACAATACACTTGCAGGAAAAATATAAAACTATCAGACTACAGAATAAAACTTCAACCAAATTCGGATAGAATCAGCCAACATCGTTAGGTCTCTGGAAATACTAGTTATATTTTGTAAAAATTAGGTTCAGGTAAAAATAGCAAATTACATCAATCACAAAACGATTACACTGATTTTGGTAACATCCAACTGACCGTAGCTGTGATCAGTAATTTTTCAAGGATGTTTTGTAGTGTGATGATTATGGAAATATTAATATTTTAACAAACTATTTTAAATTCCTTTACCAAATTTCTTGACAAAATAATTCTTACATTTTCCTGATAACCAAATTATTTTAAATTATAATTCCAATTTGTTTTATAAATTAGTTATTAATTTTTTTCCATATACGATCGAGCCACCGTTTTCATGCAAAATAATAGTTGTCTCTTGTTTTTAAGAAAAATTGCGGTTTTCAAACAATTAAAATATCAATTTAATCCTGAATCATAAGATACGTAACGAATAAATTAACTGCGATATTTTCTTAAATAGCAGGAAGTAAGCAACGTCTTCTGTGTCTATGGTTTTCCAGTAACCGAAGACAGTTTTTCCTTATTGCTGCCACTGCATCTCCGATAGGCCTATGGGATAAACTTGTGCCCTGTTTCTATTGGTTTTTCTTCGAAAAACAATACAAACCACACAGAATGTCTCAAATGAAGATAACAGTCTCGGAAGCCTTTCCCCCCTGTATTTTTACGACGTTCCCCCACATTGCAAACGTCATTTCCTGTATCGCACGTGGTCCAGAGACTTAAGTAGTTGTTTTAGACCAACTGTGGGTTTACCGTAGTTGGCGCGGCTTTGGTTACTAAAGCAAACCATTCGTTTGAAATATCTTGAGGATTTGCGAAAGTGGGCTGCTTTTAAGGCCAAATTTACATAAATTTTTCAGAAAAATTACAAAGGAGCTACTCGGTTGTTTCACAGTATATTTAATATACTGTCCAGGTCTGTTACATTGTGGGAACACAAATCAGTGACGTTAACACACTATTGGGTCGTTCGTTCACGTACTCAAAAAGATTAATCGTAAATCAACGAATGTTTCTAATGTTCCATAATAAGCAATAATTAAATATGGCCAAGAACGGTCGCAATAAATTTATTCATAGACTTAATATTTGCATTTAAAAAATGTTTAACTTTACAATAATAATTCAAAGCCGATATTTAGGCCATGGAATTTGTTGAAGAAAGTAAAAAATTATGTATTTTACATGATACGAATATTAAAATCCTGAAAAATGACCAAATCAATGGTTGAAACGTTGTTGCATTTGTATTGTAAACTAAAATATTTTTTAATGTAACAACTAATTAAATAAATAATTTTTTATATCTGTTCTTGGCCATATTTCTTTTATATAGTCATGGAATAAATTTATTCTGGCAGTTATTGGCCATATTTATGAAGATTCTTCTCGTTCAGTGATTCTTAATAATAATTATTTATTAATCGGGTGAATTTCTGTGCTTAATAATAAACGCATAGGAGAATAAAAATTTTCTTTTAGATTTTTATTCTCGAGCGTTGTAAGTAACATTTTGGTGTTAGTATTCTTTTTTTCTAATGGTAAGCGAGCACAGGTACTAGATTCCTCTGCATTAATTATTTTAATTTTTTCTGATTCTTACAAACATTTCTTCGAAGTTAGACAACACGTCAACGCGATCCGTTCGTACAATACGTCAACATATTTCAGGTTGTGAAGCCTCGTAGTTCAGCATTTATCTACCACTAGACAGACGACATATGTCCGGGAGTCCCATGAATACAAAAAGTCGACAGCGTTTGTAAAATACTTCCAGTTCCTTAGACGGGCCCAGTCACAAATAAACATGTAAGTTTGTGCCTTCATAACGGATTCCACGCAGGTACTAGAGATATGACGGATGCAGAAGGAAGATCTCTTCCTGTTTACCATTCTGGGCACGCAAATTCCAGCACAGTGGCTCCTCCTCCACAACTTTCGATGTTGTCGGCCAAGTACTGAATTCTTAATGCACGCGCCTCTAAGGAAAGATTTAAGACAGACTCGTCCTTAAAGTCGGTCAGTCGGACCCGAAACTTTCTTCCTCAGCGTTCTGTAATTGAATCTAGCCGCACGAAAATTTACGGCGTCGTCTGTCGACAATTGGTCTCATGGAGCTCTTACAACACGGCTCCAATTATTTATTTTTCCTTAACCGAATCCTGACAATTTCTCAGCACTTCACAATTCATAAATACGTTACAGTAACGAATTTTCAAGTTGAAGTCGTAAAAACTAACATGAGATAAAACGTTTTCTTTTATGCCTTCTAATAAATTTTCTCCTCCTCGTTATAAACATTCTGTGTCCGTAAACGTCTTGTAATAGAGCACGTAGCGTTCCTCTGTTTTTTTTATATTGATTTATTTACAGTCGCATCAACAGCTCTGGTTATTAATGACTCAGTATGAGAACTAATTTTTCCTAGTCGTGCACTGATTTGACGAGAGTTTCTCTCACGTACACAAACATTCATGCCCTCGCTGGGATTCAAACACGAGACCTCTATGATGTGAGGCCGTCACGCTGACCTCTACACCACAAGGGGTCGACATCCTCTATTTTCTTCTGCTGATCGTTACCTAATTGTAACAGACAAATTATTACAATAAACTCAAAATATATTTCAACTGGAGCAGTACAATGAATGCTATAAGTATAAAATAACGCAAATAGTTTTCACTGTATATTTTAATACTCTTGTAATTCATTTCTAAAATAATTTTTTTAAACTCGAAAGAAAAACAGGTTTTATTAATAAAACCCAAGAAATTATAACAGGTAAAAATCAGAAATTAATTTTGAACAAAATGATTTGAAATTTGTAGACGTTTCGTTTTCCTGAAGCCATATAGCTAAAGTTACAACACTTTACAAATACTATAAATACAAGCTATAAAATAACAAAGATTATTTAATAATCCATCACAAATACAGTTTAAATGAGAAGGGTCCTGTTTAACAGTTAAAGAAAATTTGTTGGTCTTAATGTGTAACATTTTTGAATTTAACCTTTAATTAAAATCAGTTTCCTTATCTATAATAATAGTATTATCCAAATTGAAAGAATGGCTAAGATCTAAACAATGTTTTTTTAACCGGAGAACGTTTATAAGGTGGAAAAATGCAATTAAACGTTAATTTTGGATTATTAACGATGACATTACCAGTATTGAAGTTCAGATTTTTCCTATTCTCAGTTGAACAATGTTAATCTATAAATTTTTTGAAAAAAAAAGAATTGATACAAATAATTCAATGTAAATAGATGTAGGTTAAACACTCCAGTGAGTGATCATTTTTCATTTCGGTTCCGTTTAGAGAATTATGTCCTTCATTCGTCAATGCCACTTTTGTTGCTAATATTTTTGGTATCCCTAAGTTAGACATCTTGAAATATTCGAAACAAATAATTTTAAATAAAATCATTTAAGTATAAAATATCCATTGCATGAACAAATCACTGTGAATGAACACCAGGCCTCCAGTAAATTGTCTCCTAAAAACACTTAACTTACAAAAAATATATAAAAATACAAAAAGTTAATAAAAGTTCTATAAAATCATGGTAAAAGGTGCCATAAAATAGCACTTAACTTCAGTCCATTCCTCGGGAATTAATATTATGATTTATATAAGCTATGTTTTTACAGGAGGAAGACTTTAGTTCATTCTTTGCATAGTTCACCGTACGGCTATATCAGAATAAAAATTAACGAATTAAATAGCCAAACACAGATCGAGGATTAAATATGAAAATAAAATTACTTTGATGTAATGACTATAACACGTTAAGTTCATTTCATATTCAGCGAACAACATTTTAACAAAACTTTCAAAAACTTTATTATATTACGTATTTAATTAATTTAGTTACATGCGAAAAATTTTGAATATATTGTGAAATTACTTTTAAATAAAACTACAACATTTTGTTGGTAACTAAAACAGAGGATGCAAAATTTAAAGCTAACTTTGAAGCGATTCCAGCTCAGAACAAAACATATCTGCATCACGACATTCCAGACTTTTCGATTCGAATTACGTCGCTACATCCGACGTACACGGGGATACTTCTGAAGGCAAAAAAAAATTTGTTACTTTATTTACTTTTGTAAGCAATGAATTAAAATGTGCATTAGGGTAAATGTAGCCTTTGTCCGCGATGAAACGAACCAATTGAGAAAACAAAACACACAAAAGCACTCGGAGGAGCTGTTTACTCTACAATGCGCGCTTTAAAAGTACGACTAATGCTCACTTGTTATTGACAACACAGGAAACTGCCAGGGGGAAAAAAATAAAGCTTTCGTTGTGAATAATATCAAGTTATACAATTGAAGGTCAAAGGAGATTTCGAACTGAGACACGTAAAAAATTATGGGTGCATTTTAAAGCTGAAAAATATTTTTTCTTAACGCAATACGACGTGTTGCATTAATACACTGGTAATATACAATAAATTTATATCAATAAACGTATTAAGATCATATTTCTAGAAGGTTTACGTCGCATTTTTATTTATGAAACAGATAATATCATAGAAAAATTTTTTTAGCAAAATAATAATAATTGGTCTTGTTTCAACGGTTTCTGGTTATTTATTTGTAGTTTACAAATCCAAGCCAAGTCGCATTTATGAGTATTTCTATGTTTCTGAAACACAATGAACATACGTGACTGCAGTTGTTATGACAAATTGGACTTATTCCAAATGAGGTCGTTTCAAACCGGTTGGCTCATAGAAGCTGTTTATTTAAGTTTATTACGTGTGTAAATGCGGACAATAATCTATGTAATTTAGTGCTGCTCCGCTGTGATACATTATTCTAATGAACCCCCCTCATCTTCCATTTGCTGAAAGCAACTTTTTCTTACTGGGCTAATTAAATACAACAGCACACGCCAGTTTTTTGTACTATATTTAGTAACATATTATCGTGTTAAGTAATTTGTTTTGTTACAATACAAGCGTAAATAATATCTTGTTTTGTAGCTTCCCGTCGGGTTATAAAAATATGATTAGTTATGTTATACACACGTTACTCACTAACTTCCCTCATTAATAAACCGATTATATGATGAATTTTATTAGTTCTCATTTAAAGGATGAAAGATTATTTTTTCCCCAATGATACCATTTGTAACATTATGTAATACTATATCGTAAATCTTAATTTACAACATAAATAAGCTAGGACGTAAAGTTCATTCATCATTTCTATTTGCACTTTCACAAAAACTGCATATTCAAGTTGGTGATATCACCGTGAATTCAGCCATATGTTTTTCTGTGGTAATATGGTCTCGAACCTCCTTTATAATTTTACCGATCAAAATTCCTAATTAGCATTTAAAGTAGATGAAAAGTTCCCACCATCGTAAATTCTCCAGAAATTTAAAAAATAATATTTTGCATTAATAACGAAGACTTTTCTGACCCGCTGGGAAATCCATAGTTAGTGGAAAACAACTTAAGCGTCTAAACTACGCGTGATAAAGGGGGTGACGTTTTCCCCAGGTGGGAAGACCAATATAAAAAGCGAGAGAAAACGGTTCGCTAGTCTTGTTCCTTCTGGGACATGTGGGGACGTTAACATTGTTTTCACTCATATGGTAACACATCGTATAACCGAGAGAAACAGAAGGAAAATTTTATATTCAGCGTTGCTGTAACACAGAAAACGGAGCACGAGACTGGACGCACACCGGAGAAAGTCTCATCCTATTCTTCTGAAGGCAGCAATCGGCGGAAAATATTAGAATAGAAGGATAGTGGGGTTATGTAAGCAAACTCCGTTATTATTCAATCTACACATTTATTAAATCTTAGAGTTTTCTCGTATTAAAAACAGTGATTTTCACTTACAAAAAAAAATAAAAATGTAGTAATTAATTTTGTAAATTTTGTAATTTTGTAAAATAAGAATAAAAAATTGTCCGTTTTCTTCCACATATTCAAGACTGCTGAAGACGAGCAGTAATTAACCCTACGGGTGTGATTTATCGATTAATGAGATTTTTTCAAGTCAATCTATTAATGTGTGATCGTATTATAATCAGAAGTTATTTCTATAATTTTTTCATTTGTAATATTCCAAGTTAACATATAATTTAAACTTTTTATGTTCCTATGAGATGAACTTGTACTTTTGAAAGGTTTTAAGACCCATAGTTAAGTATAAATTACCGCTATACTGAAAAACGATGAATATACGAAAATCAAGCGACGTCGTAATGGTGATGTTATGGTCTATAAATGTCATTCATACCAAATAAAAAATTAGTGAACACGTGCGTTTTAACGATCTCAGGATTTGCTTTACTTTTTATTTATTCATGCATAAGCCGTACGTCATCGCGATTAAGGCTTATTCACATTTCCGAAATGCAGTCTGTTCACGGAATTGGACATGTGCGTTTTAGTAGGTCTCTCCCTTCCCTCTCTTTCTCTCTTAACGACCGCGTAGCTCAACTAAGTTCAGAGCTGATGGAAATTAATCGCCGTGGCACTACACAAATGCCTCTTTTTTAAACTCCCCCGTGCCCCACGGGCGTAAACGGAACAGCAAGGGGGCGAAAAAAAATTGTCGTCGAACTGTTATTTCCAGAGGCGTTTCACGGAAATGTATTTGCATGTATTATCGACAGTCCTGCAACTACGTGTGTCGAATGTCCCGTACCAATGACATGCTTTTTTTTTAAAAAAAAAGAGGAAAATATGCTAATAAGAGACTCTCGTTTGAATTTTTCTCCCTATTCGTGAAATATAAATATATCTGTGGAAATTCAGTCGTAAATTATCGGTCCACTAAATGGCGGAGATAAAAATTCCAAATTCCCACAATGTGTTCTCGATGAATCTCAAATGATTACGCTGGTGAAAGTGTTTTAAGCGGTACAACAGCTACCGTAAAAATAATTGAGGTTTTTTTCTCGAATGGCAGATTCCGATTTCATAAATACGAAATATGTAACAGTCATTTATTTGCTCAGAACTAATATATTAAAACCTTTATGTCCCTTTCATACATTTATTAACGTAATCAGTTTCGTCCAATTATTGAACTTCATTTCTACGAAAACAGTTACCACGACCAATAGCTAAATGTAAAACTTCTGATTTGAAAAATTTCTACCGAGAAGAGAGACAACAGAAAAATTATATATAAAAAAATTTAGGTCACGTACTAGTAAATCTACAGAAACCACATAGAAGCGATAACGTTTTGAGTGGCTGGTGTTGTTTGCTTTTCCGTCACAGGAGTTGAACCCCCCCCCCACCTCGTTTACGCGGTACTATTTGCTAAGCATCACCCCTTGAGAGACTCTCGGCTAATATAACGCATTGATTTGCGTTGGGTCCGCGTTTACAAAATATACAGCGTCAGGCAGAAGCAAGTCTTTGGGGATTCGCCAACACCATTTTCATCTAACACGAATAACCTCAAGCGGGCAGTAGCTTTATTGCCACGAGATTCGTAATCATCGTCTACTTGTACACGGCAGTGTTGCCTTTTACAGGGAAATCATTCAGTTTCAGGTGTATTTGAATTGTATATTCCAGGGGCTCTTTTGGAGATATTGTACAGTGTATAGAATTACAATGGTTCCTTTAATAATCAAGTTATTAAGCCACTGCGTCTCAAATTATTTGACTCATTCTTGGTTTTATATTCACTCTGTTGTATTCGAGGATAAACAGCCAATGAATAAGGACTATCGCTTCATTCAACATGAATTGAAACGGTAGTGTCGCAGATGAGTAAGGTTGATTGAGATCTCGCAAAAACAGAAGTGTAGAGTTGTAAAATCAACAACATTGTATCAGTGTAACCAAATATAATTTAGGTTTATTATTAAAGATTTTAAATAGTAAACAAAAACTAAATGTGCGATAATTTGCTCAAATTCCAATCTATTTTCAGTGTTATAACTCCCTAAAATGTGTTCTTTATCTATTTATATACTCAAATTCTTTATTTATGCTTTTTACTGATTTTTAAAAATTTACTTGATTCATTTGTTCACTTTTATAACAGTTCTGCTTTTTTTTCTCTGAGATACTCTCAATATTCTTTTCAGTTAGTTCCACTATGTATATCTCATATTTATTTATTACGAATTATAACTTATATATTAATGGTAAGCGGTTCATCCTGAATCTAAACAGCTTTATCATGCACACTCTAGCCGAGGGCTTTGATATGATTGTATTGCGGGCAGGTATACTCTCCTTCGTTTGATATTTTTAATGCTGATGGAATAGTAACGAAACAAATAAACTTAATAAGCTGATATATAGAACGTATTTGAGGTTCAGAGGGCATGAGATTGTTTTAATTAGTTACGCTTTAAAAAATCAGTAAAAAGCATAAATAAAGAATTTGAGTATATAAATAGATAAAGAACACATTTTAGGGAGTTATAACACTGAAAATAGATTGGAATTTGAGCAAATTATCGCACATTTAGTTTTTGTTTACTATTTAAAATCTTTAATAATAAACCTAAATTATATTTGGTTACACTGATACATTATTGAAACTTATACAAACGTATACACAATACAATTAATTTAATCGATATTATTCCGTTTTGCACAAATAATTTACGCATCAGTAATATTATGTCATACGTGCACCACACTATACTGTACCACCTTCCTCACTTTTCATAATTCCATGTGATAATTTTTTTTGTAAAGAACCCTGACTAACCCAAAATCAACTAAATTGTACATTTACATTATTACCGTTATTTGCTCACTTTATACACTATACTTTTGTATCATTACTAATATGTAATATAATTCCGTAAGTGTTTATCTTTATAGCATGCATTAACTATGTTTTGCAATAAATATCAATTTAAACAGATTTACTATCACATCTGTACTAATTAATATTCTTTTTAAACGCAAATTATGTAATTACGTTAATGGTTTTATCATTTTTGGCGTTATAAAATATTTTTGGATTGAATTTTATTTTCAATCTTACAGAACTTAAATCTACATTTTTGGCTTTAAAAATAGGTATATTTCTGCAACACTTTATTGTATAATAAAGAAACGCATTTCTAACTTCATTATTATGAATTTAATTTTCCAAAAATTTTAAACTTTAAAAATGATGTAACCATTTTAATGTTATTTAGTCATTTCGATTTACGTAATATCTTTCATATCATATATTTAATTATTACTACATTCGTTTGAGATGAGATTTTTTTCCCTCCCAGGTTCCAGCTTCCACTAAATTATTTGGAGTACTTTTTAAAATTTTAATAAAGCAACGAAGCGTTTGATTGACATCCCTCCCCAATTAATATTTCATGATTTTTTCAATGTTAAAATAGTTTCCAATTTTCCCTGATTTTAAACTGGAGTAAATATGAGAATTTGTAGCATTGATGCCTCTGCAATATTCAAGCGTGCATTAAGTAACTAGACGTGACTGTGGTAAAAGAAATAATATTAATAAACAATAAAAGTACTCATTCTATGTAATAAATTTTTAATAAGAGAATAAGGAAACTTGGGTTGTTTTATGTAAATGTGTTAAAAATTTCTAATATAACGTTTCATTTTTAATGAACCGCAACGGAACTAAAAATCAGTGCTGTTTCTTTAACAGTCTCTCTTAATTCACATTTAGGAGTTATATTCATGATCGTTTAATGTTACAATTAATGCAAAATGTATATTTTATGTAACAATTACTAATGTACTAAAGGTCTGATATTAATTTATTTTAATACGGAATCGTATTTTTAACTCCTTTCAAATGTTAACTTTTGGGTGTTACTGTAATAAAATTAAACTTTTTGCTGAAAAATCGATAATTTACTGGATTAATAATTTTTTTCCAGGTTTCAATTCCAATAATATAAAGCTGTCACTGAACTAAGGTCTTATTCCAATGAAATTATTATTTCGAGGAAGCAAAAGGATCCATGATTCTGTTTTAAAATTTAATATGTATTTTAAAATTGTAAAAGTAAAACGACAGTGTTTGTATCTGATTTTATATTTTGGTAGGGATTTCTTAAAAGCAAAATACCTGGAGCGAGGTTCTTGCTGTGCGATAGGAGACGACGTCACATGTTTACCAAGGCGCTGATTACAGAGAGCTGTTTACTCGCTGTGAAATGGGGCTTCTCTTACGGTAAACAGCCCTTCTTTTCACCTTGACCGTAGCTTCAACCTATGCCGAGAAAAAAATTTGGCCCTTAGTAAAATTAAATAAGAATAAGGGAAACAGCATCCCAGGTTATTTGAATATTAGAAGATATTTCCCTGCTCCCGAGTGAGAGATGAGACGCGCTTGAGGGAGATGGAGCTGGCTTATTGAATTTCGCCCTTATCAATAGACGCTTATGAAAGAGAGGAATTTCACCGAGTGAATTTTTATGTTGTATTAAGACAGACGATACAATCGAAATAAGTCGCGTGGTCACGTGCGAACGATCTAACATTTTGCACTGAGGAAAATTTCATATACTCCATGTAGCAGAAGTAAATTGTGATTTCTAAAAAAATATATTTAAATAAGTGATAGGAATTAGAAAGTTAATTTCGTTAAATTATTAGTGGATATTTTATATTTGGTAGTGAATATGAGACTTTTAAAAAATAATACTTGTATTTTCAAGATGATTAATCTCACGGTATAAGTACGTAACACTCTCTATTTTAGGTTAGTTTATTTTCATTTATCTCCATGTTTCAAAGTGTGTTATAAATATTTTCCTACTACTAAAGTGAAATTAGTGTCTTAATTTTCAGGTCTTATCAAAAGAGTTGATTAATTTCGATATAAAATAAAATTATCGAAATAGTCGCCTTTACTCGCAATTGTTGAGGAGCCTAAACGACGTGAATAATAGGAAATGCAAGATTTTTTGTCGCCGCGCTAAGGTGAGAACTTTCTAGAACGACCTGCAAACGAAGGTGTAGTCAGTCAGTATGCGCATAAATAGTGACTCTTTTGTGTAAATACTATGGATGGAAGTAGTTGTGAACTGCTTATGTATAGTGAAAGTACTTCAAATTAATGGAATAAGTAGCAGAATTTACTTAGACTCCGATGTTAGTTATAATATTGCTTACTAATCATCTGAAGACTTCCGCGTAATATTTATCTTAAGCAGTGGCTTTTAATTTGACCACCTCCAAACTCCAGGTTTGATAAACTAATATAACGTAGCGGAAATAAACTTCTCTCGTTACCTTCGAATCCCAGAATTACAGATAGAAGACTCGAGAAACGTGGAGATAACACAGAACATTAAGTACAATTGTTGAAAACTTCAGGATTTCTTTCGGCATTAGATTTTACCGCAGATTAAAGCAATGCACTTAAAATATCTAGAAAATTCTTTTCAGAGCGACGGTTTTGTTCCGTAACGAACTCCATGACAATTCTTTTACAGAAATGTTGAATAAAAAAACTATTTTTCTAAACTTTCTGAGATTAAAATAAACGCTCGTGTGGTTTTGGAAAATATTTTAAGAATATTAAAACTTGATGCGAGATTTGTTAAATATTTAGACCACTTGACGTGAACTGGCTGGCAAAAAATCGCCGAAAAAATATTAGCAGTATCATTCCACGGTAAGGAGTTCTCGCAATATCTGGTCTGTAATTTTAATTTTTAATTTGCGTCTTTTTTTCCCTCCACGCAGCAATGTGTGAAATCGTTTGGCTGGATTTAACGTGACATGACAAACTGTTTAAATAATATTTTATTTTTACGTATGTACAGACAATTTAAACTTATTTTATTATAAAATTTTAAACATATAATTTTTAACTAACACCAAAACAAAGTTTCTGTAGGCTGTCTGTTTGTAGTAAAATCAGGTTGAGGATTATATTAATAAAAAGCCTTTACAGCATCAAAGCAGACAGTCTGAAGAGTGTATTAATACGTACCAAAACGCTGTTGAGTTTTTAATCAAATACTTGCTGATTATTAATGTTTTTGAATTATTACATTGTTAATGGTCTGTTAATCGTCGTTAAATAAATATATATATATATATATATATATATATATATATATATATGGTGATAGAATATTATAAAAATGAAAAAAATTACCTCTGATTGAAAATTAATAATAAGAAAGATAACTAAAAACAGACAATAGAAGTGATAATATAAATACCACACAACGTTTCCTTGAAACTTTGTTCGGAATTTATATTTTCACTTATTTTGTCTGCATTTGGCTATATTTTTATTATTAAGAATATTATAGAGTCACCAGAATTATGAAAACGAAAATTTAGTTCTAGAATAATGTTAAGCGAGAGATATCTAAGCTCTGATACAGCAAGGGAGTTGTATAGCTTCTGCGGATGTTGTTGAGCATGTTATTTTGGAGATTTAGTTTGCGGAATCGATTCTCTGTGGTTCGTATGACTTGAACGTACTATGGAGTATGTCAACGACATGGACTCCGGTGACGGGAACGTTGGATTGTGTGGGTGTGGGTTGGTTGTCGTTTACATGTAAGTAATTATTTTGTGCTGGATAAATTAGTGGTCCGCGGTGCGTTAGTCATTCGTTTAATGGACGCCTGCTGCTGCACCACAGCGTAATGTTGAAACTTTGCTCAATAATTACAGCAGGGAAGCGGTGGGCCAGCGAGAGGTTCCTGACGGATTAAGCGAGCCCCGTTCCCCGCTCTCAAACATTTATAAGAGGATTAATCTCGGCAAAGAAACTACGTGCAGCGGACATAAGCGGGGCCGAATGGAAACCTCATTGTACGCTCTTTATCGTTAATAATGCAACTGTCTTCTCTTGTATTGCGGGTCGGTATTCAAAATTAAATAAAATGTTTACTCAGCTGCACAATAATTCGATGTATCCAACGAATATGTAAACAGTGCCAAATTCAAATACAGATTGTTCGATTCAGATGCCCAGCAGTAAAAAAAATTACATATTTGTGTTCTAGAAATTACACTCATATATTAAAATATAAAGGCAAAAAGTTAATGTCAAAACTTACTATAAGAACTATTAATGAAAGCCCTAATTAAATTGTGAATCAAAGTTTACTTTTTGATAATTAAGTATGTAGATTGGATATGCGATAACAACAGCCGACATCAGTCTACAAATTTTTTATTATTACGTCATGAAACTTTCAACGTTGCACGTCAACTTAACCTGAGTATAATAATTTCAATCTCACAAACATTTAATAATACTTTATTGCGAAATTTTTTTATTACATTAATTTTAAGGTTTACATTAATAAAGGTTCAACTTTATGAGTTTTACTATGAGTGTTTACACGTAACCAATATATTTGAAATAGGTCCTTGTAATTATAAATTGTGAGCCTTCTACAGTGTGAGATGTACGGTTTTAAATTTTTAGAGAAATTTAGTGGGTCTGTTAATATGTAAATATCTGTAAAATTGATTTAAATGACGGTACTGCCTTAATAACTAAGAACTAGTACTCCATTCGGTTCTTTATTATTTAATTGGAACTCGGTTCATGATGTGGACATCTGCAATTATCTTGGATAAGCTGACTAGTACACGCAATTCGAGCGTAATTGACTGATTATGAGATAATACCAACGATTTTTTAACAACACGCAATCTATCCTCTCTCCTGGAACTGGACATTGTCTGTATTTCTTTGCTGATAGTATGTCTTCATTCACATTATGACCATTTTCTTAAAACTCTCTCTTTAACTGTATTTTTATTATATCTCACTCCGATAAAGTTTGGATGAATTCTACTGGCTATATATATTTTTAATCATAAAATTTCGGTACTTTACATACATGAAGTGTCGTTAGTTATCGTAAAGCACATTTATTGTATAAAATACGTGATTTGCAAGTCGGTTCGCAAGCAGATAAATCACGTTGGGCAAAACACATTTCATTAATTGGAAACAGGTAATGAATTCATGTGGCCATTATCTGTGGGCGGGGTATTTTGTTTCAAATTTCCTCTACTTTAACCCTTTGGTTAATGAACATTTTCTGATTTACATTTTGATCCATCGATAAAAAACGCCTGTCCTCGGGTCCGGGGTACGATCACATAATCGATTTAAATTATAATGGAGGCTTTCACCACGGATAATACAAACCACCGTCGAGAAAAATGGAATTTGCTATGTTACCTACGGGAAGAACAGTACGACGTTGTAAGTCATTCCTATTCTATTCACATTCTCGACAGTCGACTTATCATCTCAGTCATTTCAAGTCCTCGTTCGAATGGAAATTTTATGATGAAGAGAAAGCAGAACATGCAAAACAATTCGACATATAGGTGATCGATATATTTTATTCGTAGCTGAATTTTCTTTGTTTTGTTCCCATGCTTGTTGACTTTTATTTTCATGTTTATATCTTTCAGAATTTATAAATTTCATTGAGAAGGAATTTTTGGAATCTTGTAAACTGCACTCTATCACACGTGTTTCCTTCAGAGGATAATGACCGTAGGTGCATAATTGTAACGTACAGGAAGCATTCTGCTTCATCGTCCAGAATGTTCTTGTATCTGTTAACATATCAGCAGGCCTCTTCAAGCCTCGTTAAGTAAAAATAATATTTCTTAGAACAGTTCCATTACAGGGCGTCGCTTTACAACTCACCTGACAGTTTACTTTAGCTGTTGAATTCGACTATAAATAAATTTTTTAAATTTAATATGTCTCTTATCACAAACAAATGCAACATAATAATTTTTTTAAAAAAATAGGAACAAATATATCACGTGGGTGGCTCATATATTCAATATAATATACTATTTCTAAATTATTTTCGAAACTTCCTAAAATGATACGTATAAAAATATTTGTTTGCGGTATATTGAATTCTGTAGATGTGGTTACAATTTTGTTCTACAAAAACACGAAATATGTCGAGTATCCGGTGTTATGAAAATACACGAAAAATAATTTTAAAAAATCTCTTTGAAGTGTAATTGATAGTTAATTAATATTGTTTTATTTAATTTTGCGAAACAGAGCAACAAGCGAAATTTCATTGATATGGCTGACGTTATTAATTAATTAAATTAATTTTTAATATTTAATTTAAAAAAAATAGTTATCAAAATATAGAGTGTGGTTTTATTAAGGACGGATGGTGAGAGGCAAGGCTGGAACAGTCTATCTGTCTCCATGGAAGTTATTGTGGAGTGCAGTTGATTATTATTAGAGAGGAGGGTGCGTTATCCAAATCAATATTGACACAGAGTTGGCACATGGAAAAGACAAAGCACCGTGAAAGAGTCTGGTTACTATTTGAATCCCAAAGGCCCACTCTATCAGGGGATCCTGACAATGCCCACCCTGCTGAAAGCTAACTCATGTCACAACTACCCTCCCAACTTTTGTGAGAGAGGTCTAATTCATCTCGAACAACCTTAAAGCACCCTCGAGTTCGGTCTGTCAAATACAGAACACGAACAGAAAAAGAGACAGACGTGGACATAATCTCTTTTATCTCGAAATGCATTACATTGATACGGTTACGAATTTCAACATCAAAGGCCACACGGACCGGGGGTGAAAGTCATATGTCTCGCTCCGTTTTTTTTCTCGTCCCACGATGAAAATTTCGTTTGACCGTAGAACAATAGTAATATTGCCTTGCACAGAAAATTTTATGCATTGAAATTGAGGGTTACGCCGAAAATTGAAACAATACGTAACGTATAATTAAAAATGGCGTATAAAACAAACACTCGACAGAAATTTTCTGAATATTAGTACGTCAATTAAAAAAATTAAAGACAAAGGAACAATTTAATAAGGGAAAAAATAGTCATAATTCTTTGTGAATTTCGTTCTTTAAAAAGCGTAAAATAAATCTAAGATTCGTTGTGTGTAGAGGAAACGTTTGAAATAGAGGTACAGTAAGGCACTATGAAGTAATAATAGGAAGACTACAAAAAATTAACTAAGGTGAAATTTATAACATTATTTACAAACATGGAAAGATAAAAATTATAACAATTTAAAAATCATAACTTTCGGGTTAAATCTAGCAAACGACAGACATTAATTATATAACTCCCATAAGGTGTTATTTTTATCTGTAAATTTAACGTGGTAATAGAAAAAAATGAAAGGGTCCACTTTGGGCTTCAAGATCAACACATCATCAACCAAAGCGATAGACTATTAAGAGGAAACCATAATAAATTATATAAGAAAACAAACAGTTTTAAAGAATTTACAGGAAATTATAACTGTCCTTTTTGTGCCTAAATATACATAATTGTCATAATAAAAGTATTATAAATTTAATGACAGACTTTTAATTTTGGTATTTATATATTATAACTCCAAATTTATAATTGTTGGTAAATATTAACAATTTTAAAAATCCTATATATATATATATATATATATATAATTTGGTAACACTAAAATATTTTATAAAAATGGCCTTTTTTTATAATAAATTTACATAACTTCAATTTGTCAAAAAAATTTGTAGCGCTCAACGTGGAATTTGTTTTGTAAATGAATGTGGCTAAATTATCGGCCGAAAGTTCTTTGATTAAAAAAATTAAAATTTGTTTAATATTCTTTATTGAGACTGATTAAAAAATTGTGACGTTATAAGGCATAAATACATAATTATTTAATTACAGTCAAGTTGTAGAAAAATTTTTATTAAAATTTCTGCTTCTTATATTACGTCTGTTTCAATTATATTAAGTTAAATGTAGTTTAGGTCTAATAACAGACAGTTAAATAAAAAAATCAGTTTTCGGTAGCTATTTTTATTTATTCGTATCTTCTGCAGGCTGTGACTTGATTGTAAAGTTTTGTAGTAAATTAATTTTATCATTAAATAATAAACGTTCACTCATTGAAGACTTTTTCAAAAAAAAATATTTGATTTTATCAATAAATAATAATTATAAATTAATGTTTCTCTAACGTTTCTGTCCTCACTACCTGAAGAAAGGAACAAATGGGTAACGAAACGATGTAATTTTAAACATATTTTTTAACCATCTTTTTTTATCGTAAAATACATTTTATTTTTAAATTAATGTTTAAATTAAACAAATAAGTTTTTCAATGATTAGAAAATCTTGTTAAGAGTGTATGTATATTTAAAAATTATGAATTGTTATCTGAAACGAATTATTTACAACTGAAAAGACTAAAATATTTGAAAGTGACTAATCTACGTTATAAGAATTATATCACGTAATATTAATTGAAGTATTCCAGGGCATTGACATTTTAACTCTTATTTGTCGACTTGAATTTAACATTTACAAAAGTATGTAGCTGTAGACGTTATGCACGTGGAACATGTAAATAATAAGTAAAACACTTTTTAAGGAATTTCATTAAAATTTTACAGAGCTATACTTTCTAAGTATATGTTAATTATTAAATAGGATCATATAAATTAAATTTATGTTTTCATTATTCGACGTCATAGAATCTCTGAAACTAATTAAGCCAATTTTTATAACGTTTTAAGCTAGTTTTCTTTCATTTCTGTGCATCTAATTAACAAAAATTATGTATATCTTTAGTAATCACTTTGTTTCTATGATACTTTCTTTCATAGATATTTTTTAAATTTTGTGTTGAACGAGCACAATTTCTTTAGTACATTCCTGTACGAGTTTGTGTCCCCAGAAGACAGTTTAAAGGATGGCAAAATGTTGGCAACTTTTGTTGGTCCCATCACGTATCGACGAGAACACGTAAAGTTGACATGAATTTCATACTATGAGAAATGGAGAACTTTAATGTTTTCTTTGGCGAGTTGGGATGCCCCCTGAATTATAACGATTCACCTTTTACGAGGAGGAAAGCTGAAAAACTTTTCCAATCGCTGAGGATTTAAGTCGGTGACACGCGAGATGTACGTCATAGCCTTCCAAAGTCCCGGACTTGAGTTCGAAACGTTTCCGATATCCGCGTGGAATACAAAGCAGACGACAGCCAGCGGAACCTCGCTTCTACGTAACTGAACATTTTGGGGAGAAAAAAAAATGCTCGTGACGACGGAAACGAATTCACGTACGTGATCTGCAATTTTACATAATAAATGCGAGGCTTAATTACGAAATATTGAAGCTGTGTGATTTATGTTCGTTGATATATACATATCAGAGACTATATAAATGAACCGGTAGAAGTTCAAATCATTACAAAAATTCAAAGATAACATTGTTTTGTCATTCCATGTACAATTTGGAGAATAAATGGATGAAATAAGTGTGGCAAATAAATAAACTATGTATAACGAAGAGGGTTGTTTTGTGTTAGAAATATAAATATATTTCCTCCCAACTTAAACACATATTTCTTCAGCAATAAGAAGAAACCCAGAACAATATATTTTTTGAACGTAGCAGCTGCAAAGACTCGCAGCTTCCACCGTCAACTTGCAGCTGAATTTAGGAAACTAAATTCACACGTTTAATTAACTTAAAATTTTCGTGAGTGTCTCTGTCGTTTAAAAAATTATTGTTTTCTCTGTTCTGTTGAAGCTATATCTGCTCCGTATCTCCACTGTTTTCTCTGCTCAAAAACTTAGTTCTTTTATCTGCCAATACAATACCTTAATTTTCTATTTTTCCCCTGTCTTAATTCAGGATGAATTTAGGGGATTCTTCCATCGTAGATGCTTGAATGATCGCATATGTCGTCCCGACCTGCCATTTGACATTTCCAACGGCATTCAGATCAAATAAACAGCTCTCGGATGATTTGAATAGCCACCAACCAGGTTTTGTACAATCTGGTGTTTACACCAATCGCTTTCGGCCAACTTTCCAAAATCCATAGTTACATGTTTCAATATATTTTCGGTGGCAAATGGGAGCTGTTTCTCCTTTCCCCTTCAATAATACCAGTATATAAAGTAGCCTGAAGTTACACTTCCGACTTGTCAACCTCAATGGACGTAAGCAAAGAACCTTTGCTGATGATACAACAATACTGTCAACACACACAGACCCTGATTCCGCATCACAAAAACTTCAAGAACATCTACAAAAAATAGAGACCCGGCTAAAAAGATGGAAACTAAAAGTAAATGCATCGAAATCATCCCACATAACATTTACCCTTAAAAAGGAACATTGTCCTTTAGTAAATCTCAATCAGGAAGAAATTCCAAAAGCAGAATCAGTCAAATATATTGGTCTTCACTTAGACACCAAGCTGAAATGGAGGGATCACATCAATAAAAAGAAAACGCAAATAGAAATAAAAACTAAATTATTAAACTGGCTGATTGGACGAAAATCAAAATTATCAGTAGAAAACAAATTACTCATTTACAAAACAGTGATAAAACCTATATGGACGTACGGAATAGAGCTCTGGGGATGTGCAGCCAAGTCTTACATCGCTATCATGCAACGAGTACAATCAAAAATCCTCCGCACTATTACAAATGCTCCCTGGTATGTATCCAACTTCAGTTTACATACTGACCTCACTGCACCATATGTAGCAGACGTCTTCAAAGATAAAAATAGTAAACACCATACTGTACTTCAACCCCACCCCAATCGACTACTAGAGCCGTTACTACAAGGAAATAACAACCGAAGACTGTTGAGATGCTGGCCAATAGACTACAATAAAAACTGAGGTGGCGTTGTTGGACCCTCACCTCTCCACGACATCAGTACAAGACCCTATTATTAAATTGTACATGTTATCAAATTAGCTCAAAGACCATTAGTAATCTGATTGCTAATAAAAATATAATAAAAAAGTTTGAGAGAGCATTCTCTCGCAGGTGAACCTTTCCAGAGAACTCTGGAGGAGGCTACATTTGGTGGATCTCTTTCCTCTGGTTTTTTGAACTAAGGTTTCAACACGCCGAGGCACCTCGGCCTGTTTTGAGAGGTGTATGTTCCGGGATCGCAGACTTTGGGCATACGGTAAGAAATGTCCGCTAGTCCTATTGGATAGTCGGCCAGCTGCCTCCTAAAGCGGTCAAGGCACGGCGAGGGGAAAGCTGCAACCTCACAGCCATCGGAAGGGGGTGAAACAAGTACCAAATGCCAGACTTACCTGATGCAGGTTTTTCTAGGGTTTTCCCTGTATCACTTTTAGGCGAATTGGCAGGTAGGATCCTTAAACCTTAGCCCGGATCCCAAAGTTGCTCTACCTTTCCGCATTCCCTTTTTGCTCCCTTTTCGCTCCCTTTTCTATGCTATAAGACGGGAGTTGCCACTATGTGGGTTACCCTATACATAACTATACATAAAGTTGCATTTTGAAATAATTTCCTCGAACTACCTTCACGTATTTTTTATACCTTCATGTCAGTGAACTTCATATTTAAAATGGACGTGTAATCTTTCATCTGGAGGGTCCATCATTACCGCTTTTCAATGTTTTGAAGGACCGCGGTCGTATTGGTTTTTTTTCATGAAGACAGTGGAATCTTGACTCGTATGACGGGGTCAAGGAATGCTGCGAGAGATTTCTCTCGCAGGTGATCCTTCCCAGAGAGTACTGGTGGAGGCTACCTTTGGAGATGCCTTCACATCTCTCTGGTTTTTTGAACTAAGTTTCCCATATGCCGAGACACCGCGGCCTGTTTTGAGAGGTGTATGTTCCGGGGTCGCAGACCTTGGGCATACGGTAAGAGTTGTCCGCTATTTCTCTTGGAATAGTCGGCCAGCTGCCCCCTAAATTGGTCAAGGCACGGCGAGGGGAAATCTGCGACCCCACAGCTACCCCTCTCCCGCCATCGGAAGGGCGTGGGACAAGTACCAAATGCCCGACCTACTTGATGCAGGTTTTTCTACTGTTTGCCCTGCATCACTTTTAGGCGAAATGCCGGGTAGGATCCTTAAATCATAGCCCGGGTGCCCTAGTCAACCCTTGGCTACCTTCCTTTACCCAGCCGTATCCCCCCTTTCAAATCCCTTTCCTATGCTATAAGAGGGGACTTTCCACTATGTGGATTACTCTATACATAGCCTGTCTACACCTAAAAAATAAGACTCGTATGAAACATTTATTGAGAGATTTAATTTTATTTTACCTAGTAGAGAGGCAAGTTATGTTGAAGCAGAGCTGAGCCTCGTGTGTTTCATCCCGGCGGATCCGTGGTGGTGACTGGAATAAGAGCGCCTGTTTTTCGCAGACGATTACGAACCGTGTTGCTCTGTCGTGAACGCAGTCATAATTTAGGGGAACGGTGTTGCTGTTGTTCCTGCTGCTGCTGCTTTCTGCAGTGTAGACTGCAAATGTCACATATATTGTGCCAAGGTGGCGGGCCCCTCCCCATTTTCTCTCTCCCTCTCTCCATTCTGTATTTACTACCACCTGCAGTAAATCAGCTAACCGCAGCGGTAATTACGAAATATTGGCGTTTTAACCCGTGGCCACACCGCGTTCAACGGATTAATAACAAACGCTCGATAAACATATTATTCAAAACGACTGAACACGAGAAAATATTAAAATATAAGCAAAGGTTATGAATTATTTATGCGCACTTTCGCAAATTTAAACATTTCCTAGGAAACAATCGGTATTAACATGAAAACCTCGCATCGGTGTAAGAACTTTTTTATATTACGCCTGAAATATGATCAGCATTCGACCAGGGATTCATACATCCTACCGAACATATAAACAAATATCCATTATAAAATTAGGCTTCAGTGAAACTGGAACTAGCAAATGACCTGTGAGAATATATTCAATGGCTTTTCAGCTCTGCGAAGTGGAATGCATTGCTTGATTAATCCCGGACAATAGGTGCTGCCTTTTTTTTGTTCATACACTCAAAACAACATAAATCCGTACACGTGTCAATGCGCATTGCGGAGAATGCGTTAAATGTACTGCAGAAAAAGAAAATCCTGCGAGGTTTTTTTTCCTCCCTATTATAATAATTCTTTGTGTATGGTTCGCCCATTTTCCTGAATTATGTCATGCAGAAAGTGAAAACCGAACTAACTGCGTTGTATTACAAATTACAGGTAAATACGTACACGTTTTCCGTGATATATGTGCATTTCTATGTACAGATGGTTAATTAAATGAACATTTTTAAATAATAACCTGATATCAGTCTACAGTTTTATATTATTACGTCAAGACCTTTCAACGAAGCACGTCATATTCAACTCAATTAGAAACATATAAACATCCCACAACAATGTAATACGTTTTCCGATAAAAATAACGTACATGGTTTGTGAAATGCAATTTTTTTTAATACATTTCTATTTATTCGTAAATAATATAAATTGAAATATCCAAATATTTGACAATATGTGGACACTCAAACAATATATACATGAAATAGTACAAAACCTTGTCCATTTAAATTCTATTATATATAATATATAATTATATTATATAATAATTTATATGTATATAATACAAAATTATTAACCCTGAAGAGATCCTAAAAGAGGATTAAACATCGTTTATTTGACGGTTTGTTAATAAAAATAATTGTAATATAATAATAAATATAATTAAAATAAAAATAATAATAAAAAATAAATGTAAGCCCGTGCATTTGTTTATCAACATTATTGATATTGTCCGATATTTTTACATCAGTCTGAGAATAATTTGAAATTGAATAATTGTTAGTAGAAATTTACGTATCACGTATCAGGGAATCCGGAACCGTTATAATTTAAATTCATGTCTGTCTCATGTCGTACTCGCTATGTTCGCCTTTCACAATCAAACGGTCGGACCGATTTTGATGAAACTATTTTTTTTTCGTGTCGTCGAACCGTGAGAAGTTCCTTAGGAATATAAAATTCGGCCATTATCGGGACAATTAACGGACGTCCCGAAATCTAGTAAAAATCTAAATTTATTTTCTGTAGCGTTAAAAAAAATGACGTTTTTTTAAAAAATTCTCATCTACCTTTTCAAAATGGAACTTTGCCTTTCCATCTCATTTTTATTTTTATCTTGTCGGTCAGAAAAATAATATTTCTTGTTGAAGAGTACGGTAGTAGAAAATTGGATATGTAACAAAAAGTATTAAATTACAAATTCTTGCTGATGGGACGAGTAACAAGTAATGCGTCATAGAAAAACGTTTGACCCAAATGTAACCCAGGAAAAAAATATAGAAATGTTTCAGACCTTTTATTTATGACGTCTAGTCAAATTCCAAAAGATTATAAGTATTTACAGTAAATAATAATGCTTCCTGAAGAGTGTGAGGGAAGTTTTAACAGGAAAACCATGGTAAAGTTTCTTTAACTGGACTTAATACCATCAAAAATCACAGATTCTCTTAAATAAAATCTGCAGAAAAAGGGCCAAACTAATAATTCGGTTAACTCAATTATGTTAAACTAATTCTAAGCCAACAAAAATTGCCCATAGAAAGTGATTTTGATTACTACTAAATAAAATAAATAATCTACCGTAAAAATGCCAATGAAAATTTCGCATTATTTGAATAAAACAAAGTGTTCCATATAGAATGGAAAAATAAATAAATGGATCGTAGGATAAAACCGTTCTAATCTGGTTAATATTGTTTCTAAGTCCCTCGTACTTTCCAAAATTAAATTGTTCGTTACATGAAGAAGGATTTTTCCACTTTTAAAAATGCTAGTTATATTTAATTACAAATTTGCATGATTAAAATACTCAGTAGACACTACACCATAAATGTATTTTGAAATCTTTAACTTTATAGAATAATAAATATAGCTTTGTACAAGATTGTAAGTTCAATTCTTCGAATGTCACGTACAAACCTCTCTGTATATACATCTCCAATTGCTCGTGGCTCTCATGTTTCCCCCCAGGGCAAACCCTCCACATACTTGCTTCTTTTCTTCCATCCCCATCCCCACCCCCCTCACCGAACCCTGCTTTTTATAGAAGGAAGCCCTAAACTTCACTCCATATATCTTGAATTTTATTTTCTACTACAATGGTCCTGCACTTCTGTGTTCTCATTGATTTTCTTTCAATAAACTTTGAAATTACCAGAAGGGATGTTTGTCCCCCACCCCTATCCTTCTTACAGTTGCAGACCTTTCTTCAAGACTCAAATATTGTTCTGACGGTGGAAAGTTCTTACTTTGATGGTGTTGATTTTTTATTTTCTTAGGACCCCATACAGTACTTGTTTCCAAGTGTTTCATTTTATTCTTAAAAGAAATTATAAATTTGTTTTCCAACAATCATTTTCTAAATTATTATTATTATTATTTACTAACTAAAACATTTTTTTTGTAATTCGACTCTTCAATAAATTAATTGTGATTTTTTTCTTATTTTTAATAGTTATTCAAGATAATTAAAATATACCGGAATTTCTCATGGCTCTACATTTGATTTTTCCTGTACTGTTTGAGTATTGAAAACTGATCATTAGTTTTATCTTCTTCGTTCAACTGACATACAGTTTCATAAATAATGATTTTATGCTTTTAAAATTGTACACAGACTCGGAATGTTTTTACTTGGACTGGAAATATTGTCGTTACATCATTATGTACGGCCAAATAAATATTTTTAATTAGATTTTAATTATAAATTTCGCGGGGCCAATTCCTGTTCGGGTTTCAAGCTTGGTATAAAATGTTACTGAAGAGTTTATTTTATTTGTGGTATTTTGGAATAAGAAAACGGGTAAAAATTTTGTAAGCAACTGATTTTAAACTGTGTTCTAAATCAAGGAGACCCGATATTGGTTGTGTATAATTTTTGCATTTCAGGGGAACACACTTAGGGGTGGAGTGGAGGGGCGTTACAGGAAAATAACGCGATAACAACCGAGATTGGAGTCGAATTCGGCATTATGGATGTCGCTGAGTTTAAATATGACATTCAACTTGCCGTTTACCCCCACGGGCGCGGGTGGACAGAGAAATAAATTTTCAAACACGTTTAAACTATATTTTTGTCGAAAAATATTTTCTTCGTCGTAATTGAGATATGTGTCGTTTCTCCAAATATTTTTTTGTATAATTTCAACACTTTTTTGCATAGGAGAGGAGGATACATAAAAATAACGTAAAAGTAAGTCAAATCCGGGGTTATGGATTTCGCTGAGTTTAATTATGACAACCTGGGCAACGCGAGCACCATAGTACCTGAATAAAATTGTTGATTGAAAATGGTTTGTGTTTTTGCTAAAATTTTGTTGTGGTTAGATAATTTTCACTTGGGAGCCAATTCGTCCAAACTGTTTTAATTGAAACCCTTGCATCCAAATTTTCAGTTATTCCTGTTGTACACTTCTGATGCTGAAATACATAGAACTGTAAAGAAAATTTCACATGAGCTCCAGTTTAAGAAACACCAGAAAAAGGACACATTTTATGAACAAAGAATATATGTCACCAAAGCTTCTAAAAAATATAGTATAAAATATTTTTTGATATTTAGTTTGGAAGAAGGAGTATTATGTGCCATTTTATATTCATTCCACGATGTAAATGATAACTGAAAAAACAATAACTGAAACCGTACCAAACCACGTAATATTAACTAAAATCTCTTCAACCCTTTAAACCAAAGGGTCATAATTTCAGAGATTTTGTAATGGAAAGAGGATTCATCGTTCCACCGCCAATTGATTTATCAGGATAGATTCACTGGAATTAAGTAGGGGTAATTATGGTCACGTACTGAAGTGCCACTTTCGTGAATGAACAGTAAATAGGATTAAGGTGTCATTACCTGGAACATGGCTACGTTGTGTTTGGAGGCGAGTCCAGTACTAAGCCTCGGAACGCAATTCCCAACATCCGAGTCAGAGACGTGTCAAGGGTTTATGTTAAGAGTCGTAATCACTTCCAGGTGGAGAGAACAAAACTAAAACATGTAAAATGGGCGAATATCATTCGTCAACGTAGGAAATATTGCAGGGAGAGAGACGAACAGATTTCGTCGTTTTAGCTGACTACATTAAATTTTGTCTCGAGAAAAATTCTAAAAAAAAGATTCTGTAAATGCCTTCTCTCTTTTCGTTACAGAACATTTAAATACCTCCCTCTAAATCATAAAACTGTGACTAAACTGATTTTTTAATTCCCTGTCCTTTAAATGAATCCTCGTTTCTCAACAATAAAGTATAAATCCTTTGATATCGTGACTCAATTAAATACGAAATTTGGTGCGTTGTTCTTCGTGAATACAATACATTTAAATTTTTTTTATCAAATTAAAATCGGTCTTGCGTAACTCAGGATTTTGCCATTACTGTTTCTTTGAGTAGGTAGTTACACGAAGATATAAAAATCAATAAAAATTATATTAGTCTACAAACAGTTTTGAATGTTTACTTCATTAATTATTTAAGGTTCTACTTTTGAAGTTGACAATTATGTGTAGGCAATGTGTATGGTTAATCATTTAAAATATTGTATTCTATATGGAGGAAACAAGAAATAAATTAAAATAAAAATATTCTGCCCATTGATAAGATAATATAATGATTTATTGACATTAAGACAGAAAAATTCTAAATAATATATTTATACGTCTGTTGAAATGAAATAAATAATACAGTATTCTGACCATTACCAGACAATACTTTTATTTTTTTACGTCAACGTTTCGTGACCCCACTTGTGTGTAGTTTGTGAATAAGTTCCTCAGAAGAACATCCAAAGTCTGTGTTTTTTTCAATAGAAAATAGTTTTTAACATTTATCGTATTTAGGAAAGATCTGAGAAAGGTTCAAACACGTACCAAAACGTTATCATAAAAGAATGAAAGTATATTGGTCAGAAAACTGCATTAATTATTTCATAATAAATTAATTAAACAAGTTTATTAATAAAAATTAAATTTAATATTGAATAAATTACATTTAGAATGATAAATTTTAGTAAAGAAAACAGTTATATTTGACATAATCAGTCAAGATGTTAGAAAATTAATTTTAGTAAAATTAAAAGTACAAAGTTTCTTTCCTTTTCCTTGTAGAACTTTTTATGTATATTATACAATATCATTCATTTCTTATAAATGTCACAAAAAATTACATATTGAATAGGATTCCGGCAAGTTTATTTATTAACGATAAACCACTTTTTATCCCTTCAATTGTTTTAATATTCTTCATAACCAAAAAGGGTGATTATATTTGTTGTTAAAATTGTATATTAAAATAGCATGATGAATTTGAGTATAATGAACATAATTACGATATTCTCACACAAAATCCTTGAGCGAAATTTAATTTTTATTAATAATGTCATTTTATTAATTCGTCTTTAATAATTAATTTAATTAGTTAATTAGAATAACGTAAAAGTTTCAATATTAAAATCCTTATTTCTGAGCTCTGCTCTCCTTCATGGAGGAAAAAATAATTTATCATGGGTTTGGTAAGGAGCATCTAAACAATTATAGTGGTACAGACTCTCAGTTTGTTATTCTTTATAAAAAAAACAGTATATAACACTATCAATTATATGCTACGCATAAAGCTAATAAATATATTTGAGGTACTGATAAAAATTTTAAACACAATATCTTAATGATACATAAATAGTAACCAATTTTGATTTTGTTACTTTCTTTTTTTGCTATCTTTTATGAATATTTAAAAATACGCTAGACACCGTAATACAATTAATCTTTTTCTATAATAATCTCGCGTAAAATCATGAAAGCTGAATTCCCTTATTGTGAGTTCACTTATAATGGTTTCCAGTTTTCATTTTTCTATGAGTTACAGAATCCTAACAGAAGAAACTAACCGTAATTGCGATTTCGAATTGCATATTAAAGAAACGCCAGACTCAAATCGGTATTTTATATTTTGCTTTATGTGATCTACCTAATTTAATTTGTCGGAAGTAATCCATTCGTGATGGCAGTTTGGAAGGATCACGCGCTGGAAGACGATATGAGGGCGATGGAAGCAATTATACGCAATTAAAGTCAGGCGGCAGCTTTTTGCAAGCAGGGCGATGGATATAAATGGGCTCAGTTATTGGGTGACACGTTTCCGATAGAAGTGTCAGGCCTCGTTACTGGGGGCCGCTTTTCCCCTGACCCTGGTGCGTGTAATTTCCAACCCTGAGTTGGTCCAATACCAACAGGTACCAATATACGAGGGGAGAAAAAAAAAGACTCCGTCTCGCGAGACGTTGAAATATATTTACATTAATTAAAATTCAAATGTAGAACGACAGTGAAAAAAAAAGGGTGGAAGGTAAATATCGACTCATGTGATCACTTACAAATCGTTTTGTATGGTTATTAATTTCCTGAGTGCCAATTAGTGATTTCTGCGAATAAATTTAAAAGGGGTGCAAGTCCAAATGTAATATGTATATAAGAGATTTTTTAAAAAATACATACACATCCATGCCTCAGTCGAGCGCTTATTTTGCCACTAATTATTTTTTATATTAATTCAAAATTATCGGTAAAGACATTGGTTCATGATAAGGGAAATTAGTCAATCGATTCACAACTAAAATTGTTTCAAACTCATTCCGGAAGAAACGTATTTTTAACGTGAATTATTATTAACTATACACTTCATGATTCTCCAACTAATAAAATGGCGCAAGGTAAATTATTTTAAACGCGAAATACTCTTAACTATGCACGTGTAGAATAAATTTTATCATAGAAATCCGACTGCCTCATTTTCTAAATTCTTTCAAATGAGAAATTACGTGGTATAGTCTTTAAAAAAATACTCCTGCTTTTAGACACGAGTAATTTGTATTCAGCATTAAATCCGTCGAAACCTTCACTCGTCTCATTCTCACGGTCAGGATTTATCAACTAGGATCTGAAGAAGTAATTAAATAAAAAGGCGCGTATACAAGGAGAAGTTTTCGAGAGCTGCCGTAATTTAATAATAAAAATGTTGTACGTCTGCGAAATATGGCAAGAGTGGCTAAGAGAAAATTCTGATGGCGGACTGTTTTTTCATGCCACGCTGGAAAATTTTTATCTTGTCATTCCGAGGTACCTCAGCTCTGCCTCCGTCTCCCACATTAATTAAATCGCGTTTTAATTGCGAGTTGTTTGCGTGTTTCAGCCATTAAAAAGGCATTTAGGAGGCGATATTAAAATTCATGTCGTGTGTGTCCGGTCACGGTGGTCAGAGCTCCGTCGTATGGCAAGCCCAAAGATGACAGGATAATTTAGATTACAAACACAAATAATTTGATTTATTGTCCTTCAACGGAAAAAGTAAAATACTATTTGTAATTTAAAAATTATTGAAATTATGACATTTTTTAAAAAAAACTACTATCACCTTTCGTATACAAATTAAAAATGGATAAGAAATACATGGCATTACATTACCATAAACACTTATTATTTACAACTAAAGCATCTCATAATCATGACCAAATTTTCCTTCATCTTGATTCAGACCATTACATTTAATTATATTATATATATATATATAATTAATTAACAGCAAATTTTTTTAAATTTCTCCATATAATTAAATTGACATAAATATTGTCCCATTTTATCAAATTTATTGGAATTAAATAAGTATTTAAATGTGTCTTGAGAATTAGAAAATATTCACATATCATAATAACGTAGCACAAATAAGCATTAATATTAATATTGCCTCTATTGTTTATTGAAATTCAAATAATTTCCTTTTCTTCTGCTTTTTAACAATTTTAAATTTAATATGACTGATATATGAATTATTCCAGTTCTTGTATTTTATCCCCAAGTAGCCGGGTGCCCGGCGTTGCCCGAGACGTCATTTATCCATAACCCCGGATTTGACTCCAATCTAAGTATCTTTTACGTTATTTTTATGTAACGCAACTCGTCCCCTATCCCTAAATGTGTTGTCGGCCGGTTACACTGTTTGAATATTTCCACCCCCCCCCCCCATGTGTGCTTAGTTCTCATGCTGAAAGGCGTTGAAATTTTAACAAACAACATCGGTAGATATATTATAAACGTCATTGACCTCAACAATTATTTATTCCACGCAAATATCGACCATTTAACATGTTAGAAAAATTCTACCCCCCCGTGTAGTGCACCCCTGGTAGTTAAATGGCAAATTGAATGTCATTATTAAACTCAGCTACATCCAGGAAACTGGATTTGACTTCAATTTCGTATTGTATTAGCGTTATTTTCTTGTAACGCGCGTCCACCTTCAACCCTAAGGGTGCTCCGTTCCCATGATGTAAGGGGTTGAGATTATAGTCAGATAACATTGGTAGAAACACTGTCAACCTGTTTGAACCATAAAAATATTTTTCAGACTCAAATATCGTCTGTTTGAATATTTCCACCCCCGTCCACCCCGGCTCCTGGATTTGGTAGACGAGTCTCATCCCAACAGTGTTTGTTTCCTGGTCGCAAAGAACACGTGTACGAAATTTGGTTAAATTTTCTCCACCAGTGTAGATTTGTATAAGGAACATACACACAAATATATATATATATATACATATATACAAACACTCTGTTTTATTTATTAGATTCTTCTTTATCAGCAGCCATTTAAATATCAAAACTAATTAATAACATCTCAAAGGTTTGATTGATTGTATAAATACAAGGTTCGTTTAAATAATGAAAATTAATATTGCAAAATACTTTTTATATATGAGAATTTTGTTGAATCGAAAATAAGTTTAATTTTTTTTTTTAGGGCAAAAGGCTACATGAGGGTAATCCACTTATGGCAACTCCCCTTTAATAGCATAGGAAGGGATTTGAAAGGGGGGATGCGGAAGGGTAGAGGAAGGTAGCCAAGGGTTAACTAGGGCCCCCGGGCTATATTTTAAGGATCCTACCCGGCATTCGCCTAAAGGAATGCAGGGAAAACCTTAGAAAAACCTGCATCGGGTAGGTCGGGCATTGGGTACTTGTCCCACGCCCTTCCGATAGCGGGAGAGGAGTTTGCTGTGGGGACGCAGCTTACCCCTCGCCATGCCTTGGCCTGTTTAGGAGGCAGCTGGCCGACTATTCCAATAGGAATAGCGGACAACTCTTGCCGTATGTCCAAGGTCTGCGACCCCGGAACATACACCTCTCAAAACAGACCAAGGTGCCTCGGCATGTGGGAACCTTAGTTCATAAAATAAGTTTAAATAATTTTATTCGTTTTTGTACAGATGATTATGGAAATATTGCTGCGAGCTCAAAAGTTTAAAATTAAAATATTTTAGAAAAATATTATTTAGGTTTCTTATTAAAATGGCGACTTAATATTGGGTGTAGAATACAAAAATGGTAATTTAAGGAATTTTAACTGATATTTTTTCGACCTAGGGTTTCATTTATATTTTCTACCTAATTCTTCTATTAATATCATCGAAGAATTTATGTTACAAACATAAATTTTAAGCGCCATTTACAAGGCATGCAAATTCCCGTTGTAACACGAATATTTATGACAAATTTGTCAGTATTGACTCATTTATATTTATATTTATCTCAGATAAATGTACCTCTTTAAACTAATATAAAATCGAAAAATTATTCGCAGCAAACAAAACCAACGAACATGACAGTTACTGAGAAGGAATTATTTTAATGAATACATTTAAAAACAAAGTATTACAATTACAGAGAACGAAAGTAAACATTCATTAGAAAACTTTTATTGTCAATTAAGTGTCAAAGTTTTAATGTCTTGACACTTTTATCGCTGTATTACCGACAAGTTAAATACAGTGTTAGATATAAACTGATTTCTTTATTTATTTGGCTTTAGAATCTCTGTATAGTTTCCACCTGCATAACAATAAATGTGACTATGATTTTCCACTACGAAACTGACAGAAATATTATGGCAACCGTGACATAAGAATAGTACGCCAGAAGATATTTTATTTGCCGACATATTTAGTCATTCGTCTTGTCCGGTATATATAATAATAAATTTCTGAAACTGGAAAAATTAAATAAATTTATACACTTCTACTGTTTTCACTCGTTCATTTATTCCGAAAGCATCTGCAATTCGATGAAAGCTAATTTGTTAGTGCCTGGTGGGTCCAGAATTTGGATTTTTAAACGTACCATCACTTAATGAATGTAATCTTTGACGATGTAAATTATTAATAATTTTTTCGCGGCTGAGCACCAGTTTCAGATTTCTCGATGTAGACGTTTCTGCGGTCATTCTCTACCGCCGTCCTCAGACAATGTCGCTGTGTGTCGTATGCGCCTTTTTTATCGGGTTGGACTCCGATACTCCCTGCTGCTATCTGATTGGCCGTTGAGGATCAGCTGACGACAGTGTCAAGGTCACATGTTGCCTAATATTAGTACCATCACTTTCCCTAAAGAAGCAACATTTGGTTGTAAATTAGTAAACGTGGCAAGGGATTAATGGTTATTCGCCTGCGGCTTTCACCCTCATCCGTGAAAGGCTCGGGGAAATCTGATTCAACCATAGGGCCATTATTTCACAAGTAATTTACGTGCGGTCAAAATTTTGCACGCTCATAACGCATAAAAAATTAAACTTCTGATTCCATCTCTGGGAAAATTAGGACAATACTATTCATGAGTGTGATATTGTTTCCTCGTAGCACGTAATCGTATCACTCACATATTTTGAGAGATTAACCGTGACTGAAGCATTGGCGTTGAAGGTTATAATTAAAATACGCGTAGAGAGGGCGGCTATCGCTGGATTTGCGTGTCAAACTTTATGAGGTGTAATGTGTCACACACGAGAATATTTTTCACATATAATCCTGTTAGGCTGCGTGCCCACCAGAATCGCTTTACTGTCAGTAATGCTATTAACGTCAACGGGTACGGCTTGTGTGTGTGTGTGTGTAATTATTAAACACACCTGTCTAGAGTTGGTGCAATCGTGTGAATATAAAGCAGCTTTTATACTCCAATAAGTTAAAAGTTATGTGTATTTACCACATAAAACAAGAGTCCCTCGAATTGTATTCATTTCTGTGAGCTAACTACATCAACTGTTGCTTACTTGTTCAGAGTCAACAAGTCCAAACAATTTCATATCGGATATGATAAACATTGCGTTCTGTACATTTGACCTAGGAGTTCTACTGAGTGTCGGTTATTTCATATGGAGCTTAGTTAAATAATAATTTTCAGATTGAGCTCCTTATCAGACGTCTGTACGCCTCGAGTACAAACCACATCTAGAAAGTGAGAAGTCCAAACTATATTCGTGATGATCACTTAAGTAACCCGAGAAATTGAAGTAAAGACTAATCTTTTATACTATAAAAAAATATTAAAAACCGTTTTTGAGTATACGTCATGGATTAATAATTCATAATCTAGTTTCTGGAATGTACGAAGCGTGAAGATAGGATTCAGACTTTTGTCTATTTTCCTATGATTGTTATTATTTATGAAAAATTTTCTATAATTATTTTCTATCATACGTAAATTTTTTCATTTTCCATTGTAATTATTTATGTTTATGTACCAATATTTCCAACGTTATACATGATTTTAAGAGATTATAAGAGATGTTAGTGTCGCAAACGGAAAACATAAAATCCTATGAAATAACTCCGGTGATAGACTTGGGAATCCAGTAAGATTTTCCCGCTTTTCGTATGGGAAGAATCGGCCAGCTGCATCCTAAACTGATCGAGGCACGGAGAAAGCACAGCAATCACGACTACCGCCATCTTGGGCGTGGGACCGGGTACCAAATGCCCAACCTACTTGATGTAGATTTTTCTAGAGTTTTCCCTGTATCACTTTTAGGCGAAAATCTGGGCAGGATCCATAAACTATAGCCCGGAGGCCCTAGTTAACCCTTGGCTACCTTCCTCTACCCTTCCGCATCCCCCTTTCAAATCTCTTCCAATGCTATTAAAGGTGAGTTGCCACCATGTGGATTACCCTCAAGTAGCCTGTTACTCTAAAAAGTTGTTCATATAAAATGGAATATTGAGAACAGTGGAGCAATTTCGATGTTACATGTGCGACAGTAAATTAATATTTATTTGGTATCGTATACTGACAATTATGTACGTATACAAATACACAACGTTTTTTTAAACATTTAAAATTATATATAATTATATAAAAATTTCACGTTCTCTGAACCGAACATTGGTTTTGAAAGTTAACTTGAAGATTTCACACAGGTTTTAATCTCAGGGTCCGGTGGGGTCACATCTCTCTCATTAAATAGACAAACCAATTGTTTTTCCACCTACACCATTCAGTTCACAATACCGTTTCTGATGACGGCAAGCTCAGCGGGATCCAGTGACGGTATAGAGTTTTTCTGATCACGTCATCAAGAGACGAACGGGTGTTTCACATAACCTGCCACTCTCAGTTACAGGCAAGACAAGAAAATTAATTATATTTGAATCACAAGTTTAAACAAAACAAGAATTAATTTGAATTAAATATAAATACAATTAGTCTTATTATGGCTACAACAGAGGTCTCTGAAGGAGGCTACCGTTGGGTTTGCCTTCACATCTCTCTGGTTTTTGAACTAAGGTTTCCACATGCCGAGGCACCTGGGCCTGTTTTGAGAGGTGTATGTTCTGGGGTCGGAGACCTTGGGCATACGGTAAGAGTTGTCCGCTATTCCTATTGGAATAGTCGGCCAGCTGCCTCCTAAACTGGTCAAGGTACGGCGAGGGGAAAGCTGCGACTTCACAGTCATCGCAAGGGCGTGGGGCAGGTACCAAATTCCCGACCTACCTGATGCAGGTTTTTCTAGGGGTTTCCCTGCATCACTTTTAGGCGAATTACCGGTTAGGATCCTTAGACCATAGCCCGAGGTTCCTAGTTAACCCCTGGCTATCTTGCTGTACCTTTCCTCATTCACTCCCTATCCTATGCTATAAGAGGGGCGTTGCCACTATGTGAGTTACACTATACATAGCCTGTCTACACCTTAAAAAAATATTACGGACTAAGAAAAGGAATACGATGTAAAACCGACATATTCCTTTACTCCCGCAGCCGCAGTAAGTCTTATCTCTCCCATAATAAATACTTTGGCATGATTAATTGTTAATATAATTCAATCACAAGAAAACTGTCACCAGAAATTTAACGTGTAATCTGCATATTTAAAAATTCAGTATTTCAAATTTATTAACAATTATTTGCATCGTCAAATTTTTTAAAAAAATACTAATCACAGCGGCGTAGGATCTCATCTCGCGGCCCGCGATATCAATACACCAAGGACTGACAAATTGGTTTACCGCACGAAAAGAAATAAACTCGATTAAAATATTATTAAAACACACACACACAAAAGTAAATTTGGAAAACGGTGCCTGGCGTAAACTAATATGTGAAGCTTGAGACTTAAAATAGTTCCATTGGACCCCTACAGTTGGTATCCAATCATCGTGTCGTTTTCTGACTGGTGCATTCCTGTGGAAGTCATTGTCAAATAAACTGTTGGTTGTCCGCCATAGCCATAGCCTAGTCTAAATTTAGGTGCTATTACATTGCAACTTGGATCATAATTTAAGAGACCTTTCACTTTAGCATTCAAGATAAAAGTTCCTCATTAGTTTCCAAAATCCAAAAAGGGAAATGTTGGACAGAATAGAGGAGCAAAAATTTCATAATTTAAGTCAATTTCTGGATTAACCGAATTACCATGTACCCACGTAAATTATGTACATATTTTAAATTCGTATATACCGTAACTATATGAAATAAATAAATAATCTTAGAATAAATGTTTTGTCAAATAAATTTTAAAACAAAATAGGGGAGTGGCAAACTTGCTTATAAACTTTGGTTCGTCCCATACTAGAGTATGGTGCAAGTTGTTGGGTTCCTTATAGAAAACACCACATATCAGGACTAGAAAAACTTCGGGGCGGGGGGGGGGCAGCCAAATTTGTAATCCGGGGACCTGGTCACGGGTGAAAAAAGGTAGAGAAATTAGGTAGGGAAGAAAGATAGACTTTGCGCTGTATTTCAATCATATACGGGTAACGAAGTGTGGAAAGACATACGAGATAATATCGAAAGCCAACTTACATTGGCAGACGTGATCACAAATTTTAAAATCAAAACGAGACCGCAAAAAACAGTCGTAGGGAAATTATCATTCCTAAACAGTCTGATAGGTGATTGGAACAATTTACCCGAAGCAGTGTTTGAGGAGAATCTTCCAATAAAAAGGTTTAAGGATAATATAAATAAATTAGTGAATAAGTTTATGTCTATATTTTTCTTTAGTGAAGTATGGAAAGAGTGAACAAATTTTAAAGAACAAATTTCAAAGACTTGTTATATTATTATTATTATTATTATATATTGTAATGCCTCGCAATTGAGGCATTGTTCCTGATTAATGGTCTGGGCTGTCGGAGGAAGTTGTAATGTGTTTATTTAGGACTGGTCTTGAGAATTCGGAACAGGCATTGTTTCTGATTAATGGTTTGGACGGTTGAAAGGTAAATTTTTGTTAAGTGTTTATTTAGGTCTTGAGGGTGCAGTTTGGGCGGTCTGGAGAATTTAGAATTGTGCACGTGCGTGTGGGGGTGAGAAGACAAGTCCAAAGTAATTGAGGGTCCTGTCTCGATTGCGGGCTTTTGGACAAGACAGAGTAGATAGCTATTTGCTAACTAAGGAACTGCAGCTCCATAATATAAATCTCGGTATAATGGAAGAAACTGTCAGCGGGCATTTCCGACGAAGTTTTGGAACAATGGACTAAGGAAAATACTGGGGGTATATAAGGGAGAGATAAGCTTTTGAGAAAGGTTAGTGAGAGTTAGAGGGTGGTGCTGTGATCACCGAATTAAAAGATACAGTCAGATATCGTTCTTTTCTTTTGTGTTGATAAAATAAACTCTTTAAATTTAAAATCAATCTTGTAGAATAAGTTCGTCGATAATTAATTTCGTCTAAACGAATAAATATTTCCTTTTAAATTAAATGTAAAATTTTGTTTATTTGATTATGGTTAAATGTATGCCGATATCAAACCCAGTAAAGACCTTTGAGAGAATGAGATCCTTTTTATAATTATAAATTGCTAATTTTTGATAAATAAATTGTTTGTTGTTTATAAATATTAATCTTTTTATTTAGACACCCGTTAGATTATTACATTTTGGCTACAACAACGTGGGGAAAATTAATAGGAGGCCCGTTAGTATATTACAATATATTATATATATATATATATATATATATTTTTCTTCTTTCAAAATTGTTTTATTTATTTATTTGATTTACTTTTTTTTTTATATATATATATATATATATAAACTGCCACCGGGAACGATCCCAATAGCAGCAAATAATATACATACAAATGTTTGTATAGTCGGGAAGCAATGAAGTTGAATAATTGCATTAATACGTCACAAATGAAAAGGTTAGAGTTTAATTTTGATTAATAATTGCATACGTCATTAATAAACATGATTAAATTCATTGGGGAAATAACAAAATGTTACATAGAACTACAGAAGCATGTTAAGTCATTTTACGTTAATACTTGGACAGTTATAATATGATACAGTATAGAAGTTTTTTGTGCAGCAGACAGTCATTCAAACGCAATTAAGGTAATCCCATTGCCGAAAATCTATTAATTCACTAATATTTCCCATAATACTTCAATTTAATCAAACGTAATTACATTCACATATCTAAAAGAATTTTCTAACAGATATTCTCATAGAAATATAAAATATCATTTATATTAGTGGAAATTCACTGTAGGATAGAACACTGTAGTTGGTGTACGTTCTGTATTTACTGTAGTATTTTATACTGAATTAATTTTAATGGGCTTACAATATCATGAGAATTACGATATAGTAGACAAGTAAATGTTAGCCAGGAACACACACATTTCATAGGAATCGATTACCTTTCGTCTTATAACAATATTGATATTTCGCTCATAAATAAATTTGATTTGTATCTTCCAGTTTACCACATAAATTAATTTGGTTGTATGAAGCTTCTCCGTAAACCTACAATGAAATTGCTATTTTCAGTGATAATCGTATCAGTACGACAGTAAATATATACTGTAATTGTTGGTAGTTGACCAACTAGCAAGGGAGAGTGGAACGAATAGGTATTACTCGTATTTAATTATGCTTGTCCTGAACCGAGTAAGCCATGTATTCGTTCTGTATCTCTTTCCTATCTTTACCGTAGTTAAAGTTAATTTATTATTTCTCTTAATTTTCAAATAATGATCTATCGAAAAATTATACATCCTAATTATTTCTTACTAATTATCCTTATATTTAAAAAAGTAAAGAAATGAATTAAAAACTACCTAAAAGTACGACAAAAGTATTATTTATACTAGCCGGGTTCCCGGCGATGCCCGGGTTGTCGTAATGAAACTCAGCGACATCCCTAACCCGGGATTCGTCTTGTTTCTCAGTCCTTTTTGCTTTATATTATGTAACATAACTCCACCCCACACGTAAGAGTGCTCCCCTACCATGCCGAAAGGGCTTGAAATTATACACAGGCCACAACGGTAGAAATATTATCAATCTAATTAACCCTGAAAAATATTTATTCAACGGCCGTGTTTGCGTGTTTAAAAATGTACACCCCCATCCACCGACGCCCCTGGGTGTTACATTACAAGTTGAATGTCATAATTAAACTCAGCGACATCCATAACGCCGGATTTAACTCAAAATTCTGTTGTTTTCGCGTTATTTTCTTGTAACGCCCCTCCATGTGCTCCTTTTCCATGCTCTAAGGGGTTTAAATTATACACAGATAACATCCGTAGCAACACTATCAATCTCTTTTAGCTCTAAAAATATTTATCCAATTAAATATCGGGCGTTTTAGCATGTTAGAATATTTCCACCTTCGACAAACCCCGACATAGTTTGTTTCCTGGTCGCAAAAAACACGTGTATAAAATTTGGTGAAATTTTCTCCACAGGTGTAGATTTGTATATGGAACAAACATATAAACAAACACTTTCATTTATTACAAGATTATTTTATGTGATTTTTTAGTCATTTTATTATTCAGTTGTTAATTATGTTTATGTTAAATGATCGTTTTTAAATCACCTGATGAAAGCAGCAATGCTTTCAGAAGCCTTTTGTGGTAATTTAGTATAACATAAACGTTTTATTTTTTTAATAAAACGTTATTATTTTAATAAGAAATTTTCGTGTAGTTGTGAAGACACAAGAGACCAAAAAGGTTTATAAGCCGAAGAAAAGTTGGATGAACGTTTTGAAGAGTAATAAACTCGGTTCGTTTTCAGGAGTGAATGAGAGATTCACGGTTCGGTAGAGACTGACGTTGATTAACTATGGATTGGTTCATACACTAAAACTGGTCTCACATTATCATTACTGCTTAAGATGAACAGAGATTATTAGTCCTCGAAACGTTTGTTATATTTTAATTCTTTTTTTCATTCCGACGTATTGGTATGACCTGTAACATCCAGTTTTCCTTTGATAAAAGAGCAGTACAGCTATTTAACAACAGCATGTTTGGAAAACGTTGATAAAGTAAGTATCCTTTCCAATAAATCAACATATTAGGGTAGAGGAGTAAAATCGTAGTTGTTATACGGATATTTGAGCGTATTGTAGACCGGTTGATAGTTAAGCGGCAGGGCAGGTGCAGCTGAGCAGGCGATGGTTCGGATCAGGCAGGACAGAGGGGTAGTTTGTTTCAATAAGTAAGGGTAGCACAGCCCCCAGTGTGACGTAGCTACTGAGTGATGGATGAGGGATCCGGACACAGCGCACAGCTGTCACTCTCGTCTTCGACCACGCCATGGTGGTGGCCAAATTGCACGAAACGAGGGGCTTTATAACCTCAACAAATAATGATCTACGGGGACTCACGCAACAAATGTCATGTCTCTTCGCTGTCAAAGACAACCCTGACAATGTGTCTCGCATTGAGGCTGACCAGTTATTTCCGTCATACCGCTCGTGGATTAATATGCGTACGATGAGAAAGTTACACTTTTGAATAAATAGGTCAATTATCGAGATTCTTCTGAGTATACTAATAAATCATCCGAGGTTCGTTACTTTAATATTATATATTAATGATTATAGTCTCGGATTAAATATGTTCAAGTGTCATTCCGCTTTAAACACGACACACTGATAAATGGCCGATTATAAGTCAAAGAATTTTCAGATTTGTATTTCTATTTTCTGAAGATATATATGGCATAATAACTCCAATGTCTTTGGTTTAATTACACTTTTATTAATAATGTCGCTGCCAATTCTTCATAAACGAGATTACTATATCGGTATTGATGGAAAAAATTCCATTGGTTGGAAAAAAATTGCAAAGTACGTGAAAACTATAGATTAGTAAAACAAATACAGTTATTACCAATAACAGATATTTTAAAAAAAATAATTCACAATATGAAGACAGTTAAAATATGTTCCCAAACCTTGACGTTATTTTGAAATGATTATTTTAAATAAACTGTTCTTTTTTAGTCGTGAAATTCATTTTTTTTCAATGCAATAATAAAAAGCAAACGTAATTAGTCAATATTGTGTTTGTGAGTTGATAATAATTAGTAACTGTGCATTTTCGGTGGACAACACATCACCTGGATAAATGAAATGGTCATCGTTTATTGTAGGAAAAAGAGACACGGAAACATTAAAACCAAAGTAACGTATGCAATTATTTTCACCCAAAATGTTGTTTATATTTTTCTATATGTCACATCTTACTCTATTGGTCTAGTATTTATTACTATTAAGATTAATTTTGGCTAGATATCAAGTTTTTATTAATAGCGCTTTATCTATTTTTTTAGAGTAACAGGCTACAGGATAACTCACGTGGTGGAAATTCCCCTTTAATAGCATAGGAAAGGAAAGGGGGATGCGGCAGGTTAGGGGAAGGTAGCCAAGGGTTAACCCGAGCTGTAGTTTAAGAATCCTACCCGGTACTTACCTGAAACTGTTAGAGGACACACCCTAAAAAACCTGCATCAGGTTGGTCGGGCTCTTGGTACTTGTCCCTTCCGATAGCGGGAGAAGGGTTCGCTGTGGGGAAGTAGCATTCCCTTATCCATGCCTCGACCAGTTTAGGAGGCAGCGGGCCGACTGTTCCAATGAGAACTTAAGTTCAAAAACGGAAAGAGCAAAATACATCACTCTAAGTCTCTCTATAAAGATTTCGTCTGCGAGATTTTTTTTTGGGGGGGGGGGGTCAACAGGCTACATGAGGGTGATCCACATTAGGCAACTCCCCTTTAATAGCATAGGAAGGGATTAGAAAGGGGGGATGCGGAAGGGTAGAGGAAGGTAGCCAGGGGTTAACTAGGGCCCCCGGGCTATATTTTAAGGATCCTACCCGGCATTCGCCTAAAGGAATGCAGGGAAAACCTTAGAAAAACCTGCATCGGGTAGGTCGGGCATTGGGTACTTGTCCCACGCCCTTCCGATAGCGGGAGAGGAGTTTGCTGTGGGGACGCAGCTTACCCCTCGCCATGCCTTGGCCTGTTTAGGAGGCAGCTGGCCGACTATTCCAATAGGAATAGCGGACAACTCTTGCCGTATGCCCAAGGTCTGCGACCCCGGAACATACACCTCTCAAAACAGACCGAGGTGCCTCGGCAAGAGAACAGCCATCGATAATTATTCATATACTTTCATATATTTAACAGAAAGTCAATGCATAGATGGTAACGTAACAAATTTTAAAATGCGGAGTAATAAAATTATGCTATAAAATAATTTGGAAATTAAATTCTACGGACCGTACACGATTCATTTTACCTATTTCTTTGGACTCGGCAGCTTTAGAACAGGGCCTCTGAATTTATGTGTCTTTATAAATTCCATTTTAACATGAAAAAATTACGTCTGATAGGAAATTAATAATAAGAAAGCCAAAAAAAGACAAAAATAGTAATAATATAATTACCAAACCAATTATGCTAATATAATATCTTCATTGGCTGTGTTTGGTTATCTTTATTATTATAACATGGAAAATGAAGCTCGGTTTTAGGTTCTAAAGCATGAAGTTGCAGGGGAATAATAAACAACACAGCAACGACGTAAAATATTGAATTACAATGCTCATGGTTTTTTGGTATATCTCCGAGAATTACTTCAAAAAACACATTGAAATTCTGTCATAGTTCTAACAAATTGGCGGGGACGTTTGAAATTGAACTTGTGACGTCGGTAAGTAGTTACTATACTTATCGAGAGAAGAAACAAACTTCAGTTTTTTAAGGAAGAAAATTAATATAAATTACGGAGATAATTATCATCATATTAACCTTGAATGTAAGTTGAACGCTCCGTAAGTTTACAGCTTTTATCCGAGTCCAGTATGTCAGTGGCCAGATTGCATTCATCGTCGTGCCAATTTCCAGGCACCTGAATGACGAGCTAATTGACTCGTAGGTAAACTGCAACGCGGTTTAAGGAGACAGATAACCGCTCAGTAAACTACACAGCGACCCATACATTACGAGCCATCTTGTTTGCGGGTATCTATTTAATCTACCACTTAGCTTCCTCAATAGTTGACAGGAAGGCTATCTAACTCCGACCACAGGAAATTGCTTCGTGCTGTATCTACGGACCAGTGCATAAGTACTCCATTGTCGCTCAGTGATTCACGACCTGCCACCTGTCAAATTGGCGTCAACTTGCCTCTGACAGATTAATATGGTTGACATGCCCTGATTGTATCGGGCGTAAATTGCGTTAACCCCCTTGGCCGTTCAGTTTTATGCCGGAAATTACGTCTAACTGTTTGTCTCCTGACGTTCTGCAATTTGCTCCAAAAACGATTCTGTTCTACGAACTCTTCGCCCCAATTCACACGAGGCGAGATCGTCCACACGGCCAAGAAAAGTTTGTGTCCCTTATGTAGGATTAAGAATTCAACCTTTTTGTCCCTTACTTGGAACGTCCTCAGATGAACATTGAATTTATAAAATCAAAAATTAAGACAAGAAGAATTTTACAAGTATGAATATAATGATTTCCGACCAATGCACGTGAAAAGTACAAGCTTACAGAAATTTCTCTCCGAAATTTGATGATTTATTGAAAACACAGGAAAGATATTACATTCATACTTTTACAATTTATCTGTATAAAGTTTGTTGTTTTTTACTTGTACGTGTGAGGATATTACAAGAAAAGGAATGAAAGTTATGTCATATTATTTTTAAAATATAAGTATATACCGGAGAGATTAGTTTACTTAAAAAATTTTAGAATCGTCTGCACGATTTTAATCGTATATAATTGTAAAAAGTACTTAATACAAGTAAATATTTAATTTAATTACCGTCCAGTATCCTACATATTTGCAATATTTCGGATATATTAACCAGTACAGTGCTCAACACTGATATATTTTTAATTTAAAATATAGCAAAGTAAGGGCGTTGTTTTCATATTTTCAGTAATATCCATATACGTGGTAGAGGAAACGTGGAATCCAAATTATCTTAAAATTAAAAACCATTCAGGCATAGTATATAATAGAAAAATAAGTAAATAGATTAAGTATATTTTATTCCTGAATCTGGTAAGTGAAGTAAATAGTATGAGAAGTTACAGGGAGTTGTATAGTAAACATAAAAAAATCGTACATATTGTCAAAATATTGAATATATAAAATTTTAACAAATTATTTACATTAATAACTAGCATGAAACGGGGTGACATAATTCACTTTTCTTAAAAAAAATATCCACATGTAACATTTTGCTAAAGGTATTTCCAGTGCTAATTTTTTATATACAAAATTCCAATATTACACTCCAGTGTTTTTTATTCACTGAAAAAGCAACAGAATAATGACGAATATATCAAATTTCAGTCGAATACATTTTTTGGAAGTGTTAAAGTTCAGACATTTTGTTTTGTTTATTTCCGAGAAATATATGTTTAAATCAAATCTGTATAGGGAATTTTGTGTCGGACTATTACATTGGAAACTTGATAATTTTTTGTCAGGCAGGGATTATATTACGTCCAAATGGAAGCTAAATTTATGCTTGAATATTTTAATGTCTGTGTTGCGGTGTAGTCTGCTAATAGGAGTAATTGTGTCATCACTTCAATAATCTATGTTTATTTAATTTAATTTGCCATTGAGGAGTACGAAGATAGAGAATAATTAATCAAATTATCTAGCGGTTAGCTTTATGTAAGCGATTAAGTCGGGAAGTCCTGAAATAAACTACTTCAAATAGTCCTGAAACAAGGACTTGGAATTGTCACCCTCACAGGACGGCCAAAGTCTCAGCTAATGAAAGATTATCTCCACCCACAGACAGTTAAGCCCTGTTACGAACTGATTAGAGGGGTTCACAAGAAGTATTATTGTGAGGCCAAGGTCCCCCACTCGGAACATGAGTCTCCGAGCGGCCAAATAAGATATCTGTGTGCTGGAGTATTGATTATGTTATTATGACTATTTATGGGTGATTTTTTTTCGTGAATAGAATGGGGAGAGGGACTTCGTTCCGGAAAGAGGGAGAATACGGAAACTCAAAAGGAAACGCACATGTGTCCTCGCGGGGAATTGTGTTCAGATTCCCATGAAAACAGAACTCAAATTCTGACTCAGAACAGGGAGACTCAACTCCGGTTCAGTAGCAGATACTCTATAACCTTATTAGTACACTTTCTCAACCATACCATGCTACACTCGGATTCAATTTGTTTACTAACATATAAAAACACAGCGATTTTAATTGTTTTCCAAATTCTCCCTCCCAAATATTTAAACGATATTAAAAATAATTTAACTTTTCTTTGAATGTCTGTTTTCCAGGAACAAATAAATCATTTACCTTCCTCAATTTTCTTGCATTAACGAACATCTTTACTTGTATATTCCAGAATTATCTCTTTAATTAATTTATCAAATATAATACAAGAAAAATAGTTAATAATAAAATTCCCAAATAAATCCCTTACACATTTTTTCCCATGATATTCCCTTATCATCAAATTTGAGAAAAAAAACGTATAATAGGTAAATATTTTTGTTGTTAAACAGCCTTTATTTTTGACAAACTTCATAATATATAATTACAATATAAATTTTAAAGGCTAAATAAGTCACAAGAAAAAGTTCAAATCCTGGTGAAAATTTGTTAGACAACACGACGTTTCGCACTTCCATTGGGATCTCATCAGGTATGAATTAAGAAATTCGATAAATGCTCTATAACATTTACATACATATCTTTGTATTTAATTATTTTTAACATAACATTTTCATTTCTATTTGAAGCAGTTTCAAGTGCAATTTCTAATATTGTTAATTTCTTATGAAATATAAGTGACAACTTGAATAAAAATAAAATTTCAATCATGATTTATATGATTCACAAGACAATACAATTATAAAAGCGTATTTTAGAATCAAATTATATTTTTAATTAGTGCCATTTTAAAATATACACCTATATATTCAGGTAAATTTCAGAAATACTGTCGATAAAAAGTGAAAAATCTGCATTAAATAAATAATTAAACCCTTATTAACAAAATATAAATTCATTTTCACAATAATATACTGTCCTGTTCGCATATGTTCAAAAACCTCTGTCAAATATATTTTTGAAAAATAATTTTTAAGTGAGGGATAAATATTTACGTCATAAATTAAAAAATTGTTTGTTAATATATGAAAAATGTATCTCATATTAAGAAATTCTTTTACATCTTCCGTTGGAAAACACCTCAAGCTATTTGAAACTTGAAAGAAAACAAGTGGTGCTAAATGCATTTGTAATTTACAAAGTATGTAATATTCAAGTCTGATTTATTTTTCAACGAATACGTAATTATTATCAAGAAATATTAAATTAATACTTAGGATATCTGGTGACTCCTTGAGCATGTATGAAACTAGTAGTTTTTTATAAGTACTACAAACTGCTTTATAAATATACTGACTGAATACTAGATTCAGATTGTTCTAAATTACTTTTGATGTAATTACTTTGTAGGTTTTTTGATATGAGTATCATTTAAAACGCCATTACTCGCTTCAACGATTTATTTTGAAATTTTTAAATTAGTATATTATATACACATTTTCGTGTGTTATTTAATATTTCATATGTGACTATCAACAATTTTCCGACGTCCTAATTACCGTGTCATCATAGTGAGATTACTGTTTATTTACTTCTATATATATTCACTAAGCATACTTAAAAAGTTTCTTCGTTATCTTATTCAATTAAAAGGTTAACAAACGGGATTTGTTGCCATTGATTTAACTTTTGTGAAGTTTTGCCATGCTGCGAAAAAGCCTGTAAGCCTCTCAAAGTGTTACTGTTATGTGCAGCAACGCTTACAAGAAGAAAGAGACTTTATTTTCTCCTTGTAAGCTTGACGTAGATTTGCGAAGAATAAAGGAACTCTGACACAAAACGATCATGAATTATAAAATATTTTAAGATCATTTGTTTACTGTCTTGTGACGAAACAATTAAGCTTGTGTAAATAGCGGTGGAATGTATTTACACCCGGAAGTACTTACGACTTTAAAGTTGATCACATAATTGCATGATTTGTGTCTCACCCTTCAATTCTCCGTTTTGCTCTCGTCATTTCCGCTCGCCAATCGTCGTGATTTCCGCCATTTCGATTGCTGATTTCAAATAACAGCACAGTGACGAATTTCCACTTCAGAAATGGACGTCAGTCCTGTTTTTGCTCAACTTGTCTAATTACGCCAACGTTTTAGTTATTTATTGTGAAATATTGTTACTGTAATATATAAATATCCATACAAGTAAATTCATCAGCACGTGAGATAAGGAGTTAATTATTTTTGTGTGTAGCATTCTTAAAAAAATCTTTAATAAATTGAAACTGCTTCCACTGTTTAAAAAGAAACTAAAATAAACTAAATCGATTAGTGAATACTTTTATCATGTAAAATTATTAATAACGAGTGTATTTTTTATTTCATTTCTAAGTGAAGTGTGGAAAATTTTCAGGTCAATTTATAAACAATCTAATTTTATTTTATTTCATAATTTAATTTTTTTCCTTATTTATATAATTATTTATTTATTTGTTTCTTCCACTTCCACTTAGATCTATCCAATTCGCAGTAATTATATATACATATAAACCAAGAAATAAGTAATTTTTTTTAATAAATGTTAGACTTTTAATCATTATCAATTTACGTAGCTTGTAAATATTTGTCGTTTCGAATTGTGTCTTTATAAATATTAAAAATTTCTATTTATGATTATTTGTCTAATTTAATTAGACAATACACTGGCTTATTTTCTGGCACTTAAATATCTCTGTTAAAATTCCTAGAACCCTGGTCATAATTTTTCTAACAAATTTATAATTCCGAAAATGTTGGTATTACTACAAGACAATCGTTTACAAATTCGCAAAGCTAGGACACTCGCATGAAGCGCGGGGAGAGGAGAGGGAGAGAAAAAAAAAGGAAATCATACTACATGATATACGACACGAGGGGACATTCGTGTTGAACAGCAAGCCCCAAACCCGAAACGAACAATAATTGAGGGTTTAAAGGGACGACAGCAGAACACACACAACGCAAACACTAGCAAATATTAAAATCGAGAGCCATGTGTTCCGAGGTCGAATTCTGCTCGAACAATGAAATGGTTCCTTGCTACTTCATGTGTAAACAAAATCCGGCACGATTCGACGGTTTGCTTGCCATTGCACAACATATAAACAGTCATAAATTTTAACTGAACTTTATGTTTCTTCTTTCAACGCAAAATGGTACGTCTTATTCTTACGACGATGGATGAAAACAACTATGAAAAATTGACTGATAATCAAGAATTTTTTAATATAAATCCATGTTAACCCACACCATATCAAACTAAAATTTACTATAACTACCACATAGCCATTAATACAGTGGATTTAATTCTGATTTCAAGTGATGTTCGTAGATATTTAAATTATTAATTTTTTGAAAGTCGTAAAATATTATTTAGAAGATAAAGCTGTGGTTCACAAAGACAAAATTTTTTAAAAAACAGTAATTATATTCGTGATAAAAATGGAAATTATTAACGAATTATGATATAGATATGGACCATGAATCGAACCCAGGACCTCCGCTAATTACGCAGGGTTGGCGTTCGAGTAAACTGCGTTCTTACCTAATTCCATTATTAAAATAACTTTTTTATACACCCGCATAATTGTATATGGTTTATAGAACAGAGATAAGAAACAAAATGATATTCGATGAAGGACTTACTGGATTATGAAATCAGTAATAGTTCTCAGTATTTATTTAGTGTCATTCAACGTTTTCTTTGAGGCATAGAAAGTTATCGGCCAATTCAGCATGTGCTATGTCAATAAACAGTTTTTCTATTTATTAAAAAACTTTTATCCTAATATTTTCTGTTGTACAAATATTATTTAATAATTAATAAAGATAGCCAATTCACACAAAAAAGTGAGTTTTGTTAACTGAAGAGTGCAGTTGTGTCTCTCTATGATCATCTTCGTACCCGAGGAAAGTGACAAGGATCCCATAAACGTTGTGTTGTATCCATATTACCACTTTTTTGTCTGAATTACTAAACTTCCTTATTAATTATTTTCAATCAGACGTAATTTTTTTTCATTTTATAATTATTATTTATTTATTAAACGTATATTTATGTACGTTGTCGCGTATAAGGAGAACTGATAATATCCTTCCAAGTGTATTTAGTAAATAAACAATATATTTTATTGAAATTAAGCTAAATATAGGTTTTTTTAAAAAAAATTATTGGGGTTTACTGCCCTGGGAAAATAGAAAATTGTACACAACAAAAGTTGTCCGTTTAATAGTTGTACGGAGCCCCTCGGTCAGATTCGTGTTTTCTGCTGTTAAGAGTTGGCAACGGACTCCTTGGATCGGATCCTTATCCCGAAGGATATTACCGTGCCGCGCTCAATGTCCCTAGGAGACTGATGACGTCATCAATCTGAATCCTGACAGAAGCGCTTGCCGCGGGAATTAAGGACCTTATAGGCGTTCGTCCTCCTACATGATCTGAGAACAGGCCTCAATAAGAATATAGTACAGTATTTTATAACATTTACAACTTGGTATTTCATTACATCTCCAAAGCGTTATTACAAATACTAATTATGGGTAAAATTTAACTTCCGATTTATTTCGGAGGCATAAATGAATATTTAAAATGAATAGTATTTTTTTTTGTTCACAATCGACAAACTTCTCTCCGTTTTGTCAGTCGAGCTAATTACGTAACTCGCCACGGCATTTAATTACCTTGTAATACCTTCTTGTGTAAATTACGCACCGCATCCGACCGGAACAACAATAAACTTTCACACCAGATGAAAAAAATACTTCATTAAAAATATGCAAGTGAAATTAGATAATTAAAAATAATATTTGTTTTGTTTCAATTATGACGTTCTACTCTGATTATGAACCTGAATGTCAGATGTCACGATAGCGATGAGAAGTTGGATTTAATGACGAGAACTTCGTTTGAGGTCTCGACATTATTTGACGTTGTAATTATTGTTTAATCGCTTCTTGTCAGTTTGGTAATTAACGCTGTCTCTTTTTGAAGAATTCTCTTAATTTCCGCAAATAAATTAGTTTTCGGCCAGAATTTTCAGCGGAAGTTGACGAGATCCCATCGATAAAAAGTATCTCATCACATTATTTTAATTCCTCATCATTATAAATTGCGGAAGTTGCAGATGATTCGTATCGATTCGTATATTCGGTTTTACAATGTGTTTTTCCTCCTCACTCAGTTTTCCAGACCATTTTACACGAAGAAAACCAATTGAGGCAAGGAACTGTGTATATATTCTCTATGTCAAGTGGTAACGTTTATAATTATTGTTTTTCGTATTAATAAACGACAAATATGAAAAATTGGGAAAATATGTAATTATTAATATTATAGATAAAACAAATAATGATACTAAAATATATAAAACCGAAAAATACATAAATCACCATACATATAATCTTTCTAAAACGTAATACCATTAATACATTATTACAAAAACAATAAACATATAAACACCTGGATAATAAAATTAACTATAATCATAATATAGACATATTTATTAAATAACAAATCCAGATTCTGAATATAATCATTAGTTAATACAAAAAAAGGATCTTCAGACTAAAACCCAAATTTAACAGTTAAAACCATGAAATTGAATGAAAAGTTCCCGGGAAAATAAGATAAAGCCAGTCTCTGAATAACTCATCAATCATTTAATAAAACTAAATGAATAATTAATTAAAATAAAGATTTGAAAATGAAAATATAAATGACCTGTTCATTCTAATTAACTACGCCAACCCTAGAGCACCGTCACAAATAGAAATAAAATTAAAAAACAATTATAAAAATTTCTATTTAACAATAAATATACTAATACCAAAACAATTCATGGAACACTGTCAACTAATTAGTAATAAACGTTTATGAAGCGAACGAAAAGTTAAAAACCACTAAATTTCACAAAATTCAGAATATTCTTAAAGTTTCAAAACTTTGCTTTTCGAAGAGAAAACCTCTATCTTTAATTTACTAGCATACTGAGAATCCCGTTTATTGGAACAGTTAATTTATGGTAAAAATTATGCTTCAATGGAGGAATAACATATTATAGTATGTAGAGTTAAATTTAAATATTTGTACAGTAACGAACGCCCAGAAAATACATAAGATAACATAACTTAAAATGAAGCGTTATTAAACGCTTTATTCAGTGGAATGTTTGTCGAAGATAACTTTAATGAAATACTCGCCCGCTAAACATTGAATCTAAGTTGTACTCTCAGCTAATATTCCTCATAATAACTGTAGAAAAGCTACAAACTAATAACGAAGCAAATATTTATCAACAAAATTTAATGCCATGTCGAAATCATTAAATATAAGTTTTATTAGGATTTCGAATGCTACGAATACAAAAATTGAGATTTAGAAAAATACATTAACTGAAAATAACGACTATAAACAAATATAAATGTAAAGAAATAGAGTGTTTGTTTGACCATCGGTAGTTTAAAACTACAATTAAAAAACTTGCCATGTGCAAATTTTTTGGGATTAAAAACCAAACGGATTTCGAAACGTTGAATTTAAATCATTATTTATTAAACCGTAATGTCAACATTTATGTATAATTTTAAAATAAAGATAGATTACTGTAATAAATATTGAATTATAATATTGATTTATAATAATAATATAAGCGAAAATATAAATAAATAAAGCCAATTAAAAGTCATAAAATACTATTTATTATTGTAAAATTAAACAACGTTTTATACCTTATTTTGAGTATTCAGACTTCATAAATAAATCTTATAAATTTTCCCATAATCTTCCCACGAAAATCTACCCTCAGGAAAAGTCCGTTATATATGTTTTAAAATG